>JACRUU010000014.1:477500-642500 GCA_030449085.1 Kryptopterus vitreolus
ATTTTAACATCGCGTTTCTGAAGCGTGATAAAAATGTGCACAGCTTTAACGCGAAACCTTATTTTTTTCGCTTTTCTTAATTTTTCAAATCAATTTTTTAAATATTCAAATCACTCTTTTTGAAAACTATTATAGTCATCAAGCTTTTAGTTTATCCAGCGTCTTATACTTGAAACTCAGACAAATCTGCTTCTGACTTAAAGTCGGGTGGAATTCTCGGTTAACTATTATCATGGAGTGTATTGGGGATTTGTATTCATTACTGAGCAGGTGTTACATGTATGTTATCTAGTTGTGGAGGAAACTTCGACACAGTGAATTAGTTTAGTTGGTGCAAGAACATCCGAAGATATTATATATTTTCAGCTTCACTTTATTTTATTTTTCATACAGCCCACTTTTTAATCAAAATCTGTGAATTAGTAGATGCGTTTAGGGCTTTAAAAGAGTAGCGTAATTCTAACATTATATGATTACCCTCTATAATAATGAATGAATTAATGAAGTAATGAATTAATACTGTAAATGGGCATTATATATATATATATATATATATATATATATATATATATATATATATATATATATATATATATATATGATATTTGATAGATTATTTGATGATGGTGGATTATGACACACCGAAAACTTTGTTGCCAAAGATTTTCAACTGCAATAAAAAAAAAAATACAACTCCATAAACGTAGCAGTGTCGAAACAAGGTCTTCAGACAAACTGTTGCTGTGCACCTTCAGCTGGATCACGCGCGCCTCTTACTGGCTGTAAAGTGAAACGTTTTTTTTAAATTGAAGATGCCTTAAAAGCACCCTTTGCAGAGACGTTGTAGTTATGAATACAATGCGAATATTGAATAAATATTTATATTTATTTTTTATACACAAATAAACAAATATGTGGTTCTTTCTGAAATAAATAAATGTATTATATGTACTATATATTCCATTTACATTTCTAGAAATTTGAAAAGACACCGAAGCTGACTACTTTTACATTTTCACTATTTCTTGAACGGCATATTAAAATAGATGTAGTTGTAGTAATAATAATAATTATAATAATACTACTAATAATAACAACAATAACAATAACAAAAAGAACATGAGGTCAATTTTTAAAAACGATGCGTGTTTCTCTTTGCTGTTGTGCTTAGTTAAACGCGGCGGTCATAAGCTCTAGATGGAGTTGTTAAATGTATTTTTAAAAGGTTGTTTACTATGTTAAACATCTCGCTCTGAAACATAAGCAGGGACCATCAAACTGAACCCTGACTTTTATTTTTTTTTTTACTGATGATCTGATTATGTATGTATATTGATTACTATAGAATTATCTGTAGGTGTAAAAACACTTTCCAGACGACGTTTGAAATTACAAATATAAGAATCTGTGACTACCCAAATATCTTGCTCAATAGTGTCGTAAGTGTGGCTAACTGCAATGCTAAACTAAAAAACAAAATACATTTTTTTGAGAATAAATTTTCTCATATTGTCAAATAATATAAATGAGGTTTCATAATGTATTAGTGAGTTAAATATAGTTAAGTTTCTGTCCCCTGTTGTGTAGGATTTTTTGCTCAGCCCCCCCCAAACACACACACACACACACACACACACACACACATACACACTCATCTGCCTCTCAGCTATAAGCGCCAAAACATTTGTCACTTGAGGTATTATTTCAGGTGTGCTAATGGGATCACAGCCACAAGAGAGGAGAAGAAAAAAGAGAGGTAGCTGGAGCAAAAGAGAGGCAGAGAATGTTTGATTATTGTGAGATCATATAACTTCAGTTCTTTCTGCATATGTGACTTATGAAGCACAGTCTAGGAAAAAAAAGTTCGAAGAAGAGACCCTTGCTCTGGATAAGAAAGAGCACAAAAGAAAAGAAGGGGTAAAAGAGAAAGAGCATGACAGCACTACAGAGGGTTTGTAAAGCCTAGGCCAATCACAAAGTGCAGGAACAAGTCTCACACCTCCCAAGGAGGCTGTGAATTGATCAGCACCTCAGAGAGTGGGAGAGGAGAAAAGAAGGTGAGGGGGTAGAGTGGGAGATAGCAAGGAAAAAGAAGAGAGAGAGAGAGAGAGATCGCAAGTGAGCATGAGAAGGAATGAGTCAAAGAGTGCTTTTGCAGAGAACGTGTGAAGATCCATATTTCCCTGCAAGGACGCAAAGAGGAGCCAGCCCAGGACTCAGAACAGCAGCAGCAACCCCACTATAATGATCCTAGTCTGCACACCCAGATTTCTGGTATAACACCATCTACTCCTGACGGATCACACCTCCTGTCCATCAAGACCTCTGCCCCTCCCTCTACCACCAGCACAGACTGTAGAATTAGAGGCTGATTCTAGAACAAATGCACAGCTCCCACTGACACCTGCTCACACAACAAATGACATGCCAGGGGCTGAACGCGCCATTTCTATCACCAAAGGCTGAGCCTATTTTCTCCATCCCCAAACAAACATGATGAGGGAGGGTTAATGAAGCTGTGAGAGTGTTGCTCAATTCACTAGGAGGTGAGAAATAGAGTATACGTTGTCCAAATGAAGTTCTGCTGCCTCTGTGAAAACCACAGGGAATGCTTGTATTCTGTAGACAGAAAGATTAAAATAATATGCGTCTATGTTTTTTTTAGTTTCATTTGCCATCTCATTGTATATGCATAAAGAGAAATATGAATTATCTCATCTTTAATGTTCAAAGTGTTTTAAAAAATTGTGAACTGTTTTATTCTTCATTCTTGTATTCTTTCATTTAATGTACATTTGACATTTTCCTTGAAATATACAAATAAAGATAATTCTTATGTGAATACAGACATTTCTTTTGGGTGTAATGTTAAAGCAGCAAGTGTTAATGTTACTTGGGGGCTACACTCCTGCTCAGGGGTAGGCTCACAGGGCTCACAGAGGCTCCTGACCCATCCACTCCACGCTTTGATTGCAGACCCTCTCAACTAACAATGATGTGAATGAGATCTGATGCAAGGGTCTCTTTCAGTCAGTAAACGAAACCAAAACCCAAAGAAAGAACCGAGGAAGGGCTTTAAATAGAGAATTTGGGCAGTGTGAAGCATTCAGTTGTGACTCCTCACTCATTTACACATAATCTTTGCATCCACAATCAGACCTACTTTTCTTGAGTGACGTGTATTTTTACTCATCATAAAGTAAATCATTCAATGTATGAAATGAACATGCCATATTCTGAAACAATATATTGCTATTACAAAAGCAGCATTTAACAGAAAAGGACAGAACACAAATTTCCTAAATCATAGCAAATTGCATGCTTAGACCATGTGAAAAAAAATGGTTTTAAAATAATTTTAACACCGTTGGAATTTACACCCTCCAGTAAATATCCACTATTTTGTGTGAAAGTGGGATCACCTCAGGAGACAAATTGCTTGAAGGGCAACATGGCACAGAGGCAACGCCTTCCACTTACAGTAAGCAGTTACCAATTGAGTGAAGACCTCACATGCATTTGAAACCTTGCGAAATCAGTTAACAATGCAATGATCAGGTGATAACAAAGACATGATAATGCATGCCACTGCAAAACACACAACACACTCAGCAAAGAGATTGAGTCAATTTTGATAGTTCAGCTGTAATGACCGACAAAGCCCAGCCCTTAGGTTTTTATTTAACTTCTTTAGCTATTTAAAGCAGCCAGTGTTTCATTGCTCAAACCACAAAGTTAAGTTTCTCAAAGCAATTTAGAGAGCATGCAATATACCTTTTCAAGAAAAGTGGAGGAGAAAGTCAGTGGCAGTTCATTTGAAGGGCATGTATGACTGAATTTAATTATTGGTTTCTCTGAAGAATTAGCATTGGTTACCCAAGCACTTCTTATCTCCTCCACAGAGTCAGGAAAGGCTAAGGGTATCTGGAGGTCATTTGGCATTACGCAAATTCCCACCCCTCTCTTGGCAGTAATAAACAGACTGCAGACCAAACCTCTGGATTATCAGTTTTCTTTACAGACTCTGTATGGAAAATATGTTCCCACCCAGATTTCTACCTCTAACAGCAGACTACCTGCACACAAATATGTACATTTTAAGATTACATAAATGCCTCCACATACACATCAACAGCATTTTTTTACAGCCATTATTCAAACAGGCTACCTCATAAAAAGAAACCAATTTTTCCTGGCTTATTTCTTGCTTTCATTGTGACACCTGGTCTCCAGAAGCACAATGCACTGGTGTCCTTGCGTTTGGCTAATTGAACTGTAAACTCATGCGTGCCTCTCTGTTCATTTGGCCCTGGCTCCCAGAAGTTGATTTATCGACAGGGATGGCAATGGCATCAGCTAAAAGCCATCCGGTAAATCACAGGCCTTCTCCCTCGATGCTTTCACCACTTCATTAATTTAAGATATCATTACGGCCACTGGTGACATAACTCTGAACAATGGTACATGCCTAAGATATTAATCTGCACACTGCAACAAAATGCACCTCAGCCCCTCACTGCTTGCTTAGTTCCCATTGCTGATTTATGCTGAGAAAGTGAAGCTGGATTGAATTATGGACATGTCTTTTAAAGATAACAGGTTATCACAATTTTACACCCTTGTCAACAATACATGAAGAATTACAAATAAAAAGGCAGTGTTTACTAGAACTGTGAATATACTTCCATATCTGATAATGTAAAAACTCGCTTTTCATAATCTAGTTTTCCCAAGAAATGGATAGCAAATACTATACAAATTAATTACATTTTTTGCAATTTTGTAGCTAGTTTCATTAAAGCCCTCCTTTGAGTAACCATTCAGAGCAAACACAGCACATATTTCCACATGATCCTAAGACTATGATAGGAATTACATCTAAAATGTTACTATAATCTTTCTCTGCATGCCAGGGAAAAGCAATAATGTCATCTATGATCTTGTAATGATCTCATTCGACGCATATTCCCAGTCCTTTTAGGTAAAGCGATTGAGTCAGAACTGCTTGCTTTTCTGCAGCTGCAGCTCTAGTTGATCTTGACTATCAGAGACAGTGTTTCATAAACACATCCTGACGCTGCCTTGGAGTTGAAGCCTTGACAACAAAAATACACATTTGGAGTCATTTTGAAATCCATGGCTCGGCCCCAAATAATTGGGGGGTTCATGTCACAGGATGGTGCGTAAACATTTTAGCGACTGACCTTTCACCTCTAAATGCTGGCATAATGCCTAGATTGCACTGTGAGTCAGAGACTCAGTGTGCTTCTTTGTTTTGGTCTGTAGGTCAACATCAGTGCAACCTGAGCTTCTTACCTGAATTTATGTTTAACTGCACTTCTGTTGTTTTCCGAAATTGATGTTTTTTCTTTTGCACTTGAAGTGCATGTGCTTTTCATTTGGTTACTCAAGTATACTGTGCTTTTTAAAAATGCTTTTCTGCATTGCTTGCAAATTTTGTTAAACTAATGTATGATTTATTAAGAAGTTGCATTTATAAACATGATTTATAAAGCCCTGTACATGTATGTGCAAGTATGATATCTAATGAAATGTAATGATGTGGAATGAAATGTTTTATTGATTGTTTATTTGCCAAATTAAATATTAAATAACTATTTAATAACAAATAACTTAACTAATTATTGCATATTAAATTACATTACACCAGTCTATTGATGTGCTGATAAACATTTAGAACTGGCTTAACTTTGGAAAAAAACAATTACTGAGAAAAAGAAAACAAACATTTCATTAAAAAGACTGCACTGTATAAGCGTATAAGCATCAGCTCAATATTATCCCTTCTGAAGAAAGTTGACTGCAGATAAAAGATGTATAAATCACCTCCTGATTCAACATCACTGTCACACAATCAGTGTATGTGGAATACATTACAAAACTCCACATTTAGAATGAACATCTTGGCATTACTCAAGACTTTTTGACTCATACGAAATGTTGCACCTAGTTTTGCCGTGTCTAGTATAACCTTTGTGTTGTAATGAAAAAATCCACATGACTAGAAAAAGTCTACTATGTCAGTGAATATACTAACAAGCCCTAGAAATCTGAGAGGGCCTCTGACTATCCTCCAAATGAAAATATCGAGGCCTGTTGAGAAACATTACTTCGCTCCAGCGTTCATGGTCATTGTGATTATGAGAAGCTTTTTTCACGCATGCCATTTTCAATTGACATTCCCCTATAATATGGCAGTGGTTTAACTTCGTTTGTTTATTACGTTATTTATTTGGGATGTTTTGAAACATTGTATTGCATTTATCAGACTCAATATTTAGGTAGAAATTCTAAACAGTTTTTATATGACCTAATCAGCTATAGTTTTAATGACATAGTCTTTCTGGAAATGAGCACTACTAGGGTGAAAGAACTATGGGTGAAGTATGGGTGAAAAGTAAGGCAGACAGGGAATGTCCGTGGAGTGCTTGTACTCCCTCTGGTAAAAACAAAGGCAAAAACTGGCTTTCAATTTAAGACAAGGCTTCTAATAATTATGCATTATTTAGCAAAAATCTTTTATTTTAAAAAACCATTTTATTTAAAAGCCATTCTAGGATGCACAATGTCTTCTGTATATTATGGAATTACATTTACATTTACATTTGCGGCATTTGGCAGACGCCCTTATCCAGAGCGACTTACAACTGAGCAAGTGAGGGTTAAGGGCCTTGCTCAAGGGCCCACTAGTGGCAGCTTGTGGGTGGTGGTGGGGTTTGAACCCGTGATCTTCTGGTCCAGAGTCCAACACCTTAACCACAGGGCTACCACCTCCCTACCTAAATTACTCCCTTTTCCGTTGGCAGTTTGAGAAAAAAAATCAAACAGCCAATGCACAACTTTACAGTCATTCACAGTTTCCACATTCATGCTGTAATATAGTGAAGCAGATTCTCTGCTGCATTTTATCTGCTGAGTCTTGCTCTGGATACTAGTACTGATGACTCAACACTGTGAGAAGTGAGTGTGTGTGTTTTACCACAGTGTCCTTTAAAGGTGCCCAGGTAAAACTCCTATTTGCAAGATTTTAAGATTTCATCAGAATTAAGGAGAGGAACAAAATATTTATGAATACATATTGACATGTACAGGAGAATGAGCACTGATTGGAGGGCTAAGAAAAGATTAGATGAGCTTTTTGAGACTCTTTTATCCATACTCATTCTGAACCAAAAAGGCCATTTAAGAGAAAGCTGGACTCTAGCTTCCCAACTTCAGATTAGACCTAGTGATAGGATTACTCTTCAATGACTTGGATTTTGAAGACAAAGGGAGATTCAGCAAAGAGGCTTAGATATGGAAGAATTAGCAGTGCCCCTCCACTGGCCTCCTGGCCTTTCCGTCTTTCTCCTTTCCCTCTCATACTTTTGCTTGTCCATTTGGGCAGGTATCAGTTGACATCTCAGCTTCTAAATGTAAAAAGAAAACATCTATTGTTTTGAGTTGTTAAAATCTTTCTTCTCATTAAGATATATTTATAACATCAAAAAAAGCATTAATGGTAATTTAAAGAATGCTGAGCCTAAAGGGTCTCATTTAAGCGTTTTTCCAGAAAACATTAGACTTGTGCCAGTTCACATTTATCCTTCTTATCATTTACCACTTTATTTCATCTCATCTGACTATGCCTGAGATTACTTATTGATTAGAACATATATAAATTATTCTAAAGTGAAAGCCTGACAACACAGCCATTATAGATCGGCTATTGAACAGGTCTGATATTTCATTTCATTTTCTCTGGCTGCATGATGAACCAAGAAAGCACAACACTCAAATAATGAGATGCTGGGAATATTTATGACTTCCACTCTCTCCCATTGACCTTTCAACTAACCAAAATTTATAATAAAGACAAAGATTGCATGTCCTTTATAACAAGACTGAAAACATATGCATTGCTGATGATACTTCTTTAGAAACAACCAATACAAAGCAGATTTGGGCAAATTATCTGTCAAACAAGATGAAGCATAAATAAAAATAAAGGCAGAAATAAATATATGTTAGAGGCCAAAAGATCAGTTTCCAAAATAGGTAGTGAATGGTACATGTATTTCGTTTTATAATAAGCACTAGCAGTGCTAGGTTGGGGGATTTAACTGTTGCAGTGGCAGTGAGCCTCGGAAGAGTTTAGCAAAGTGTGAAATACTTTAGCCACCAGTGCAACACAATCCCTGGTGCTTAGCGTATAAATCACCATATATTCTTATTTTAGGGAACTATGACTAAGCCCTTGTTATGAGTAAATACCTCAGATCACTACAGTAGCAGTGATTTTATCTGGCTTCAGGGGAGCCTCAGGACACTAGAAAGTACACCATTTGTTTGTGTGTGTGTGTGTGTATGTATGTGTGTGCGTGTGACTGCATTGGAGAAAACATCTAGGGATGAGAATTAAATTAATGTTTAAAAAACAATATTAATTTTCAGTTCATTTATGTGTTTCTAATCACATTGGAAAGTACAAAATGTGTATCATTACTACTACACTATGTTAAAAGACATTTATTTCTTAGCACAAAGACAGTTTATTTACACCCATGAATGACTTTCGTGAAATAAATAGAACTCCTTAGAAAACACTTGAGAAAACCTTAAAGTTGTTCATTCCAAAACAAATTAGTTGTTGCTTTTCACTGTGCATATTTCATGGATTAGTTGAACTGCTTTTGAGGGGTGGATAGATGCATATTTCTTGAATCCACAAACTTTTGGCAAAAGAGAAGTTGGCCTTAATTCCATCTCACGCTGAAGACTTTTTAACTTTAGTGAGCTTGGCTGGCTGAAGTCTTGTGCCCGTAAATTGGATATTAGAGGAAGATATAAAAGGGGCTATGTGTGCACTTCTACCAAGGAATTATTGCATCCAATATCCCATCCGCCTGAGCACAGCCTCATCTAATAAAGGCAGAACTATATTGGTCCTCAACTTTATGAAGCTCTATATTCACAAGCACTCAATGGGATTTGCCTAGGTCTCTCCGGCAGGGGTTATGACAGTGCAGATATCACTGCATTCTTCCAGCCTCTAAAGTCCCCACTTCCAATCTGCATATAGGCATCTGAATGCTAAAGTTACATTCTTCCTTTTTGTTTGGCTCTAGATCTGCAGAGCTTTTGAACAGCATGCTCCCTCTCCCTTTCTCTCTCTTTGCTCAATCCAGTACCCTCCCCCACTTCATAAACACAAACACACACACACACACACACACACACACACACACACACACACACACACACACACACACACACACACACACACGCATAATCCTAAGAGGAGGCAACACCATCAGAGAGTGTGAAATTAAATACATTAGAGCATTAGGGATTAAAGTGTTTTATAGGCAGTTGCTCATCCACATCAAACTTTAGCTTTTTAAACCCTAACATTTGATCTGGGTTAGGGAACCAATGGCTGAGAAAGGGATTGGGATATTTCCAGGGCCTATGGAGAAAAGAGAGGAAAATGGCGAGTTCCCACCATGCCACCAAGAAGCGCATTCTCAATTTGCATCTGATACCAGTGCTGCAACAAAGTCAAACTGACACAATGCCATGCAAGACGAAGGGAGAAAATGCCAATAATTCTTTGATTATTCTCCTTTTAAATGTAAGCATCTAGAAAGGATTCTTTTATTGTTTGTCTTAGGAAGGAACGACTGTTATTTCAGACACCACAAAACGTAATAAAGTCAAATACAGAAACATTTCTAATTAAGTTATTGTAGACAAATTTCTTTTGCTTGTAAAACTGCATGTAGTAAACGGCATGTTTAAAAAAGTAAAATATAACACCATGGTGAAATCCTAAATAATACATGAACTTTTACCTAATAATACCGTTTGAAACAATATCACTGATTCTCACAAGCAACATAATATTTATAAGCAACATAATAAAATATTTCTAAGCAACATAATAAAATACACAATACCTATCAATGCCCCTGACAAATTACTTTGATACCGAATTATAAATAGTAAAAAACGATGAAATTAAAAAGCACTTATGCTAAGGTAAGATTGTATATAAGGTTGGGCAATAATGTTCTGGAAAAAAAAACGTTCGTAACTTTAGCATTGATCTCAATCTCAATATATTTTGTATTGTTGTATTTCTCTATTAGTTCTGTATTATATCTTTATTCAATCTTATTTAATTGTTATGAAAATGCCCAACCCCTGCTAAGAGAAGCTCAATACTGCCGCCTCCACGCTTCATTCAAGTTTTAGGATTGAAGATGTTTTGTACCAAAGGCTCAATCCTGTCTCAACTGACCACAAACACAACACCCTTTACCACATCACACCTGGATCATTATTTTACTTCCAGCCACTGAACTTCAGAGCTCCTTCAGATCGACTGTTGGATTCTCCGTGGGGGCTCTGTGGGATCTCATGTCACCTTCTTGTTGAGTTGTAAGGAATGGCCTTTCCATTAGATTTGATTCTGTGATGCACCTTCCATTTCCTGATTATTGATCCAGCTATGCAAATTTTTCCCCCCAGAGAATGTGACAAGAAACTTTAATGATTCACAGGTGGATGTCAGGGGGAATTTTATAGTTGTTAGTTGTTACGCAGCACATATACTGCACATGTATGAAAGCTAAATATTTCTGTATTTATTTAAAAATATTCTCAACATAAATCCAATATCAGTAAATGATATAGATTTTCAGTGTAGTAAAATAAAATTTCACACAGAATTAAATTTCATTCTACCAATTCACTAAAAGGAAATATTTGGCCTGGTTCCGGAAAACCATTGCAAGGCACTTAATAATAAAAAAAACAATGCTTTCAAAACTGTGACTGAATTAAATAATAGTTAAATACTTGGTATGTCCTGACTGTTGCTCAAATGTCATACAGTTTTATTGGTAATACCCGAGCATGTTGGGGAATTTCCACAGCTATGCAGACTTTTTGTTTTCAAGTTTAAAAAAGCACATAAGTAAAATATAACACCATGGTGAAGTCCTGAATAATACATGACTTTTTACCTAATAATACAGTTACCCAATATCACTGATTATCACCGTTTTCTAAGCCACATTATACACAATACCTATCAAGGCATTGTAGTTCTTATCAAGTGCAGTACAATTTCTCATACTACTGACTTTTTGAAATAATCTTAATTATTTGCCCCACAATATAACAATTAGAATTCCAGCAAATTTATTCCATTATAGCTTCTATACAATTCATGAACTCAACAAATAAGCAGCTTCAAGCAAAAGATATGTTGATATTATTCCATCAAATATATAAATATATGTATATGATATATGATGAGTATATGATATATTTATATTATATCTGTATATTCCATTTATATATATATATATATATATATATATATATACATATATTATTTATAAGCTCTTGCAGTGTTATTGATACATTATTGCATTATTGCATTCTTAAATTATGCATATTGTTTGTATATTCTATTGATTATAGGTCTTGTGTTTGGAGTTGTTGCATTACATTTAACTACTATTTTGTACAGCTACAAATTCTTTCGTGACAAAATAAAGCTTTGAATCTGGGCTCTTGACTACATTCAAGTGGACAACCTGGTTATATTTTGGAGAGGTTACAAAGGAAAACAGTGGAAAGGGAAGACACAGCAGCTGCTGCTGGATTTTCTATAGCTTTTTAATGAAGCTCTCGGGATTTAACACTTAACTCCATTAATTAGTGCTGGCTTTCTCTGCTCTAAATGCTCATGTCAGGGGCTTACATGAATGGGTAAATGTTTCCTTTTCTCATCAATATAAATATATTACATCTACACACCATAGAGTTAGTATACAATCCTTCACAAGGAGGAATCTGGGATCTTGTTTTTGAGTCTCTAGATCAATAAATGTATCTGTAATATATTGTTAAATATTGATTGCAGATTTAATGCACAATTGTTGTGATAAGTAGTAAATAGTGCTTTTTACAATGAATTACATACAACAACTGTAAATTACCAACAAACCTGAATCTGACACTTCCATACAATCCACTACTCTCGTGTCCTTGTTTTTCCTACTTGTGCCGGACTCTGAACAGCCATAATTGAATTCACTCTAGATCAACTCTTAATGTATAGACAGTTAGTTTACAGGAAAAATAGTTCAACAAAATTTCTTATACAGAAATTTAAAGACAGACATGAGTCCATTTATAAACCGAGAAGAAATTCTGCTTCTATTTGCCCTAGTTATTACCTATGCTGTGTCTATCAGCGTTAATCGAGGGTGGAGAGCTTTGCTAGCCTTAAAACATTATGACGGAAAATGATGAGTCCACAGGGATTAGTTTGATATCTTAGCTGTGTAGGATTACAACAGAATGTTGGTTTTACTGTTTACTGCTTCATCTGACTGGTATGCAGCAGTATGCTTGTGCATAGCCGTACGTCTGCAAACAGGGTTTGTCAGATTTAAACATATAAGCATGGTTCTGCAAGTGACAAGTCAATTATTATCCTGAACTGTAAATGGAGGTGGCTTGAGGAGCTCACACATACTCATGTCAAATGTATTAACAACAACATAAAAGCAGGTAAATGAACATCCTTTCACAAAACCAACCGAAGCACTTAGCTTACATAATGCTTCAGGCAAATTCAGAAAAATAAGACTGTATAAAATCAACCTTTATGTGCTTTCATTCATAGCTTTCTCCAACATGTCTCCTTTCTTCCTGTTCAAATTGAGGGATTATGGGGAGGAAGTGCTTTGATTAAATACAATAGGCATCTCGCCACTGTTGATTTGTGGGATTCTTGAGGCAAATCCCTTACAAAACCTGATACAATGATGAAAAATACTGGAAGGAAAGAAAAGCATATAAGTGGACTAGAGTTAAGTTAAGATGTTCAGTTGTTGTGTACTCACCCTTTGGAAATAAAGCAACACACATCTGCCAAGTAGTAGTTCCTTTCCCCAGATACAAATTAAGTCTTGGATTGAGTTAGGATTCAGAAATAGAATTGGAAATGGATAGGTACAAATCTTGTATTTAAAAAAAATAAATAAAAATGTGACTGTGTCAGCAGTAATTATTTTAACAACAACAACAACTACTACTACTACTACTACTACTACTACTAATAATAATAATAATAATAATAATAATTACAACAATAAAAACAAAGTGATGGAAAAAGGATTCTAAAATAAAATGTATTCTAAAAGGATAGTACAGCAAGGGTCATTGTGAGATCAGATTGGTGTTTGTACAAACCTTTTTAAGGATGTAAAATATTAGGGAGAAATTGAACTCTGTAGTGGTCTGTAACACAATTGGTATGCCACATCTGTCTGTAAAAGGACAGTAACCTTCTATGAAAAATGTTGTCATGTCTTTACTAAAAAAGGTTTACTCAATTATTAATAGTTGGTTTGGAAAGATAAAAACGGACATGGACATTTTCACCTTATTTATTTCGCTTCTGTCATCCTTTGGAAGAAACACTGGAAAAATCACTTCAGTCAACCATCCATCTCTTCCCCCTCTGTCCCTCTCCCTCTCCATTCCGTCTTCTCTGTCCCTCTATTTCTCCAGCCTAGTTTAAAAAAAAGTGGTAAATAAAGGGACTAAACTCCAATTATTTCGTGGTGTTTACCTCATATGCTCATTATAGCACTCAAGAGGTGACGCTTTTTTTGTTCTTCTTATGCTCAGGTTACAGACTTTAGAAAAAAAGTGACCTAAGACCTGCCTTGTCAAGTGCCCTTATCCCAAAAGAATCAGGGGTCTTGTAAACAGTCCTGTGATCCACTTTCTTCAGGGAGCAAAGCTGTAAAGGAAGGGGGAAAAGTGGGAGTGCTAGGGATTTGCAGTGGATTTACACATATACAGTTTCAGCTAAGTTCCCCAAGGTCAGATTTGAGAGACCTTCACCCATCAATGCCTTAAACAGGGTGTTTGCCACCCAGCCGCAGTGTGGGCAATGCTGCTTGCAGTGGGCCAGGAAGGGGGAAGCCCAGAACATCAAACACGGAGTCTAATTTAAATTCCTCCGTGTGGGCAATGGGATTTCATTTAATGAGCTGAGAAGCACTGGAAGACAGCTGACTCCTCTGTCATCCACTGAGAAAGATGCAGGCAGACATCCCCTACCTCAGAGGCCCTTCTAGACACACTTACACACACAGACATGTACGTGTGATGGCAAGATGCAGAATGCATCAAGGCAGGAGCATATGCTTTCCTAGCCGTGGGTTAGACAGCAAACCACTAAGGCAGACAAGCACAGGAATGCATATGTTAGAGGCATTTATTCTCATATTGGTAAATGGAAACTGTCTCCAGAGAACAGTAAGTGTCTTTCTCCCAGCAGGATTCTGGCTCTAATGTGTTTAAAGAGTTAGCAGGCTAGCACGTTGCTAGAAGAAGCCTTTAACCAGTCCAGTGTAATGGGAGATTCACTTTGATTAGAACAAAAAGAGAGGAGAAGAGTAGATGAGAGAAGACAGAGCAAGGGTTTTTTTTGGCTAGGTGAGCACAAAAAGGCTCTTCTGTTCCTGTGGATCATAGGCCTCTGCCAGGGCATTTTGGCAGCCTAGTGCTTCCCAGGGGCCGAGGAGCCTGCCTAGTCTCGCTCTGCCACATCAGCTGCCAAATCCCGACCTCACACACGCACACACCCTTCATGGTCGGTCTGGTCCTTCTTCCTCACATATTCAGACTAACCCCTCAAATCTGAAAACTCTTGTATCCTGGTTTTGACACCACTAAGCCTCCCTTTGGTAGCAGTCTTTTTCACTCCACTGTTTTCTTTTACTGTTGTTTTTTTTCCTGCTCTCTCAATGGATGTCATCTCTCTGCAGGAAACGATACACCACATCTTGACTGTTTGGCGCCAAACAGAATGGAGCAACAGAAGGAGAGAGAGGAGGGGTATGAGAAAAAGAGCAGCGGCTGAAAGAATCATCTCGCTTTCATTAACTCTGCATGTCGCTCTTTCTCTTTCTACTGCTCTTGTACGCTCCATCTCTTTCTGTCTCTCAGTCTCTTTCTTGCTCATTTTTTCACACACACACACACACACACACACACACACACACACACACACACACACACACACACACACACACACACACACACACACACAATCAAAAACACATTAAAACAAATAACCCTTATAATTACTGCTAAGTGAAGAGTAACACTGCAACTTTTGAATGAGAAATGTTTAGATCAACTTGTGGAATGTATATAAAGCTATGATCAAACATAATATGTGAATTGTATTGTATTTCTGTCTAAATGGGGCTCTTGAGGGAGTGATCTTTGTCAAAAGTATAATACACATTAGCTAAATGGCACATTTGTATTAAGCAGGTTCATAGCTGGGAAAACATGCATAATTATTTACACTATTTCTATTAATTAAACCCTGAATATTTCAACATTCCAGGCTTGAAGATGTTTTAGAAATTACACATTTCACATCACACACACACCACACATTTTCCGTGTGTGTGTGTATATATATATTGTCATTGTTGTCATGGTATTATCTTGTTGGAGAATATAAGAAAAATGCATTAGTGATTGTACACTGCTTAGCCCAAAAAACCTTTGCATCCTCTACCGGATTTCATCAGTGGGGTGACGTATCCGTTTTAGGTCCCAGTGTCACTTACTAACCTTCATTTGCTCTTTAATTTTATCAGGTTAATTGTTTATTTTTTCCTCCCTTTTGTATCAACCGATAAGGCATGATTTTTTTGCAATTAATTGGCTGTCTGATTAAAACTCTGTGTCATTTCTTTAAGAAACCATACTAACAAGTTACAAGGCGCTTCCACAACCTTTTTCCCCTGAGGTCCTCTAAAAAGAACTGAGTGGAGCATATTTCAAAAAGGGCTGCAATAAAGCACAAGTAACCATTTTATATACATGGTCTGCTTAAGTCATAAGCTTGGAAAATCTTAGTCTATGTACTGTTTTATCCCAGTGGGTTGAATCACTGATTGTTTAAATGCTATTTAATAAAAAAATATAGCAATTTTAGGAGATCACATTTTATCAGTCATCCATACATCAATCCAAATATTTCCAAATGCTTTTTTACTCTCCCAACAGCAGGAGCCCATTGGTTTCATTTTGGAATATGACACTGGTGTTAATCTCCTCCCCACAGGGATGAAATCCATACACAGAGGTTCCATTAGAGACTATTCATTAAATCCCAGTGCGATGCATGCTGAATGGGGGATTACCGGCCCTCTGATTCCACCACCGATCTGTACCACTCCCATAAGCCAAGTACTGCTGACCTCACCCACCGAGGAGGAAGAGCGGGGAATTGCAAATCAAAAAGCCACAAGCAAAGTAATGAGAAGGAACATTTGCAGGTTAAATTATTGATCAACAGACAAAGTAAATTTGCCTTTAATGAACCCCAACTGGTGATAATCCTCTAAACGTGCCAGGAGATGTAATGGCCAAAAAAGTGTAGTACACCCAGTGTACGGTACAATGGAAGTCTATGGTGTAGATGTTTGGGAGCTGCACATCTTTATCAGTGATAGAGCGATGTCTTAATCGGTCTGCTCAATCATGCACCTGCTTTACAGATTTCTGGAAAGGTTTACACAGATTCCTCTGTGATTACACATGAACAAGAAGCTGGGCATGACATCAGGCTACAATTTAGAAAATTGAAATCAGATGAGTTAAGAGACACTCTGCTTTCTGCATGCCTGCACATGCAGTACACTAGATGGGAATTCAGTGTAACTGCAAATGCTAGTAGCCGTAGCTATCTTTACTCATGACTTGCCTTCCTGGTATATTAGCAAAAACGTAGAAGATGATCTCTGGGAAAGAAATTAATGTTTAGCTAATTCATTCCTTTTTTTAACATTTAAAGAATATATATCATGTTAATATGCTTTTATTGTTTTAAGCAAATCCTTTTATATTCATCATTTACATAGCAATTTCTTTATTCATATTTCTGAACTTGCTTGATTCTGAATGGTAAGAAGGTGATGATTAATTTCAGATAACATAACAGGTCTGGCAGCAGTTCTGGCTGCAAGGTTTATATCAATGCACTTGTGTGAGTTTGTGGGTGTTATAGCAGATGGTCCACACAAACAGGCATAAATGTGTATATTCTTTGAGGAAACAATCCTTGGAAATAGCCTTTAGTGTTATCACTTTATGTCAGTTGGAAGTAAATCTTTAACTTCAAGTTTCCTGACATGGGAACATTTTGTAAAACAAAAAAAATCCTTTTTTGTGTCCTAATTATAAGACAGAATTAATGATAAAATCTGTTATAACATAACCTATTTTGTGTGGGTGCCACACCAACATTAAAATAAGCTATAACTACTGTACTATAAAAAACATAGTGTTCATTAATAAAATGCCAAAAGTACTACACCATCTCATTATTCTTTATCACCCTAGAACCGCCCCCTTCATCATTTTATTATTTACATAATGTGTCACAGTATAGTAAATCTACCAGCACAACATATGAACCTGATCATGTATCTGGGGATCCCAGGAAGCAGCTAATGAAGATTGCAAATCTTAGGTCATGTTCATTGCTATATTTCTGTGGAGTTCCTTTTCTCTGAATTTGGACAGAATTCCCTCAAAGCTTCCATCCTAGCTCCCTCTGCTGGTTATTACAGTCAGGAAGGATTTATAGCCACTTGATTCAACTTTATACCACCACAAAAGAATAAAATCTCTCTGCTGATCATATCAATAAACAAACCCGAGACAAATATCTAATCTAATAACTATATATATTTTCAGAGTCATTCATTTCAGGAAAGCACATAGATGGGATTGGGTGAATCATGGAGACATTACCTACTATTACCTGATACAAAGTCAACATACTGTTCCTGTTCCATAGCTGAGCACTCTCCCTGCTTTCTTATGCAGAAGCATAAACATGCTGAGGATCTGACATAGGGAAGTTCTAAAGGCACCATAAGCCTCCAGCCACACACACACACACACACACACACACACACACACACACACACACACACACACACACACACACACACACACACACACACATCGCCTGAATCATTCAGACTCTCCAGATCGAAATGCCTTGTGACTGGCCCCTGAGCGAGCCGTATAGTGCCCAGGCTAGGGGCGAGCAGATCACACAGAGGAAACACATGTTCACTGTCAGGATGAAACCCAGGAGAGGTCTCTGACAACCTTTTAACCCCTTTCCCTATAACACTCCAACACACATACATACACATAGCAGCCAGACCAGTCAAGTCTGCCCTATATTATTTATGATAAAATACACTGATATACAAAAATCATGGCTATATAGAAGCAATATACAGAGAGGGTATATAAGAAGATGTGTATATATATATATATATATATATATATATATATATATATATATATATATATATATATATATATATTGATTGTATTATTAAGAGAAAGGTGAATGCAAACACAGAAGCTGGGACATTTGTTCACATTGCTCATTGCTTTTTAAGTACATCAACGAGGACCTTCTGTTCTACAGGCTTAGACAAACCAGATTTATATGTATAGTGTTTCTAGAAGCCCATATAGTTCAAATGATCATTTTACAGACATATATGAATTATGGATTTTTTAAATTAATTTATCCCTGATGAGCAAACCAGAAGCAAAAGAACAAACTCTCTGGAAGAAACATTGAGAGGGACCATTTCGAAAAGGTCACCCTGGATGCTGTGATTATACTTATGCTCTAGATTTTCTGCAATCAAGTTGTAGTGTAGAGTTCTAATATGAAATAAATGTGTTGAAAATATAGTTCTTTAAGGCCGGTTCATAAAGATCTATGAAAGATCTATCACTGATTACAATTCTTGCCTACACCTGTTATGCTAACTGAAGGATATCAGCATTGCTACTGAAAATGTCTGGCAAAAAATCTAGAGGACTAAGCTATGAAGGTAGGTTACTTATTTCTGGTTTAATGTATTTTATTGGCAATGACAATATTATATAGCCAAATGATCAATAATATATAGCCAAAGGTTTGTCAAACAGCAAAACCTTATCAACAAACTTTTGTGTGGGCCTTCCCCAAATTGTTCCAACGGTTCTATTGTAGCAGAAAAATTGCATAGGATCTGTACATGCTGTGGATTCACAGTCTACCTGTGCTGAATTAAACCAAACCAGGCCAAACCAACATGGCAGTGAAAAGGATCCACAAAGACATAGTTTGCCAAGGTTGGTGTAGAAGAACTGAAGTGGCCTAGAAAGAGCCCTGACCTCTACCCCACTGAACACCTTTGGGATTAACTGGAATGCTGACTGAGGCCCAGACTTTCTTACCTGGCATCGGTGCCTGACCTCACTAATGCTCTTGTGGCTGAATGAGCAAATACCCACAGTCATGTTCCAAAATGATTTCCCAGAAGAGTGGAGGATATTATAACTGCAAAGGTGAACTAAGACTGGAATGGGATGTTCAACAAGAACATATGGGTGTTATAGTCAGGTGTCCATAAACATTTTGCCATGCAGCGTGTGTGCATGTAAGCACCAGCTTTTCCTGGAATAAATGTGTACCAATATGTCAGTTTTCCATTTAGATACAATAATAAAATAAGTTAAGAAAGTTCTTAAGACTGAGATGAAGTTATATAAGTATTTTTGTAGAATTGTATTTCCCCATCGCAGCCGTGTTGTGCAATTGAATAATTTATAGTGCACCCCAGGTGATAAGTATCTGCAAATGGTTAAATGTAAAAGTAATAGCATAGCATTAAAAAGGTTTCAGGAGAAGGGATGACATGATATAAAATGCCACCTTACGGTATTTATTAGACAGATGATTTTTACACGCTTGGTAGTTTTAAATCTTACGCCTAATAGATATTTACACCTAGCAGATACAGTATAGAACACACCAAGCTCTTGAATGGTAAAAGTGTTCACCCCTATAATCTGGAGACCATGATTCAAATTACAGCAATGCCACAGTCATCTGTGTCATTTGCTTGTGCATACAGAGCATACATAAGTAGACAGATAGCACATTCCACTGAGTACAATGTCCCCTGACACTGCAAAATCAAAAGTTCCAAAAGATGTGGTTGGGTAGCTTTGTGTGCCCCTAAAAAAGCTTGTGATAACCTATGATATGTCTGGTTGTACACCTACAGTACCAGATGATCTCAATTGGCCATGGCTAAATTATAAGGAAAAACAGGGTGACAAAAGACAAATGCACAAACATGAAATGTGTCACTGTCCAAAAAAGAGAATCCATACTGTAGATGGTAAACAAGAAAGACAAGAGTTTTATTGCACTGCACAATATTTATAAAGTGGCAAAGAAAAGCACCCCAACTGATGGCACTACCTGTTCATATTTAACACAGCACAACGCAAAACAAACTGCTGAAATAGAATGCTTTGATTCAGTCATGTTCAGTGTCAATCAATTTGAGTGACAGGAAAATGTCAGAGACAGAGTGGCACAGATAGACAGCAAGAGATGGAGAGAGACATCCAATGCAGAGCCATGGCCTATTTTAATATTTCATCTAGCCAGGGAGAAGAGACCCACTCGCCCCATAGTTTAAATTCTAATCTTGTTATGGCAGAGGTGCATGTAGTCTGCAGGCAGCAGCGCCAAGCTGCTCTAATTTCCTCTGTTTCTCTCTCTGGCTAAACAAATTATTATAAATTCCATTATATTTCCATTATACATATATGTTTTGGTGGCTGACTTCCACTGCAGAGTGCAGCCCAATAAGTGGTCTGGCTTTAGCTCATCAAAGGCCAATACTCTGGCCATAACCACAGCTGGGTCCTGTAGGAGTGCCATCATTAAGCAATCATTCCCTTGCCTTTCTTTCACTAATGCAGAGTTATATCTAATAATGGCATTCCTGCCTGCCTCTTCCCCCAGACCAACAACAGCCTGAGAATGCAACCACACAACATAACCTATACAACATAACAGATATTTCACAGATTTCATCTTTAATATATAATATTATAGATATTAGATATGAATAGATATTAAAATCTATCTATCTATCTATCTATCTATCTATCTATCTATCTATCTATCTATCTATCTATCTCTTTCTCTCTCTCTCTCTCTCTCTCTCTCTCTCTCTCTCTCTCTCTCTCTCTATATATATATATATATATATATATATATATATATATATATATATATATATATATTTTATATGCACACACACACACACACACACACACATAGGATTTTCCAAAGATTTTCCAAAGCACGAGATATATGGCAAAATATCCATTGGCCTAATAGATTTTTCTTTCCAAGTTATTTCTGGCAGGGAGCTCTTTTGTTTTCATACATTTAAAAGGCAGCATATTTAAATGTCATGATTTAATTTTTACTACCTCTCCTCCACTTCCTTTTCCATAAATCTTAAAGTCAGTCCATAATGCAGATAAGTTCCTAAGTCTGTGTTCACTGTTTGCACTTCGGTTTTGGGTCCTGCTGAAGTATAAACACCTCAGTGAAGGGGGCGTGGGTTTTCGGAATAAAACCTTCTTTGTCTTGGCTTAATACTCTTCCGTGTTGTCCACAAAATTTACACATCAAACCTTGTCAGCATAGCAATGTGGTTTTCAACAAAAAATGGAACAAATAGTACAAGTTAAACAATAACATCAATCGTGCCTTTTCGATCCTACATTGAAAAGTGTAATTGAGTCTGGCACAGAAATAAGGTGCAACTTCATAGCGCTGAGAGAAGAGAAGAGAAATACTACCTTTGGCCATTTTCTCTTTTCCTTCTCTTGCAGTGGTGTCATGCAATACAATGGAAGTGGTGTTACTCCTTCTTTTGCTTGCCAGCTTGATCATGCAAATACAACCCTTACGTCTTAAAGTCTTTTATAAAGCAAGAAAGAACAGTCTATGCATGTGAAAACAAACCCATGTAAATGACAGTACACAATAAATGCATGTCAGGCAGTTTCTGTTGGAATGAAGGCTCTTTGTATCCATGTGAGGTAACAGGCTGTGCAAGAGACAGAGCAATTACCTCATTTCCCATCAAACAGCAGTGCTATGCTATGCTATGCTATGCACAATTCCTGTGCTTCCTAAACACAATGTTTTGTTCGCTTTTGTATAAATGAGGGATCAAGAGCACCTGGGTCAATGAGACACAAACATAACTGTGTCTCTCAGAGGACAACATTAGAATAAAGGACACCCACACACAGATGTGCACATACATTCACACCCACCCACACAAACTAAAGTTGAAGGCTTCATTTAGCATTAATTACTCTTTGCTCGTCCTCTGGCTGTTCTGCAGCACTATGGCAAAATGGCACTACTGGAATTAGCCACAGAGCTGGGCATTTTTTGTTGCTAAATCGCTAAATAAGTATCTCTCTGTAATAGGTAGCAATCTGTGGTAATATGATGAGATCACTGGGAAAAAAAAGTCAGGGGGTTGATCAAAACTGTGCATTATCCAAGCCGACGTGCTGACCTAGGGAACATGTGGACACAGCTGGAGTGTCATGTGATGCGTGGGGGAGCAGGTGCCAGCTGGCGGCAACACAAAGCAAGAGAGCGACGAACAATTATGGGCATTCATGACAGAACCGGTGCTTCAGAGCTACTGCACACGCAAAATACAGATTTATGCAAGAACTCTGCATTTAGACATGTTCAGACTGGAAATATGACTTTAATTACCTGCCAATCAACACGAAGAGAGTGTTGGCATGTAGGACCCAATCCATTGGTGTTACCTCTGGAAAGCTAATTATTGCATTGCATTCATTAATATTTTGAAAAAAAATCATATATATATATATATATATATATATATATATATATATATATATATATAGATATATATATATCTATATATATATATTATATATATAGAATATATATTATATATCCTTTTTTTTCTTTTTTTTTTTTCCAAATATATTAATGGCAGAAACAGAACTTCAAATCCTTTAAGATGTAGAATTAGCTATTTAGTTGAACCCAAATATATTATAAATATATTATATTATATTATAAGTGTTATAAGTATGTTTGGTGTGCTTTCTTTGTGTGAGTGAAAGAAACCTCAGTGTGGCTACATTTCCCCACAACCCACTTTTAACTGGAGTAATTGTTATTACAAGAATAAAAATGGGATCATTCGAGGAAGCAGTTCACACTCCCAGCCTGGTGTGTAATTAACATTTCACAGAACATCTCATTAAAGTAGACAAGGCCTGTTTTATTGCTGGACAGAGTGAAAGAAATTAAAATTTTAACAGGGCATGATATAACTATCATCTATCAAATATAATGCAAACCTTTAAATGTTTTTATTTTCAATGTATTAGGTATTTGTAGTGGGATTATAAAGGGCTTTGTTTATTTTCCACCTAGCCAGATGTATCTGAGGAATGGAAGCATAATGAGCACACAAAGCTTCACTGCTTTATAAAGGACATGGCATAGGACATAGTATTTTTTTCTATTTCATCAAGTAAAACATTTTCCCCACTATAAAAATGTGTAAAAGATGTGTAAAGGTATTTGAAAAGACATAAGATACACTTCATCAGAATTCTTAAGTCAGGAGTACAGTCAACTCTCTCTCTCTCTCTCTCTCTCTCTCTCTCCTCTCTCTCTCTCTCTCATCTCTCTCTCTCGTCTCTCTCTCTCTCTCTATCTGTCTCTCTCTCTCTAATCTCACTCCTCTCTCTCTCTCCTCTCTCTCAGTCTCGGGCACTCTCTCTCTATAGTCTATTCTCAAGATCATCTTATCACTTTAGACCTCTTTCTCATAGAAATCTTCTCTGATCATCGGATTCCTCATAGAAGAAAAACAGCTTCTTCTCCAAACGTCCTAGAAGAAGGGACTCTATCTTATCTCGAAAGATCTCGAAGGCGATCTGTAGCTCAGCTCGGATCTCCAACTCTCAGCCTCAGAGTCCTACTAGATATCCATATAAAAGTTTTTTCAGTGATGCAAGAGACCTCAGAGTTCCTCTGCTGCAGAGATAAGCCATGAGTTCGTCATCAGAGTTCCTCCAGACTGACTTCTCCACTATTGTAATGGCTACTAGCTAGGTGATAGCTGTTCATCATTACGGGCTATCCAAGTCATCATTATATAGAAGTGCAATATTGTCTGGAATGATGAGCAACAATTTCCAGAGTTCAATGTTCTCCATCTGAAAGAGGACTTCCGGCACTTTCTGGTCAACAAAATATGAGGGTGGAGGGCGTTTCATGCATGTTTCTCGTGTGACAACACCTCTTCCGCAACCAGACTACCTGACACAGTCTTATCGTAATTCTTTCTGAGTTTCAAATCGAAGAGTAAGATACAAGCTTCATCAAGTAAACAGACAGAACACACCGGACTCTCTCTCCGTCTCTACTCGTCTCATCTGTCCATCTCCCCAGTCTCGTTCTCTCTCTCTCTCTATAGAGTCTTTTAGACATCAACTTACCTCTTGAAAATCATATTCCTCATAGAAGAAAAACAGCCTTCTTCCATCCTAGAAACAATGGTAAGCTAAAAAGCACGATATCTATATCTGATGCAGAGAAGCTTGTCCATGAGTTCGTGACCTCCAGACTGGGCTATTGTAATGCACTACTAGGTGATTGTTCATCATTATTAGCAAACAAGTTTCAGTTAGTCTGGAATGCAACAACCAGAGTTCACATAAGGTCAACAAAATATGAGCATACAACACCGACTACCTGCTGAGTTTCAAATCGACTGTAAACTATTGTTATTGACTTATAAAGCCGTAAATGGTTTATCTCCCATGTTTGAGAGATCATGAAACTCCAGACATCTAATAGTTCCTAGGACAACAAAGTCCACTAAATGCAGAAGAGCATTCATACATTTCGCTACAATTCTTTGGAATAAGCTTCCTGATGGTGTTTCAAACTCTCTCAGTTTAAGTGTAGATTAAAGACATATTGTTTTAGCACTAACACATCACATATGATAACCTTGTGTTGTATAAAACTGCAGAAAGAACATTACTCACAATCACACACTACAATGTTCATGGCATTATTTCGCACTAGCTGGTGTTTTGTATTATTTATAATACCACCCTTGATATTCCCCAAATGAGGATGGTTTTCCTTTTGAGTCCGGTTCCTCTCAAGATTCTTCCTCATACCATCTAACACAGTTTTCCTTAACACAGACGCTCCAGGCTTAGGCATTAGGGATAAATACACATAAATCATTTATATGACAGTTTTTTTTACATTTCTATTTCTTGCCCCTTAATTTTTACAATTTTGGAATACATAATAAACATACATTTATTCAACTTCTGCCGCTTTATCCAATCTTCCCTCGGGTCACGGGGAGCCTGTGCCTATCTCAGGCGTCTATGGGCATTAAGGCAGGATACACCCTGGATGGAATGCCAACCCATCACAGGGCACACACACACACTCACACACACACATTCATACACTAGGGGGACAATTTTCCAAGGTGCCAATCAACCTACCGTGCATGTTTTTGGACCGGGGGGAAACCGGAGAACCCGGAGAAAAACCCCCTGAGGCACGGGGAGAACATGCAAACTCCACAGATATAACGTGCTAACCACTAAATCACTGTGCCACCACATACTAAACATATCACTTACAAAAAATAAATAATCTTCCCGTTGAAACTAGCTGTACTCTGTGCTACTGTTGTAGCATGTCATATTATTTGCTAATTAAGAGTATTTGTTTCTGAACCAACTGATGGTAAGTAGACAGCCACACCGCATATAAATGTTTAATGTTAATATTAACTAGAGCTCTTAACCTGCATTTGCATAATGCACATTATTGATTGTACGGCTGTCACAAGTCTAGCTGACTGGAAATGCAAGTTGGTGTTCATGTTCTAAACCAGGAGCCAATTTTATCAACAATCATGATGATAAAAGAATGAAATTCCTCATACAATGAAAATTATTCTCTGATCAAGCTGCTGGATTGCTGTTTGACAAAGTGAATCAGGCAGAAGCCTAATCAATTCAGTTTGTTATGGGCTGTCAAAATGTCCTGTCAAACTGTGATGCTCCTGTGCCACAGTTTTTAAATTCATTCTGATTTGTCTTCTCATGTTTGCTGGCAAGCAGAATTTTACCGTTACATTATTTTAAATGAATGTAATGGGTGTTATTAAAATGCAAATTACATTTATTTTAGGCCCATTATTATGGGTTCTATTTTGTACTATTATTTATATAGTTTCGATTTATAGCATACATTATTATGTGCATTACAAACACAAAATGTTTTATGCACCTATATTTTGTATTAGCAGTATTAAATATGTTGAACACTACAGTATGAGGTGAAAAAGGATGGCGATCCGGTTTTAGAGGTACACATAAAATTGAATTTCAGATTCGTTTTCGATCCCATGCATTAGGGCCAGCGGCTACACCGGCAACTCCGGCAGAACGTCAGGCCTCCCAGGGATGATGTCCGTGGCAGGCTGGTGAGTCAGAAAGTGTTGATGGTGGCAGACAGTCAGAGAGGACGCACCAAGAGATGTGTCAAATTAGTCATGGCGTTCAGGGGCTACACTTATCTCTGAACATTCTCTTCACTTCCTTCATCTAAGCATAGGGACCGAAGGAGTGGCACATAGATACTCTACAGCTTGAGTGACGTGTGAGATGTTTTGTTCAGGTGCGACAGCACAATGCCGCTGATGGATCAGGAGGCAGCTCAACATTTCCAAAAAAAAGAAAAACTAGATAACACATTGTGTATTCAAAATAACAGCAAAACTTGAGGACCCTGACATAACTAGCATTGCAGACAGCATTTGCTCATAGTTAGAAATAGGCTCTTATATCATTCATGGCTTAAAATGATATAAGCAGATATTAGTTGGATATATCCTTCAAAAAATAATTCGGAGAAATTGTTTTTTCCTCTAAGGATGAGTTGCAGTAGGTCCTTCAGGGAGAGATTAGCAGGAAAGCTCTCACACGCTGGAGCATCATCTGTTTTATTTTTGCTAGCCGCTGAGGCTTCTTAACGAGCTGGTGTGGCCATACATGAGCGAGATTTTTCATTATTGCTGCACACAGATGGCCATTAGTTAGAAGCTGCCTCATTCAGACACAGGCTGTCTTAGTCCTACTGAGAAATATTACTCACAATGTCTGCAGCGCCTCGCTGCCTTTCAGCCTGCCAGAACCACAGCCTCTCCTCCACACTAATATGACATGAGCTATTGTCAGATAACACTGTATACAACGCACAGGATGCACAGGGTGCACTCACTTTTATGCAGATGGAACTCCTTTTATTAAAGCCATATGGCTCCATCCATTCTTCTGAATTATAAACAGAGTTAATCATTCATAAAAACTGAGACATAGTATGTAAAACTTTGGGCAAATGAAGGGAATTCTTAAAAAAAAACTTTAAGTAACAAAATGTGTGACACTTTGAAGATATAAAATGACTAACTTTCATAAAGATGAAATGGCAGAGACAAGAGGGGAAGCCAAGCCCTGACTTTTCAGCTTATTGTTTACTCATTTACCATCACCATCCTTGTATCCTTGCTTGTCTTCAATAAGGTTGAGTATTTGTTTTGGAACAGAAAATACACATAAATGCCTACTGTACACATTTCAGAATTTAAATTAGAATCAAAAACATGAATATAATTATGCATTTGCATTTGAACAGCAGATATACAAAGTTTAGGAGATACTTTTCCTGAATTTATTTTTACAGTGTTAACACAGTCACACAAATATCGCCCAGAATCATTCATGTATAACGATAGCATGTGTTATTGTGTGGGTGTAAATCTCGATATGCACAAAACATTGGACCTTGAGGTGGATTGGAACAACCCCTAACATCCACATCAGGTTCCAGTCCTGTCAAGTATTGAAATGTTGAAGTTAAATGGAATTGGGATTTGGGAATGTGCTTCAGTAAAGCTGTATATGGTAATATACGGTAATATAGTGAGCTGCTCATGCCTCTTGTGAACATGCAGCTACTATGCTTAATTTGGGGAAATTTAGCTGAAAAAACTGATGTTTCTATATACATTTGTTCTTTTTTCTTCTTTTTGTCCGGGTTTGGTTCATTTTGCCAACATAACGTAATGTGAAGGAGCAGATCACTCACACAGCAATGTACTCTCCGTGAATTTGCAATAATAATAATAATAATAATAATAATAATAATAATAATAGCTCGGTAACTTTGACAGCCCTAATATATATATATATATATATATATATATATATATATATATATATATATATATATATATATATATATATATATATATATATATATATATATGTGTGTGTGTGTGTGTGTGTATGAAAAGCTCTTTGAGATAGAGACAAGACAAGATCATGTGTTTATAGGTACTTTTCTGGCTGTGGTCAAAACAAAAGGGAGCTGGTGCTATTTTTTTTTCTTTTAGTCTTGCACATTCAAATCACCATTAAAATTGTTTTATGTGTAAGTAAGATCCAGTGAAGTCCATTATTTTCTACTATTTGCTTGAATAATTTAAGAAAGATAGCTGAATTATGGATAAAGTGTAAAGAAAAGGTTCGTGTACAGCCGCAGGCTAGAGCCAGCCCTTAATGATGTCTGGAGTTGGTTTGAGGAGAACTCGTTAGCTTGAGAGTAATTTTCAAAAGGATTAAAAAGCATTTTAAAAGCAGCAGGGAGGGCAGTTGGAATGACTTCTTCAGGGAAATAATCAAAAAATTAAGGCATGTCACTTTCAGCTGGATAGGAAATATTACATTCATTTAACTTTTAATCTTTCAGGCTATTTATTATCAGGCTAGTTAATTGTTAGAGTGGTGTGGATGTGTTACACCATAACGCTTTAATGGTGTGCTTAATTTGATATTGAACGATTTAAATGTACACCTGTCCAGTCAATGTTGTGTCAGTTTGTGAGCATAATGAAGAAATATTTTCAAGCCTTTTGTTAGTTGTATGGATTTCTAACCATAAAAGATTAAAAATTGCGGAATGCCTCCCACTTATTTCTCCTAGCTTGACTGTCATCATACTACTTCATCATTTACTTGCATAACATAGATTCAGTCCTACATTGAATATTGATTCAAAACAATCAGGACAAGCATCTACATTAAGCAATTCGGGATGTGATATTCTGCTATGAGTGATTTAAATACCCAGAAGCTGAAGGTGATAGTCACACACACATACACACATGCACATTAATAGCCTTGTACCACCAGTGACAAGTAGCTCTACACTAACGACCACAGTAAATCTGGAGAGAAATCCCCAATTAGACACATTTGGGCTAATTATCCAATCTTAAAGTCATTATCAGTTTTGCACTTTATTAATGTAGCCTGGCTGTGTCTGGCCCGTTTGGCCCGTGCTGCGAGCTGGAGACAGAGAGCCGATAATAATCACCTCAGTTGGCTCCATCATTAGCCCTGAGCTGAAGGACATGGGCACAGCTGCTGCTGCCAGAGGGGCTCAGAAACTACATGTTAGCTCACCAAGAGCTGGAGCAGGTATGCCACTGGAATCTCTACAGAACATTTTTATGACCTTGAGCACTTAACCACAACAAAGTCAATCAGGGATGAGATAAATTTGCATATCCCTTTGGAAAAAAAAAAGAAAACGTAATCCATCATATCATTCTTAATGGCATATTGTGCTATAAGGGAATAGAACAAACTGAACTCATATTTGGTGCATTAATCTTGCAACAGAAATAACAAAGAAGCATAGCAAGTATGATCAATTTAATTTAAAAAATCTTATGGTAAAGAAATTCTAAATTGTTCTCCCATTTGATGTTCATGCAGATAGAGGAGTGAATGAAGCACATGCGGGAGTCACACTGGCCAGATGTTAGCACATATGGGTAAGTTTGGACACACACATACCTGTATATACATACACAACAGCAGTGTGAAGATGAAACAGACAAAACAAGTGAATATACCTGACATGCAGATGCTTTGGTCCAACAGAGAAAAAATAGAGGCTGCACAGATTACAATTTTGAATACAAATTGGAATTGAACATGTTTGAGGGTCATGAAAGCTCCTGACTGCAAACAGTAACAAGCACAAAGTTCACATCTGATCACAGATGATTATAATAAAGCACAAGAAATAGAGAGTCTGGAATAGAAGCGAAAGACTATTGTCAATTCGTTTCACAATATGCTGTCTGTGTGGCTTTTTCACAGACAAACACAGGTCTACATTGTTTTTCAGCTTTTTCTTTTTGTTCTAATTGTAAAACTATTCTAAAAGCATATTTTGTGTTTGAAATGTATGAAGGTGACTGAGGATAACAGCCTTTATCCTTCAACTGCATCAAGTCATATTAGTCAAAGATATTGCAATTTGTCTGTCTCTTTAAACAATCACAGCCACGCAGATGCATGCACACGCGCGCACACGCACACAGCTGTGCTTCAGCACAAACAAAGTCACACGGCTTGACAGTGGGCACTGAACGCCTCTTTTATTTCGGCTGACAATGGACTGAGTTACGATTGTTGTTTCATCTTCATAAACATTTCTCTCTTAAGAGCTTATTTCTTTTTTCCTCTCACTCTTATTTCCAGGATGGAACAATGGCAGTTTCTCTTTTGTCTTTGGAGTTTTTCGAAACAATCACAGCCACATATGTCAAGTCAATGAGGAGAGAATAAAGAGGGAGACAGCCTGTTTGGGAATGGATCAGGATTACAAATCCTTGAGACAAATTTTACTGCAGAGACAGAAAGGTGATCATTTATTCAAGTTAGCACCACACACAAAAGTTTTTAATTAACAAATAAACTGCCCAAGATGAGATACAGTTGAACAGAGTCACTCTATCAAAAAAAGCAAGCTAAGCCTCTTTCCAGCAAAAAAGTCCTAAAAAAAAACTCTGCATCCAACTCCATGTACAGCAGTTGATTTACATTTTCAATAGAAATAAATGAATTCATTACTCTGGTGTGTTGGTTAATTTGGAAAAATGAGAATTGACTTATCATCCCTTTAAGCACCTGCTTTCACCTCCAAGTCAACACAAGTGAGGCTGCTAAGGCTAATAAATCACCAGGCACCCCTATCAAAGGCAAGCTGGCGTGAGCCAAGCCTTTAGGCAACAGTTAACAAGGTACATCTTAAAAAGCTGCCTTTCATTTAATAAACAGTATAAGGCCTTCATGGAGGGATTACAAAAAGCAAAATGAGTATAAATCAATGATTGTGTCTTAAAGGTATCAAAGGTTCACTGGTATAGACATATATAGATTATTTTATTATTGCAGGTATATTGCATATAGTGTTAGATTGTACATGCTTTTTACATTTTAGCCCCAATTAATCCATTTATACTACATTTCACACCATATTTGGAAATGTGGTGGAGATCAGAATCATCTTTATTGCCTTTATTGGTATAATTATTATGGGTTTGCAAGTAAAGGATTTTTTTCATATGCTTGTTCTATGAAATATAAAAAAGGTATATATAAAAACACCTAGAAATATAATGTTTTGTGTAGGGTATGTAATAATTTAATTTAATTATTAATTTTTTCTTTCACAAGACCAAGGTGCAGGGTTGCAATAGAGTAATCCTTGTTGACTGTATTCATGTAACACTTCAAAAATGTTGGGTTTACATTACTGAGATTATGATGTGTCTTTGATATTTGTGAGTTGTACTTATTCAGCAACAAGCGAACTAGTTAAGTCAAGTTGTGATATAGGATGAGGAGGTCTGGGGTGCAGTCAGTGTTCCACTTCATCCAAAAGATGTTCAATTTTCATGATGGAACAGTATTGGAGCTCTTAGTTGTGTTGCTACCGTATCTAACGGTGTCCTATGTTATTGTGTGCCTCCAACTTTGGTAACGGCCTGGGGGAGAACGATATATGGCTAGAAAAGCCAGGTGTCCCAATATATTTGTCCATGTATTGTACTGAATGTGTCAAAGCAAACTGAATGCAATAATGTGTTATTTTTACAATGAACCAAAATGAAAAACTTTTTTCATGCAGTACTATTACCTATTACTTACTTTTACTTAACGCTAACCGTATCAGTGCAGTAACAGGGGCTTTGGTGCTAATATACACTAACGAGCAGTGTTGTATGTAATATTTCACATTCTATTAAGAATGAAAAGAAGACTGGGTAAATTAATTTAAAATGCCATTCAGTGACTGAATCCCAGAATGTACAGTAAAAAACACTCCTAAGATTTTTCAAAACGACTGGAAATAGAATAGCTTTTAGTACTTAAAGTCAGTTATATTTCTATATCATCAGCTATCACTTTTCCTTATACCTAAAAATAAATCGAAACAGCTGTCAGTTACCAACAAATATAATATCAGAAATAAATTTGTGAATCTAAATTATTAAATTTCAATTAATTAAAACCACCGTGTCAGAAAGTGCATATCATTTTAGTCCCTAGGTATTAAACTTGGAAAGAAAAAAGCATTTTTATTATATATAAAGACAGACTAGGTGTTTATTGTTTGTACTGATACATTTGGTTTCTTGCTCCTTGTTGATGATGGGAAACTATAAATTGTCTGCCATCCTGAGAATTTATTTTATTTTATTTTATTATTTTCAATAAATGTTTTGCCCACTGTGGAAAATGGAGGATTAAGCAATAAAAGAATGTGCTTTGAAATATCTAGATTCTTATAAAAATTAAGAGATAGAAGAGTGTGTGTGTGTGTGTGTGTGTGTGTGTGTGTGTGTGTGTGTGTGTGTGTGGGTGTGAATGTGTGATTATAATAAATGTTGTGTGTAGGTTTATGTTGGGAGTTCCAGTACATAATCTCGCACACATTGTGCATGCAGAGCAGGCCGTGTGCCAGCCTCCATATGAAACAGATGCTTGTCCTTTTGCTTTTTTATGCTCTCTTGTTCCCTGTTTCAGACACACAGAGCTCGCACAGGTTTGTACTTGAGATCTGCATAATGAAAGCATTATAGAGGTGAAATCTAATGACCTGCATTAAAAGAAAATTACAATTGAAATGGTATTTTCATATTTGACATGACTGCCTACAGCTGCAATAAGAATGACTAAACTAAACACTAAAGAATATCATGGCTGTTATCATGGTGTGTGTGTGTGTGTGTGTGTGTGTGTTATAAATGCCTCAGTATACTTATAAAAGTGGATCAAAGTGGAACTTACAACTTACTAACTTACAAGTCAGAATGCCTTGCAAATATAAAAAAAAAAATCTTTCTGAGCATGGCATTGACACAAGTAGGTCAAATATGACAGTATTTTTACGCCGTCTTTGTAACCATGTTTAGGCATTCACAGTGAAGCGTGCATCATTTCATTAATTCCTGTAGCTTCAGACATCCCATTTAGGACGATTAAAGCTCACAATGCACAGAATCTTGCACTTTCCCTACAGACTTAACAAATTGAATAAATAAACACCAATTGAGCGCGTTTAACTTGGAAATAAATACATAAATGAAAGCATTTGCATATTCTTTTATAGCACAACAAATCTTCAGACGTGTGAATTATAGAGAGTTAATTCTGAGGATGGATGAATAATGAATAACAGAGGAGATGTGCTTCCTGAATTGGTGAGGCTCCCTACTGAACTCACAGCTTCCTCTGCCTACATTTGCCTTTAGGTGAAAAATCTGCCATCTCCAGCCACCTTGCCTCCTCCTTTACTGTTAGCATGGCTCCTGATTTCCTCCTTTCCTTGCAAATGTGTTCAACTCTACGACTCATTAAAGGATGTTTCCGCAAAAGGTTTTGCCAATTTTCAATACTCAAACAATAAAAAAAATTGAATAAGACAAAGTAGACCTGAGCAGACGACAGCCGGTCAATCACACAGACATGAAGAGTGATGTCATTGTTTATTCTGTTTACTTCACCCTTTATTCAACTTTTTCTTTATACATAGGCCAAACTATAATGCATAAGTGTTCAAGACGTGATCATTATTATATGTTGTATTTAACTTTGATCCTAAAGTTATAGCAATATTTCAGAGAGAACATTTCATCCTGTACAGAGATGGACTAAGCACACAATTTAATTGATTTTCTGGGCTCCTTACTCAGATTATGCAAATTATCTGCATGTACTTGACACCTCAAAGTTTGCCCGGTTTTTCTTTGAGTAAAAATTTTTATAATGCCTACATTTTTACATTTTTACAATGCTTTTAAAAACACAAAGGATAGAAAATGTAGACATTAGGAAATAGGAAATAGCATTTTTATCTTTGATCATTTGAAAATTTAACATAAAAACAATAGATATAAAAAGCTTATATAAACAAGGAAAATGGCTACCCTAAAAATAATCAAATATTATAAATATATTACACTATTGCACGAGTTAGTATTCGTCATATTGCAATCATTAATTATTGCACATTTTTAATGCAATAGCATGATAGGACCAAAATTATGGTATTGCAACTAAAAACATCTGATAAAATTCTACCAAATTAGTGAAAATTTAGGAGTCCCAATACTTTTGTACATATAGTGTATATGAGCACAAAATGAGCACTAATCCAAATATGTAAATTAGCAAGTTATTTTCTGTTCAATGGACCAACATTTATTTGCACAGCTTAATGAATCCATGGTATAGTAAATCAAGGTTAAGAAATCATAATGTATGTGTGGAATGAAGGCTATTTTTTCTCAAATTCATTTGCTGTTTAGACACTCTCCTGTAAAGGAAACAAGCTGGCAGAGCATTCATTTGTTATGCTTACAGCTTACATTAAGTTGATACGATTATTCATAGATAATTCAGACAGTTACATCAAACTCAAATTCAGTGTCTTAGACTTTATAACGATTGTCACTTGAGTCAATGTTTTGCAAGAAAAATCACCCGAGGTCAAAAGTCTCTGCTTGCTTCATGTGCAAAACTCTTATGACCAGATGAACTCCCTCATATTATAAAGCTGTATATTCAGGCCTTTTATTTAAATGTATGGAAAACCCTGACTGGATTACTTTACTAAATCTAATGTGCACAGTTTGGGTTACCTTCAAACGAAAAATGATTTGCTTGATATTATTATTAAAATAATGATTGTTATTACACCAGCAGGTCATTTGATGGAGAAATCTGGTGGAATTCAGATGGTGTCAATCATATGAGTACTACTAATTCATTTTAATTTTAAGCAGATCTTGATATCTGATACTTTCACGTGGTATTTGAAAACACAAGTCAAAGGTCAAATAATGCATAAGCAATTGGATGCTTACAAAAGGCCATCCCTTGAGCATGTTTAGCTGAGTGCTGAGCTACTCCAAGGAACGAGGGATTTGAGCTTGTGAAAGAGGAACAATAACAATTAGACCCAAAGCCAAGAGCCTTGATCCCTGTCAGAGAACTGACTAAAGTCCTCTAATCCTCTTATAACTCTTTGACACTAAACCTCTGTATTTTATTGGTAAATACCCATATCAGTCTTGTTGTTTTTGTTACACTATTGAACCGAACATGTCTTCCATATGACTGGAAAACATAAAAACACACTTGTTTCTTTCTATTTGAATAAACAAAATGTGACTTCAAAAAAGAAGCCAAAATGCTTGTGTATGAGTTTAATCTCTGTAACCACTTTTATTCTCGCCCCCAAAAAATCTAATCTGATAGCATGTCCTTGTTAAAAAGAGTTGAGCCTTTTGTTCCTGAAAAGCTTTGGTATCCTTTATCCTTTTTTTAATTCTCATTAAGGGCTCATACGCGTTGATCAAACTTAGATTGGTTTTTAATTGCTTAGGCTAATAACTTTATCCCACAGGGCTCGGATATTGCTTAATATGCCTTGATCAAGATAATGCTACATCTTAGTTAAATAGATCGATTCGTTACCCCCCATTCATCCAAGAATAATGTACTGAAATTCACTTGTGTCAAACTGAAATAGTGAAGTAACGGGACGGTGCCTTTGTGTTCTATCACTATTAAAATCTTTTAATTTAGGACTGATGATTAGATTCCATGGCATCTTTTATTTCTTCACACTAAGTCTTCCAGAACCTGGCAATTGACCTCAAACAGCAGATTTCAGATCAGTCACCTATTAATGTGAAGTTTGATTTATTTTTATAGATTAGATTTTATAGATGCAGATACAGATTTAATTTTTTAATATAAAGTCTACCGTTTGATTTATTAAACTAAAAGATCTCATTTGATTGGATCAAACACACTGACACTGTCACGCGTAAAACACTGAAACACTTTTTGAGATCTTCATCACAGAGAAAAACAGTAAAGAGAACAACATTACTCTTTTATCCAAAGTGCTTCTTTATTCATAAATTAGAAAATGGGGACAGCAAGAACAATACTGTCGACAAGAAAACAAAACATCTGAAATAATCAATGTTTAAATGTTAAATAAATGTTTCTTTTAGTAAAGTTTGTTTCCTTCTCCTCAAACCCTTAAGTGACATTTTGCACATCTACATTTCTGTGTGTGTGTGGAGTTCTCCCCAGAGCATGTTCTCCCCGTGTCTCAGAGGTTTTTTCTCCGGGTTCTCCGGTTTCCCCCTGGTCCAAATACATGCACGGTAGGTTGATTGGCACCTTGGAAAAACTGTCCCTACTGTGAGAATGTGTGCGTGTGTGTGTGTGTGTGTGTGTGTCCTGTGACGGATTGACATTCTATCCAGGGTGTATCCTGCCTTAATGCCCATAGACGACTGAGATAGGCACAGACTCCCCGTGACCCGAGGGAAGATCGGATAAAGCGGTAGAAGATGAATGAATGAATGATCAATGGCCTTTATAGCCAAGCATTAACTATTTTGATATTTTTGATTTGGAAGATATAAAAATCCCATTTGCCCGGTGCTAGTGCATGAATTAAAAATAACACAACACGAGTTTCCAGTCAAGCACTATTTCTGCCTGTCATGCAGTTCTGAAACAGAGGGACACTCACATTTTATCTTTCTCACTAATCACATCTACCTACTTTACCTAGCAGTCTCTCTCTCTCTCTCTCTCTCTCTCTCTCTCCCTCTCAATCTCTCTCTCCTAATGTGTGCTGCTTGTGAAGCCACACTGGTGATGTCTTTACTCTGTTAAAGTCTCACTTTTGTGAGTATATGTTTCTGATGTGTGAATTAGACAGCAAATGGGAAATGTAGCAGAGACACCTCTGCCGAGTCTAGTTATCAAGCTGTCACCGAGCTGAAAGGCACTGCAGCTTTGCTGTAGAAGAGATGGAATTAGCATCAGGATCACACAGCACCAATTCACATGTGCTGAGCACAATGTGTGAGTGGTAAAATTCCAAAGCAACTAACACACACACGCACCCACACACAACCACACACACACACACACACGCACCCACACACGCACAGAGGCTCATATTTAAACCTGTGATATGACTCTTTCATCCACTCTAAAGGGGCTCCAGTGAAAAGGAAAAAAAAAAACATCTGTGCAATCACACCATGATAAAAAAGAAAGAGGAAAAATGGATAGGGCTTAAATGAACAAAGAAAAAGGAAAAGGTGAAAGAGCAGAGAGTGAATGCTGATAGTATAGCCCCATCTCCAAAGCTGAATAGCAGCCCAGTAAGGTGCACTACCACAGCCTGCTTTATTTTTAATAGGCACTCCATCATCCTGCCCACCGCCCGCTCCTTTCCCCCCTCCGCTGGGTCGCTCAAACAGATGGGCTTTGTAAGGCTCAATGGCACATTCCGGCACTGCAATCTGTCTCAGCGAGCCCCTGATCAAATCTGAAGAAAAGCTGCATCTTGTGCACATTGCAGCACATATGTACCGCCGTAGCTTGTGCCTATGTCAGTGAAATGAAAATTACTGGAACATTCTGAAAGAATGACGGTATGTCAACAAAAAAGAACAAGGAGGAATATTGGAGAGTCACCCAGGAATGATACTTCCTATCCTCGCAAGCATAAACATATAAAAGAGTGCATGGTAAAAGACTTTGGCAATGGTTGGATATTAAATATATACCATTACAAACATGTTTATCTAAATCCCTCAGTTCCTACTTATGGCATAATCCTCTGTGACCCAAGTTCAAAGCACTGTAACATTCACCATTCAGTAACTTTATCCGAGAAGATTTCTTTTGATTGTCTGACAGAATACTAAATTTAACTGGAAGAAAAGTCTTTGAAAATAAAAGTAAAAGTATTAAGTGTGAAAATGTTACTTCTCTTTGTGAATTCTTTGGGATGCATTGTTATTCCATTTTCCTGCCATTTAAACAATGGAACTAGCAATCATTTTATTTACAGTGTCTATTCTTTTGTTTCCTCTCCTTTCCTATCCTGTGCCTGACTGTCCATCCTTTTTTTCTGAAGTACAGAGTACAGAGGCATGTTAAACAATCAACCCTGACTGTTACTGAGTGGTAAGGGAAAAAAATTAACACTGCCTTTCTGCATTTTTCATCTCTCCCACACACTCAAGGTGAAATAAGTGAGGCGGGGCAGCACCATGATGTGTAAAAGGTGTTTGGATCCGGCTGTGAACACGGTTGAGGAAGTCATGAAAGATGCATGATGCCACTGGAGATGTATAAAGAATTTAGAGATATAAAGGATATATGACAAATAAATCACGATGCAAATCTCACTGGGTGCCACTGGGAGTTTTCCAATGAAAAAATGAATAAAATATTAATGAAGAAGAAGAAGGAGAAGAAGTAACATTTTATCAATGGGTACAGAAGTGGAAGGAGTACTTCCTCAGTTCCACTTTGGTTGAGGACAAATTCCAGAAAGTAACAATTCTTTTACTAAAATGGTAAAACCATTAGAGTGTTTATGGCCCTCACCCAGTTCTTCACCAGTTACATTAGCAGTATATTATAAACCAAGACTCTTTGTCTGACTCTGGCAAAGTGTTACATTAGCATGAGTCAATTATTAATGTAATGAATCAACAATGTACAAATAGAAATTAAAGGGAAATATTGGTGGCCTTGTAATGCTGCAAGGTCAGTTCTGTGACATGAGCTGATTTAACTTGTACAACACCTAGAGGAAAAGGTCAGTGCAAATCAATGCAAAGCAATTATGACTAATCACCTACGATCAAACAATCAAACAGCTTTGTCCTGATAGGTCTATGCTATGATGTTATGTAAATCGTATGCTCTGACCTTTCAGTTTCGAGATCTCAACCCATTACAAGGCCTGAGGGAGTTTTTGGTCTGACAGATGTTAGATAGTACTCTCCAATACCATCATCAACACATCAAATGAGGGAATATCTTTTGGATGAGTGGTGTTCAACCTTCCAGGACAAACTTGGCAGCTCTGTTGACTTATTGCTACAGACACTGTTAATGTTCATTTTGTTTTGTTTTTTTTGTTTTGTTTTTTTGGCAGCCTACATTAGGAACAGAGAATAAATGTATATTATCAGATCTTCAAATATTTACATTTCTGTTGCCTTTATGACCAAAATATGAAGGTATTTTGCATTAAAACTGCCAACAGTTCCACAGAATCATACTGACATACATACGACTGCCACCCTTGATATTATGACCATCTCTAGAACAGCTGCAGAACGCTTGAGCGATTACAAAATTCTATTTTCCATTCGAGTCATTTATTCCAGCCGTTCCCAAATAGATAAGAACACTTGAGGTGGAGAAACTTAATGCTCTCTACAAAGATTTTAGAGGACTGTATTGGTGGTACATTGAGAAATAATAATGGCTCAAAAGCAGTTTATGCGAGTCTTTATGATCAGCAACTGTGCCTCAGACCTTATGGAATTTGATGAGCTGTTTTCCCACAGCTGCACTTCTAAAGCACCCTGATCCATCCAACCCCATTTGTCATAAAGGTCATGTAGCAGTGAGAACTGGATTAAAATGCACCCGTGTTTTTTTTTAACATCATACCAGCTTGCATTTAAAAAAATTAAACAAATGTACCATGTTTAAATCATATATGCACAACATTCCTCAGTGCTGTCAGTGCCAAACTCTCTGTGCAGACTTTTCTGACTATTAAACACAGGAAGATTGTGAGTAAAAAACTTTTATTGCCACCTTCTTGCTTTGATCCAAGGTCAAACACAGTTCTTTAAGATCTAAACAAAAATACTATAGGGACATTTTATCCCTTATCTCGCTACTAGTGTATGACTTCACAGCGAACGGGAATTATTTTTACTGTTTAATACTTCTACATGGTAGAAGCCTCATACAGATATTCACACCAGATATGGGTCAATCTAGAAAAGTTTCTTTCACATATTTTTAAAACACAAACTGCTAATAAATGAATAATTAGTATCTAACTTGGTGCATTAATTGCACTTTCATTAAGAACTATAAAACCTCTGCATTAATCAGTTTTTTAAAATAACAATAAAAAATCAATTATTATTATTAATTATAATCATACACATATGTTTTAGTTTACATTTAAGCAAGTTATCCATTTTGGATAACATACGAATTTGGACCATAAAAGAATTTAAGTTAATGTCTCAGAAAGATGAAGAAAATGTAATTATAAATTAAATTTATTTAATTATTAAATTAAATTTTAAAAAAAAAGTAAAAAAAATGGAAACATTTGTTTCCACTACTCAAATGGTGCTACTAATGGTGCATGTGAAGGTAAGATTTGTTTATTGAATTTTGATTGATTACTATCAACATAGTTTGTCTGTTTATTAATGTAATACAATGAATACAATGACACATTCTAGAATACAAACATTTTTAGATATGTTAATATAACTATATATTAACTATATAGTTATAGTTAAACAGTTTGACTTATTAATTATTAACATTATTAATATTAACAGATAATTACTTAATCCTTTAACATTAAAAGTATATATACGATGTAAAACAAACATTCACATCTGTTATTGCAGCAAGTTTTATCAATAGCCTTTCAGAGTTATTGATAATAATTATATCAGGATCTGACTGAGTGAATGAGGTTGTGGATAACAGCATCTCAACATCCCAGCTCACCAAAACACTTTATATCCTTTATATCCTTCATATCTGATAACACACACACACACACACACACACACACACACACACACACATATATGTGAGAGAGAGAGAGAGAGAGAGAGAGAGAGAGGAGATAGAGAGATAGGTAATGATCTGAAATAACAACAACTACAACTATGTAATCTAATATGTAATAAATTGTTAATAAAGTTGATGTTGATGTTGTGGCATGAAGTTTCATATCTAAAAGATCCTTCCAGATGTCTTTGTTACCTTCTGGCTCTCCTTTCTTTTAAGCTGCCAAAGCTACTATTGCCAAACTCACTTCTTACAAACTGATCACATTGTACAGTGTGTTTATCTTTTATGTAACTATAAAGATACCTAATAATGCAGGTTTTTTTCTTTCTCCTTGTAACCCCCCCCCCCCCCCCCCCCCCCCGTTCCCCCCCCACTCTCTCTCTCGTAAAGCATTTGCAGTGCTCCTGTCAAATTTTTTTCTGGATGCATTCTCTTGTAAGGTATAGAATAGAATAGAATAGAATAGAATAGAATAGCATTTGTTTGTCACATATACATTGCGGCAGAGTGAAATTGTTTCTTCACATATCACAACATGTTTTTTGGAAGCTGGAGTCGGAGTGGCTTAACTGAGATACCCCCACCACATCCTGAACATGCCTGGGAACTAATCTCAGACTTCTCCCTGTTTCCTGTAGGAGGACTATATAAGTAACACACACACACACACACACACACACACACACACACACACACACACACACACACACACACACACACACACACACACACACACACATATATATATACAAATGGTGTTCATCCCAGGTTCTATGGTCGATTGCTTTCATGTTTCATGTTTCCATTGAATGACTTCAGACTGCTTATAGTTTATGTTTGTTTGCTGCCTGTGTTGACCTGCACCTATTTTTGAATTCTACTTTTGTCTTTTTTTGCCCTGGTTATACCGCTCTGACATTATCGGTCCTGCCTGCCGGACTACTCTTTAATAAATTCTGCATTTGTATCCTGCAGTCTGTCTCCATGCCTGTCACGTCACTGTCACGCCAAATATCCACCCGTTCATATTACATCTCTTCATTCGACATGCCCTCTGTACAGTTGAGGATGGTTCCACATTACCGGCCTAAAGATCCATAAAGTTAGTGAGCAACTCAAGAACTACAGTATAAGGATAAATATGGACAGAATGGACTTTTGGTTTCTTCCTAATACATTGCAGTGTTTTTCCTTGCCACAGTTGCCCTGGCTTGCTCATTAGTGGATTAACTTATAGGCACTAACTATCTACTTTAGATCAATGTCCATTACTGAAATTGAATTGAATTTGCTTTCATTGAGTCAAAGCATACAAAACTAACAACACATTGCTTGCCATAATTATGAAGATAAATGTAGGTAGTTCCTTCACCCAAAGATTCCAAACAAATAGATACCGTAAATTCTGGACTATAAGCCGCTACTTTTTTTCCTAGGTAGGTTTTGAACCATGCGGCTAATAATAAGGTGCGGCTATTCTGCAGATTTTTTCCCCGACCGCTAGGGGCTCTAACCGGAATTAGAATCAAAACTAAGACAAAATAAATGCAAAGAAGAAGAATGCGCTAGTTCCTCTTTAGCAGATATAAGTGGGTAGAAGCGGATAGAAGGAGGACAAACTCTATCTTTACAAGGTTAAGGTGACGTGATTTCACACACAGGAGAAATGAAGATAAATACTGTAAATAGCGCTTATTTTCTCTTGGTTCTGTCCCGTTTTAATCAGTAAAGTTGCTGCTCGGTGCTCTCTCTCTCTCCTCCCCCCCGCTTTTTTCCCCAACACACCACACACACACACACAAATCAGCCAAAGTTGTTCTTGATTTTCCCTCTCCCGATATAAGCCCGGTTCACCCTACAATCCCCGTCCGGGCTCGTAGCACATACCTAGTGTCGCGGACACGGACGCTCGATATATGTTTATGCCTAACCTTTGTCTGTATTCCCGGACTCCTGTCTCCTGTACTCCCGGTACCACGGCGCGCAGAGCGCAAGGCTCCCTAGCCTGTCTGGCCGCTCCGTAGCGGCGTCTCCTGAGTTCTTTATTCGAATAAATCCTGTTTTGTATGAATTCCGGATCTCCGCGTCCGCGTCTCTGTGCAGCGTCCACCGTTACCGTTACCGTGTTAAAATACAGGTTAAAAGGTTCTATCTATGGTACATACATTACATTTACAATTCAAAAGTCGGAACGGCTTGTATGCAGGTGCAGGCTTATTTATGACCTTTATTGGGTTTTTTTTTAAATAGGCGGATGCGGCTTTTTATGCAAATAGCATGCGGCTTAATACGCTTTAAGTCCAAATTTACGGTAGATCTATTATTTTATATGGAGCAAATAAATGGTTGTATTAATCAAAATCTTTCTTAATTAAATATAGACTTTTATAAAATAGACTCACTGTACATATCAGTCCAATGGGGCTTAAAAAACAAAGACTATGGTCTAACAACTCAGATATGACCTTTATTGGCCATAATAAAGAAACCAACAAAGCAACATTTTATGTTCTTTAAAGAGCCCAAGAATTAAAGGCTTATAACCCTTACAAGACTTATAGAAACCAATCCACACTTTTACTACCATCTGAGTCAAATCCTGTAACAGTCCTCACTGAACTCCACATGCATACCCCCCCCCCCCCCCCCCCCAAAAAAAAATAAAACATTATTAACAGCTGCAACTCAACTGCCAGAGTTCCAACCAAGACCTGAGGAACATTCCACATTCACACATTTCTCCAGTTCTAAAATCTATCAGGTTTTCAGTGACTCTTGTCTATACATCAGAAAATAAAGTTCTGTGTAGGTCTTAACCTGATTTTCTTCTTTTTTTTCTTAGTTATATGATATGGGATTACAGTGGTATTTTATATAGCAATGCATATAAAATGCACTGCATACAGTCTAGATAGATAGATAGATAGATAGATAGATAGACAGATAGATAGATAGATAGATAGATAGATAGATAGATAGATAGATAGATAGATAGATAGATAGATAGATAGATAGATAGATAGACAGACAGACAGATAGATAGATAGATAGATAGATAGATAGATATACATACATACATACATACACACATAGATACATAGATAGCAAACTGTAGAACGTACAACACTTTGTAAGTGAGAATTGTGCATACACTGTCGTGAAAGAACATGAAGAACATGAGTTAAGGGATAGAAAAGTGCATTAACAGTACAGATTATGACTGTTGTTATTACCATTAATAACTTCATAGTTATAAATGCAGCAAATACATAAATTGAATTGAATACCTTGCTCATGACTTCTACATTTCTTTGTTTAGGACTTCTTTCTTTATAAGGAGAATTTTGGTCAACAAGTATAATCAGTGAAATATCAATATACTTTTATAGACATTGCAATCTTCCCTAATGCAAAGAAGACAACACTGTGGTTATAATGAGAACGAACCCCCCCCCCCCACCCCCACCCTCCCCCCACACTCCCACCACACTACACCTGAGACTCTGTACCATGTTGTATCTTCTAACTTCCATGACCACAGATGCCACTTTCAGGAATCATTCATTGACAGATTGTGTGAAATGTAAAATCTGCTGATTAGCATCTGTCCAGGTGATTGAATTATAGTAAAGTATATGTGCTCAGCTAATGCAATTGTATAGTGAGGCCAAAAAAGCCAATTGTTTGTCAAGGATATTGTGGAAAAAAATGTAATACCCTGCACAGATCCCTGATTGTAAGTCCAATGCAGGACTCCACATTTGGGATAACTTGGAACGTTGACTTCCCCATAAACCTTCCCAACAAACCTCAACCAACATCAGTGCTTGAAATCACTTATGCTTTTGTGGTTGAATGGAAAATCCCTGCAGTCACGTGCCAAACTACAAAATGCGTGGAATGAGTGGAAGTTATTATAAGAGCAAAGATGGACTAAATATGGAATGAGATTTCAAAAAGCACATGGTTGTGATAATGAAGTGATTATAAACATTTGGACTATGAACTGTGGACTATACAGTATGTAAAAAAAGAATAATTCTTTTCATGTATTTCATATTGTTTCAGATATTTCTCTAAGCTTTTCAGTGATTTACCTATTGTAAACTGATTTAGCAACAATAATGGGTTTTTATTAATGTTTACAAAAGGTTTAATATAATGTGATTTATGTGGCTAACATTTTAACATGATCACTGACACAGTATGAATACAGTATCACAGAATTTCCATATACAAAAATAGAGCCAGAAACATGAAAGTAATCATCCACTGACAAACTGGGCAATGAATACTGTGTCTGAATCCCATGCAGTACAGTTTATGGATTGTAACAAGTTCTCTGAAGAACATTATAAGTATTATATGAGTTTTGAGTTACAGGCCATGGAAAAGGTTCCTGAATGTATTTTTGATAGAGATGTGGAAGGTATTTGTGAAATGTTCTGCTGTTGACTTTTTTATCACTTGTTGTAGCTTTGTACATTTGTGAATTCGATTTCAACATTAATGATCTATGTTTTCCCTTGATGATCTTGAAGGGAGAATGAATAGATAATAACATGGTTGTAATTCAATTGTGTAGCTTTTTTCTAGTTTCTAGATCATTATCCACATCCATTATCAATTTATGGTTGTTTTAGATTTTTATAGATGTGTTATGGCCTGTGATCTTTAAGGACAGCAGATGTGTAGTATTAGAACAAAATCTACAAGCACTATGCATTCCGAGTCTTTGAGCTTAACCCTAGCTACAGTCCTGATGTAATGTAAACAGCAATAAAAATAACAGGTGTTATCGCTAGACTCTAGACAAACAATTAAAACCCAATGGAAGCAAACTTTTGATGAACTTTAATATAAACTACTATTCCAGGATTAATAACAAGTGAAGGTCATAACAAGATGTATCATCTTGTAAACATGCCTCTTTTTTCATTTTCATATCTTTAGAACTTTAACAGATGTGATACTCATGCTGACAAAAGGGCTCATAGCTGAAAAAAGACAGTATTTCGGAAAGGAGATTTATATAATAGTTATATGCATCCCAAGCCAGACATTTAACATTGGGAAAGTTCTATTCCAGTGGGAGTTCACCATAGTGATCTTGAGTAGCTGTACAATACTATCTTGGCCACAGTGCCTGTAGAGCTGGCTTCCTAACCAAGGAGCTCAGTGCTGGAACAAAACATTTTAAAACATTAATCCTAACTAGTAATTATTAAGGAATTGTTTTGCCATTTTTTCTTGGCCACACGTATAACATAAAGGAGTTTTTCTTTAGTCTTGCACATAGGTCTTGTTTAAATACAAGTAACTTGATCACAGATGCATCATTTGCCAAAAAAAAAAAAAATAAATACTGTAAGATTTCTTTTACATATACTCATGTTCTAGGTTGTCCTACATTTACAAATATTTGAAGGTGTATCTGACTAAAATTCCTAATCAGTTGCTAATAGGAGTACAATATAAAATACACAACATTAGTTTATATATATGATGCTTTGAGATATTATTTTAAAGTTCAAAGATATTCAGTGACTCAGATGGCCATCAGAAGTTTACTTAGACTCCAGTACTTGTGAATCATGCCTTTCTTTCATATTGAAGAATAGTGAATAAAGTCAAGAGTGAGGTGATAAGTAATTGTGAGTACTTGAACTTAAATGGGACTGCACTGTTCTGGGATTTATAGGAATGTTAACTGAATCAGTGTCACTGGTTCGATGGCGCACAGTTTGTCTATTCAACATCACTATGGTGAACTCTCTCTGGAATAAGTCTTTCCCAATGTTAAATGTTTGGCTTGGGATGCTTAAAACTATTATATCAATTCTCCTTTCCGAAAAAATACTTAAAAAATGTATATATATATATATTTTTTTTTCCACCTATGAGCCCTTTTGTAAGCCTGAGTATCACATCTGTTAAAGTTCTAAAGATATGTTATTAAGCTGCCTTGATTGAGTTGCAGTAGTCTAGGCTTTATATGACATGAACTGAACTGAACAACCACCTGAGTGGTCTCTGTGGATAGAAATGGCCAGATTATCTGATATTGTAAAGTAAAATCTGGGTCAGGTTTGTAAGAGCAATAAGGATACAATGGCTGATTGTCCAGTACAACCGTACATTATATGCATTTTCAAATGGTGTGATTTGAGTTCTCCAGGATGAGCACAAAACCTTGACATGGGAATGCATCTCCAGGGGTATATAGCAGTTTCACCTTGTGGTGATTTAGTTTCACATAATGAGCTGCAGTTCATATACAGACAAGCAGATAGTGACGCAGAAACATGAGAGTCTAAGGGAGGAATGTGAAAGAATGAGTGTCTTCAGAATAGCAGAGATATGGAAACCAATGTGAGGATATTACCTCACTGACAGAGTGAGGAAATATAGTAGAGGACAATGTACTGAGCAAAGTAAGACACCATTGTTCCTCTAGGTAAGGAAGCAAACCACTGCCAGGCTGCAACACTAGTTCCAACACTAGTTCCAAGGCTTGTAAGAATGGAAAGAAAAGACTTCTGATTGAGTGCATTCAAGGCTGAAATTTCATCAGAAAGATGAAAACCAATGTTCATTTGTCCGATTATGTCTTAGGACGCTGTGAGAGGTAGAAACCATGCTGTTTTGATGGCAGTTGATACATGACCAGATGTTATACAGTCATTAAAGACAGATGACTTATGAGAACGTCAGGAGCACAGTGTAAGGTTTAGAATTGTTCAGCAAGCTGCAATAATTGCAGAAAAAAATATAATTTATTTCAAGAGCACTTGTATTATCTTGTCATTAAAAAAATTAAATCAATCAAAAAAAGTAGTCAATTAATTACATTCATTCATTCATTCATTCATTCATCTTCTACCACTTTTATCCGATCTTCCCTCGGGTCACGGGGATCCTGTGCCTATCTCAGGCGTCTATGGGCATTAAGGCAGGATACACCCTGGATGGAATGCCAACCCATCGCAGGGCACACACACACTCACATTCACACACACATTCATACACTAGGGACAATTTTTCCAAGGTGCCAATCAACCTACCATGCATGTTTTTGGACCGTGAGGAAACCGGAGAACAACCTCCTTGAGGCACGGGGAGAACATGCAAACTCCACACACACATGGCCGAGACGGGAATCGAACCCGGGCCCTGGCGGTGTGAGGCGAATGTGCTAACCACTAATCCACCGTGCCCCCAATTAATTACATATTTTTTAAATTTATGAATCCATTAATTAATAACATTAATTCTATTTATATATTTATAATATTTTTATTTGTAGATTTTTTCTTATAATAATAATAATTTTTAAAAAATCATATTAGTGTTGTACCAATGATGAATTGGTTTTCAAACAGGTAAAGTCTGGTATTGATGTAGGTGAGGCGAAAAGGCCTGGGGTGTATTCAGTGTTCACATACAGCCCCAAGCTTTTCTTGGTTTAGGGTTACTATCAGGGCTCTATAGCAGGCCAATCAAGATCTTCCACTCCAACCCATGTAAAGCATATCTTCATAGAGATGGCTTTGTGCACAAGAGAAATGATATGCTGGAACAGGTTTGGTTCTCCTAGTTCACAGAAGTGAACAGAAAATGTAATTCTCTTTTAATATCACTTGCAAATATTCCTGTTGAGGAGCACTGCTAATGATTAATGAAGGCTAGCAGGTGCCAGTTAGAGCCAGTTAGAGCTGATCATGTTTCAGGGTCCTTGGGACCTTGTGTTAACTTTTAACTACATGCGCTTATTTGGACAAAATATTCCTCTTAACCAAGTGCCTTGGTCTCCTCCCATGCTCAGGGCTAATCTTTATTACACATTGACATATTGATGTCCTTTGGCTTGTGTGAAAGGCAAGGCTGTGAACAGACCAGACACATCCTCCACTTAGAGGTGGCTGGGCACTGTGTATAGAACAGCAGAGCAGGAACTTATGCGCTGTCTCCAAGGCCGGCCGGACACATGGCAGCTCCCAAAATAACAGCTTTGTCTAACCTTGGAAAGATGCCATAATCGTGGCTCATAGGTTGTGATGACAACACTATCCCTGAGGTACCATTGCAGGACAACAAGCCACCTGCCATTAAACTTGGTAAGATTACATAGACATTCTGCTATCCAGCACCATCTTAGAATATGACACACTAATTACTCTTCTCATAATGCTGTAATCAGATTGCAAACATTGGCTAATAACATTAAAACAGTGCCAGGATTTCCGATTATTCCTTCTGGTTTATTTTAGACATCTAAGCTTTAGTTACTCTTTGTTCAGTCAGAACTCACTAAGATACTAAACATAGGAACAGGTCATGGATTTGTTGGCTCTATTTTCTTGTATTGCCATTGAAGATTTCAAATCATCAAATGCTTATTGAGGGATCTGTCTTTTTTATGCTGTGTTTATATGGTTTACACATAGCAAAGGAATATGAGGTCATCAAGTTTGTTTTAGATTTCTTTCTGAAAGTACAGAGTGGAAAGGAGAACAGAACATTCTTTGTTAACACAGGCTTCATGTTCCTCACCACTATAGAATTGCCTGGAATGCAAAGGCCAGAGGTTTCCAACTCCGTCCCAAGGACTGGTAGAACTTCATCATCAGCCCTAAGAGAGATTGGGGTACAGTGGGGTAATAGTTGACATTGTGATTCCCATTAAATATGCATACTTCAAACAGATCCTCTGTGGTGAATAATATTTTAAATGCATTGAATATTGCCTCTCCTTGTAATTATAGGAGTTTTTCTGTTTAGTATTTTTTCAGTTTAGTGATTTTAGTAGAACTCTTTTAGTGAAACTTATATTCATTCTTCATTGCCAAATGCGGATATAAAACATGTATTCTTTGATATACTGAGTGCAAGAGAAGTATGAGAGAGGTAAACTGAATCATAACAAATCAGCCAGCACAACGTAACATTTGTGAAGTGAAGAATGGAGGATGTTGTGACTACGTGTCTGATAGTTGAGACGCTCACACAATTTTAGGCCAAAACATTTAGATGAGCGTAACCACTGTCTGAGTCACTAAAACATGCTGGCCAGGTCAAATGTACAGTATGCAAAAAGTATGCCATAATTACTTTCACAATTAAGCATCTTCCTCAAAGTTATAATAAATAAACAAACAAATAAATAAATATGCATATATTTGAGATTATCTCTTTTTTTAATCAAAGTATTTAGACTAAATAATGCAATGATCCTACTAAACCAACCATGTAACAATAAAAAAGCACAGAGGGATGAAAATATATCATATAGATACAGACATGTAAAGAATAAAACTGAAATTAAGGCATTCCAGTATATAAAAAGCAAAGCAAAGCCTGAATATTTGGTCCTGGAGTGTATTATTCATGTGAAAACATGAAATGCATATGGCACAATGTGTAAATGTAATATAATAATAATAATAATAATAATAATAATACATTTATTAAAATTTAATTTTACACATTTAAGAAAACTAACATTTATTCCAAGCTTTCCTCAAAAGCAATTAAGCAGGATTGGACTTCGTAGTCTGAAGAGCAAGACAACATTTATTTATGTATTCCTAGAATTAAGTGCTTGTAAATTCTGATTAAAATTCACAGCAATGCCTTCTTTTTTATACATTTATGTTTATTATAAAGCAATATGTTTCTTAATATTAAAAGATTAAAAACTAAACCACATCATTCTTGAATCTCCTGTTAAGCAAAGGAAGGGACATTACAATATTAATTACAGTTATTTTTGAAACAATATGAGCTTGATTTCATTCAGTTCACAATTATCCATACAGCACACTAATAGTTAAGCCTTAATAATAGCATTCACTCTGAAAGAACACTCAGCATTATAACATAGAATTATATATTATGATTATCTGATGTAAAAAAAAAATCTTATCCAGGTTCCTTAAGAATCAAGGATCAGGATACCTCCCGCAAATGTTATAGTATTGGATAAAGTAGAGATACAGATATATCACTAACATTACTTTGTTCTTGTCAGACCATGTTAATTTGGTTTCTGGTTTTAATTGGTTTCTAAATGAGAGTTCAGATTTATTTAGGGTAGTCAAATTTCAATGTCGATTATATCTCTCTCTCTCAGTGAATCACAATAATGTGTCTTATTCATAAGCCCTGGCTTAAATTAAAACAAAAAAATGGAGTCTTCACCTGTAATTAAATAGATCCCACCAAAATCACGTTCCTACTTACACGATTCTTCTTTTCTAAGACTTTAGCAATTCTGTTAATTAGCTTAAGATACTGATTCATTTACACATGTTTCTAATATTATTATATTGCATATGGATGTAACACATATTAATACACTTTAAAGATGATCTCGTGGTTGTGCGGGTTCATGGCTGTCTATAGGGAAGATTCAACTTTAAATATATTTGCAAATAAAAAAAAAATTTAGTTCTGTGAAATGCAGAAATGATATGCAAAATGTATTCGATTCTGTGCACCAGCGATTTTTTTTAGCTCAAGATACAGAGATGCCCTGAAATGTTGGCAGGCTTGAGGTACCCTTGCTGCCTTTATGAGCAGCCTTAGCATTCGATACTGTGACGATACAGTGTAAATACTACTATCTAACACGCTATATCTGTGCATGTGTGTGTGTGTGTGTGTGTGTGTGTGTGTGTGTGTGTGTGTGTATGAATGTACGCAAGATAATGGTTTAGCCAGATACAGAGAATGAGAGGATTTACAGTGCATTATTATATAGCATTATATTCTAAACACCTTAGATACATTTTCCTCTGAATAAGAGGACATACACAAACATGCAAGTCTTTAATTGATTTGTTTCAGAACAATGTGAACAATTTATCTGAAAATTTTGAAGCGAAATAGATTTGGATAAAAATTTTTAAAATATTCTTTATGTCCTTCTATATTTACATTTTCCTCTCCGTTTCACCACTACAGGCAACATGGTGCAAATGTATACACTTCTGTCTGCTTACTGGAAAAGGAAAAAATAGACCAGTGTTTGGTCTAGATTCAGGTCAACAACTTAGCACTAATTTTCCCATCATTAACGAGATATTTTTGTACGTGGGCTGTAACATTGCACCACTCTGATTGTGATTGATCTGAGCAGAAGTATCTCCTCCAGACTGAGGCTTGGGATGATATATGCAATTACTGTACTTTAAAATATTCTACCAAAGTACAGCTATACAATTTTCAGACTTGTCAAGACTTTGTGGAAATAAATGATGAATAGAGTTCTAAAGATTCCTTGATTCCTTAAGTAACTCAAGCAAATCAATAAAAAAATTCATCCAGGCAATTCATAGTCGATGAATTGTGTAGTGGAGTTAACTAAACTAAACACTCAATTTCTTGCTAACCATTATTACCATTATTATACCATTATACTTGCTAAACCTGGAGTGTATACAGGCATGAGAAATTACATTTTAATTTATATATATATATATATATATATATATATATATATATATATATATATATATATATATATATATATATATATATATAAAATCTGCGGGTTAAGTGCGTACCAAACGGTGAGTTATGATCCATACTTCAAAAAATATACCTCCGCAGTGGTGTTAATGCCGGTAGTGGAGCACGGATATTTAAATTGCTGAAAAATACACAGATTTAGTTCAAGGAAAATGTCAAGCAGCTTTTCTGGAGACAGGAACCACTATACTACACCACTATAATGTGCAAGATTTAATAAATAAACACAAGTGTGAAAAATAATGTGTTTAATTAAACAAGTTGTTTCCCATGACACTCTACATGTAGTCACTGCGGAGGTGCTTTTTGTACACACTGCATTTGTACTTTAATGTAATCTGACAATTAAATATATGAATGTGTTTAGTTTTTACTGATACAATAAATGCAATAAAATGCAGATTTTAATATTTTTTTTTTAAAGAAAATCAAATTACTTATTCATTTAAAGCGACCTGTCCTGTTTTCTTTCTCTTATTTAGTATTGAACTTTAATAAAGAAAAAGTATTTATTGTATGATTACTCGATTAATTGATGGAATAATCATTAGAATACTTTATTACTAAAATAATTGATATCAACAGTGCATTTAAGCAAAGCATGCAGTTAAGAGATCTTGAGTATGTTTATATTCAGATTTACTTGTTGCTAGAAATATGTAAAACAGGATAATCTGCATAGATAGGCTAAGGTCAGCCTGTTGTTCTGTTGCACATGGAAACTGAAATAAAAACCCCAAACAGGGACAGACATTTTGCAATGTACTGTACATGCATACTTATTTTTAAAATAACTGTCTGTGCTAAACCTCTGGCTAAAAGGTAAGATCCTTCAAGGAGGCCATGTTATTGAGAATTAAGTATAACAGACCATATCAGATTTTAAACATTGTATGAATAGGCCAGTAAGAAGAGTTGTAAAGACAGGCTCTTACAGACCCTTCATTTTTTTTTTTGCAACAATGAATTATCATATACAGTTGAATACCTGCTATTTCACATTTTACACAAGATAAATTGGCATTTATTCCACCAGAAATGGCTTCACATCAAACACATTTGATTTATGATGTGTATCTAGAGCCTATTAAAACTACTTCTTATTGAAATACATAGAAAGTTGTCCTCAGCGAGACAAAAAATTATTAGTTAGTGACTATATCACAAAATGGCATGAGTCTTTGTTGATATGTATGATATGTAGAACTAGTCATGTTCTGACAGAACCCTATACCTCATTAAGCTAAAGAATATTGTATTAAAACATACTGTAGGGATACAAGAGCAGAGAAATAACAAAATAAAAGAAAAAGTGAAAATAATGTCATTCTAGCACTTTATACACTTTATACACCAAATTATACACTGCTTTCAAAAATAGTAAGCGGTATAAATATAAAACAGAATTATATACTGTATATGTAGAGAAATATTACATATATTTCTTTTCTATTTAGAAAGCATACACAACATGTACTATTGAGAGTGCCCTATGCTGACAGAGATTGCTATAAATGTCATAAATTATTAATATTATATGTATAGGGTGTGCCTATACTATCTTATACTGTCTTATGACAGAGTTCATAGGAAATACAACAGCATGCGTCTCTGGAATTAGATTGTCTGTAACAATTCCAGCTATGGCTACATCTTATAAAACCACAGAGCAAAAATAGGTACGATCGTGTCTATCTGTAAATTGAGTTCATTCTTATGTGTGTCTAGGCAGAACAAGTGTATATTAGCGCGCATTCTGCCTCTGGATATGCACCTATTTGGGTTTCCTGCGATACGCAAGGACAGCCAAGGGACAGTGTACGGTATGTACAGCAAGCAATGCCAGTAAACCCATTTCACAGCTCAGCATAATGCCATAACCTTTCTAACTATCAAGATATCTCTCTCTCTCTCTCTCTCTCTCTCTCAAGCGCTGTCACTCACCATCCCTGCCAGGCTTCTGCTCAATCACATATATATATATACAGTAATATATGTACTCTGCCACATACAATCAGAAATTATGTCCTACATTTGTTGAATATATTAAACAATGCAGGTTAAAGATGCAATATAATAAAAAACATATTTGCACTGAGTTGCAGTTTGATAGTGGCGGTGTTTGAAAGCACAAAGCACAAATTCCACATGACATGTGAAATGGTTAGGTGAATTAATCTAGAGCAGTGGTGTCTCTGGGGAGATTTAGCAGGAGCGAGATACTGCGGGATGCTTTGGGCTGTTTGGAGGATCTGCAGTTTATTCAGGGAATGAACAGGCCACTCCGGAAATAATTGGCAACATTCAAACGAGTGGACAAAAATAATTGTATAAAATAAAATAACACAATGGTTCACATTTTACAAACAATTGGAGAAACTTTCCTCTATAAAAAAAAATTGCTGTAACATTTAATTTTTTTGTAAACAAAAAAAATGTGTTCTTGACTATGGAAAAATTATAGTTACCCCAAGAATTTCTTGTAAAAATGGAAGCAAATTGGCATAATTGAAAATATTCATTTATTCGCTTTACAAACAACATTTGCTAAGAAGAGGAAGCATGATCACCGGAGAAAATGAGGAAAAATCTTTTGGACGTGTTGTTTATCTCTCTAGTGCAGTTCCTGGGAATTGCTAAATATGCATCAATTAGTTCACTATAAAGACAGTTTAGTTTAGATTTGTTCCTTTTATGAATTTTGATTAATCTGTTTGTTTGTTTTATTTAAGTCTTTATGTAAGTCTTTAATTACTAAAAATGAGTCCCTGTATATATGTACTCTGAAAAGAAGAGTATAGTAATACATAGTTTATATATCCATTTTAACCTCTTGAAGGGGCAAATCCTTCTCTAGGTGATTGTAAATACTAACAGTTAACTGTCTTTTTGTCTTTAATATTTTAAATATAAATTCAGATAGAAGTCTTTAAATTCTGTAAATGCAAAATAAATGTATTTTTTTAATCCCTAAAATATGATACATATATTCAGTTATCTTCATTATAGTTATGGAAAATATTTTTAAAAGATAACACTTTCAAATGTATAATTAATGTAAAGTGTAGAAAAAACTTGGTTCAGAATTTCTATGCAGCTAGTCAAAAGCTAGAGGATTAAGGCATTAAATTTTTATGAAAAAATCCATTAATTTGGTTGTTATCATGCTTTATGTATACCTTGCTTTTTATAACCCAGCACTATCATGCTTTACTCTGCATTTCCTTAACATTCACTGCATTGCTTAGAATAAAAAAAAGCACTTAAACTAGGGGCAACTTCATCTGCTATTCAGATTTCTGTGTTCCATATCCATGCTTCATGTAGATAAAGTACTTGTCTTTTCCAGTATTTGCGTTCCATTTCTTCCACTTTCTCCAGAGACCTTCATTGTTCATGTTCCATATTTATTACACATAATGAGGAAACCTTATGAGCAAGTTCATTGCTGAAGAAACAACCAGAGTCCAACTATATAGTTAAAACAGTGCCACAAACCAAAAGTACCAGCCATTTTCTTTTGAACAATAAGGATACTTAGACAACCTCAGATAAACCTAATTCAGAACAACACACAGTAATACTTTCTGACTATGAAAATAATTTGCCATCCAATTTTCTGACCACGCAATACTGCTGTTTATGTTTCTTTTAATATTTTTTTTTCATTTTTTTTTAAATAATGATACCAGTTAAAATATAAACAATTATCTATACAACACTTTTCAAATGCATAAAATACAGAAGCTGCATTTGTGCAACATTTAACTTGAACACAGCGCTGACAGCAGGTTTCAGTGAATGCTGCATGCAGTATGATTAGGCTGCAGCTTCGTCCCTAGGCCCTGAGGCAGCCTGTTCAGTGTGAGTTGGAAAAGTGGATTATCAGGTGGCAGGAGGGTGAATGGGACAGTGGAGCTGCTTCGGGCAGCCTTCTCACCACTCAGGGAGCAGACCACCCCAGAAGAGACGCAACACGCACTTGGTTCCTGCTTTAATGCTCACTTTGTCACCCAAACAGGCCAGGAAGGATAATCAATACCCTTTGATAGCCACCATTAGGATTTTAACAAGCTTTTCCTCACGCTGAGCTGCTCCCAAGGAAAGAAAAGAGCACCTGGCAGCCCCTCTTTTCGTCATTCACTTTCTCCGTCCTTTCTTTATCCTTCTCGCTCTTCCAGTATGTGTTTTATGTACCTTTAAAATCCCTCACAAAAACAACAGCCAACACCGAAATATTTACACCAAAGCACTTTACCCACTTGCTTAGCCAATGTACCCTGGTAATGTTTGCAAGGTGTTTATATGTTTTCCACAGTTTACTTGCACCCAACTGTTTTATTGGGGAAACTGCGGTCTCGCCTAAGAGCAATTCTCTTCACTAAAGCTCTATGTGGTACTTTTAGCTCCTTAACAGCTTTGTGTTGCAGAGGTAATTTGCCTCTCTGTAAACTCAATCCAGTAGCACTTACTCCTTTAGTGCAAATTTGTTATATAATAATACTTTAGTCAAGTGCCAAAATTCTGTGAAGCTCATTTTCTTGCTTTACTTTGAAACCACAGATGCGGGCTTGACAAAATGGACATTTTCTAATAAGTCTGAAGGCATCTTCAAATATCTTCATGGAACCTTTGGAACATATAGCCACCATATTTACACCTATAAGGCATCACATTATGGCCACTGATCAGGGATTGTTCTGGTCCCCTTTTGCTGCCAAAGCAGTCCTGAAGCATCGAGTATTTATATCATTAACATTGAGCTACAGTAAACCACTTTTAATAAATACGAACCACCGCAAACTGAAAACAACCTTCAAGAGCTGCAGTGTTGGACCCAGTCTGACCCAGTCTGACCCAGTCATCTAGCTGTCACAATTCTACCATCATTAAACTCGCTCAAATCCAGATATAATCAGGATTATGCACTTTACATAGGATTACTCCTGATTGGTGTAGTTTATTTGAACTATATAATGGATGGACACATGTAAAACTAGCTTACAGTTTTAGTACAAACTGGATCCTGTTACCATTTATGTCATCATGCAAGTCACTTTCTGAAGCTCTAAAATATATATTCTTAAGTAGTTCCATTAAATATAATATCAAATGTCATCAGTCAACAAAAATAAAAAGCTTAAAGACAGATAGTTTATAATCCAACTAAAAATTTCATTGAATTAATTACTTTGTATCGCTCAAAGTTTGGCAAAGTTTAAAGAATACCAGTTTGCTCTTGATAGAAATGTTTCCTTCTCAGAGTCTCAGCATGTCTCTGTACACTCACGATCAGTAGGCAAGCAGCAAACTAAATCTAATTTACAACATCTGCATTTCTAAGATCATTAAAATAATTGTTCCCATTTCAGCTGTTTTCCCGGCTGTTTTCTACCACTTCGCCAAAAACCAAACGTTTCTTTTCAGCTCATAAAAGCTCATCTGAGATTTTTTCCCCCCAACTAAATTATGCACTCACTTAGAACATATAATGCTAATGACAATAATTAACTAAAAACGGAGTCTAAATAATTACAGGCAGAGATGGGACTGCTCATCCACAGGTTGATAAATTCAGCTTTCATTTAGAAGCATGATCAAGGTGTATTGTGTTTTATTGCTAGCACATCTCGCTAGCATCAACACAGACGTTCCCAGGGGTGAAATTTGATAGCGGTGAGGGCACTGCAAAAAGTGTAACAGACTACAGGCAAACTTGTGTTGTCTGTTCTTATTTTTTGAAAGATCTAAAACAGGAGAAAGTGTTTTACAGTGTAAGCTCTGTAATATGACCTTGCTTGGTTTCTGGTGGTTAATGGGGCAGTGCCAGGGCTGAGAGGAATCTTGTCGCAGAGACCAGGTGGGCTTAATCTGCCCCACACTGAGATTCAATAAGGCCTCATTACAGCAGCATGGCTCTGGATTCATTTGACAATGTCATAGCTAACAATGTTAACATGCCCAGATGAAGAGCTTCAGCATCTACAGCTCCCCCTGCCCATACATCACATGAAATCTCAGAGTATATTTTATATTGTGCAGTTATGTGTTAGGAGAAAATAAAGATGAGAGATTTTGTTTATAGCAAGAGACATTTATTCCAATATGTCTCTTCTAATTATTTGCATGCTCACCTGAACATGTTTCTGTCCACTGAGAAGCTTCTGAATTGTTCCAGCCACATTTGATTCCTTTGGAACATGACAGAATTACACTATCTATTGACAAACTGTAATACAGGTCGCAAATGAGCTAATTTATCCAAATACAAATGCAGAATTATGCAAAGGTTTGCTCTTAATTGTACACAGTTGATCTGTTTTCACATTTCTGAGTTTAAAGATAGCCAAGTATCATTTTGACATTATGTCTTCAAAGTCAGGCTGTGTAGTCAAGATATAGAAGCCATGTCTACATTGTTCACAGGCAAACCTCTAGTCTTCATCTTTTCTTATAATAGCCTCGGGGAAATGGTCATCACCACATGCTGAAAGAGAGGAAGAAAAACAGACAAGCATTAATGGAATATTCCTACTTGTTCCATCTCCGCCTGCTCTTCGTCTTTCTCATCTTGTACTTCCTCCCTGATCTCAATCTTATCTCACAACAATAAAAACCTGTAGCATTGATGGGAGGGTGCTGGTCAGGATTTTATGGAGTTTACAGTAATGCACTGGGGGGGGGGGGGTGAAATTATTCCAAGCCAAGTATAATTATTTCCTCCTATCAATAGAGCCAGCCTACGTAACATCCTTGTTGATCTGATTAGAGAAATATTAAATTTTGTGGAGCCCAAGCAAATTGACTTTTAGTGGCAAGGTCTTGACAAGAAGCAGACGTGGAGAGTCATGCATCAGTAGGAGTGTAACAGCATTACCCATACACATTGCTTCCTTTTCCCAAAGAGCTATGAGTGGGCTGTTCTCCATAAACACTAACAGATGAAAACAGGGGAAGATGTGCAGGTAGACACTTAAATTGCAGTCATTTTGCAGACTTAATCTTTCTACCTTCCAAAAAAAGGGAGGACAGGGTGGCCTGAGAGAAATAATAGCGAGAGAAGGGTAGTTACGGTATATGGCATAGCTAATGTATAAGGAAACAACAATGCAGCACATCACAACCTATACTTAGCTAAAGGAGTTAATCTGTAGTCTGGAACAGGTGTTTTGTAGTGTACATGCTGCCATGATTAAAACCCTCCATGCTTAGGTGTATTTCATAGTAGCGGGAGGGGGGGTGTTATTATTCACATTCAGGCTGGTATGCAAAAGATGGGATAAAATAGGTTAGCAAAACTACAGATTGTTTTAGCATGCTTGTCCTGTAAGGTTAGACATCACTCAAGGCAAACAGTTCCTGTAGACAATGGGAATTACATTCACAAACACATTTATTCAAATTTGACTCACAACAGAGACAAAAATCAACTGAGCATTTGAAAGTATTAGTATTATAGAAAGTATTATTACAACATCAGAGGATTTGAAAGGGAAATGACAGATTTTCTTTATCTTTGTGCAATATAGAGTTCTGTAGCTATCATGTGTTTTGGGGATTTTTTGATATACAACGTATGGTAAACGAATTCTCAGATTCAGAGTCTTAATGATTATCCAGTGGTATGTAAAGCTAAGCTGTGTATACGGCTAGAAAAGAGTGTTGCTATATAATGTTTCCACCCTGGGTTTAACCTGTTCATACACAGGGAAACAATTGGTGGAGGAACAAGCACTAATGAGAGACAGCTGCCCAGGCAGAGACCCAGAAGAGGTACTCAAGCCATCATTTCCAGCCTTGAACAGTTCTCGTTCTCTCTCTCTCTCTCTCTCTCTCTCTCTCTCTCTCTCTCTCTCTCTCTCTCTCACCCCCCCCCCCCCCCCCCCCTTTGCACACACAGGTGTTGAGTCATGCAAACATCTCTTAGATCTGTGGGTTGAAGACGAAATGCTGCAATCAGGACTGGCACATGGAAATGAACTCCAGTGGAACCCCATAAGAGAGGTATGATTTACCATTGCAATTAAGTTTTATGTTTTCGCAAATGTTCCCTTTATTGTTTGAACTGGCTTTTGCAGCATGCAATCTTAAAAAGCCTTCATAAAAGAAGATGATACAATGAGATGACCAGAGGGTCTTTCTGGAACTAGTTCACAGAGAAAGAAGGGGGGGATGCTGAGAGGCAGACAGAGGCAGATGAAGAGATAGCAAGAGTGAGAGAAAGAGAAGAGCACAAGGGACATTCTGAGTGAGACAGGGAGGAATGCAGAGAGAGAGAGAGAGAGGGAGAGGGAAAGAGAAGGGGGAGGAGGAGAGTAATTTGAGAAACTTGGCATGTCTTTGTCTCTGAAGATGGTTTTCTCTGCTCATCTCTCTGCACTGTAGAACAACAACACATACTGGCACACACAAATACACACACAATTTACCCTCCAGCTGCAAGCACCACTGCAGCCTAATTAAGAGTACAATTACACCAAGGCAATCAGTGACTTACCCTATAGACGCTTTCTATGCTTAGAGCAAAGCTGTGCCCCAGTGGACCAAGGCCTACTCATTCATTTATTGTATGGTAAGATGAAACTCATGCTTTCATGTCCCTACAGGAATGGTGAGGGGGGGAAGCCTGGCTGTGTTTTAATAAATGCTATGTGCAAAAGGGACTGTGATAACACTGCCAAAGCTAAATTCTGGACATAATACAACATTTAATAGAAACAGAGGTAATATTAGAATCCATGTGTGAAATCATGCATGCAAAACACTGACACAAAGAAGGCAGTGTACATCTTATAAACACCGCCATTACAGCAGACCAAGCTGACATTTTCACTGCTGTAAAAAAAAAAACATCCTCAAGCTTTATCTGACAGGAATACATTTATAACAGGCAGTTATCTATCTAGCTAATTTGTGTACCGTTTATTGTCTCCTCTATCAAGGCCAGAATAAATTAAGCACAGGCAAACAGAAGTTAAAAAAAAATTGCCAGCCCACACTGACTCTCCATCTGCCCACCTCTTGGACACGGTGGAGTCTGTGCATTCCTACACTTAAGGATCCAGTATCCAGGTTTCACTGGGGATAGCCAAACAAAAGTAAAATTTGGCCTGCATTGCCTGCCTGCAGCAGATGCTGAACACCACCTTGACAGACAAAGAAACAATGTTCTCATTTTGAATAGTGAGAGAATGGACAGTGCAAACAATTTGAAGCAAACATATAATTAGCATTGCAGATCAGAAAGAAAGGCGCCACTCCTCCATCAATGTATTTGCAATAATTTGCTTAACTCCCTTATACAAGGTATCAAGTCTGCAACATCTGGCCACCCAGTTGGATGTCGTGCAAGGTGCCAAAGCTGCTTTGGAGACGTTGAGCTCTAATGGAAACCACTGACAGCAAGGGATTCTGCCAAACCTCTGGGACATACACAAGTTCTCAAAATAAGTACGACAGCTAACGCTGCACCCTGTGCAATCAGATTTCCCATGACATGTGCCAATAGCTTATTTCCTGGCACATGTTCTTATTGACATAATGAATTATTGTTGAAAATTATCCCTGCAGTTCTATATGTATACAAAAAAGTAGAATCCAATTAGTGATAGGAAGAAATGATCATTTATACATCGATCTTGTTTATGTAATTTGATGTGAATCGATGTAATGCTTCCACAATTCATTTTTTATGTGAAATTTCATGCACATAGATTGGAAATGTGGATTAGCAAAACTTTCTTGACTGCACGCCTCAATATATTAGCTAAGTACTGTTCACAAATCCTTTAAGACCAAGATAATGTGGAGAAATTAAGCACAAATGTTTGTGCTAATAATAGTTGCTTCACCAGGGCGTAAATCACAGAGATGGTACAGAGCGGTCCGAGCTGTGCTCACAGGGAGGCATCCGATTATGTTCATTAAGACATGATTGAGGAGGAGAATGTTCTCAGTGAACAATACCCCCCTCTCAGGACTACATGCATATAAGATTAGACAAAAGGTGGGGGAGGAGAAAGAAAAGGAGGAGGAGGAGGAGGAGGAGGAGGAGGATGGCATGCATCCCTCATGTCAGAATTTGAAGCCAAATATGAAAGGTGTGTCTCTGCTCATGGGTCATTTGTCTTTGGTATCTCTCTGAATGCCTCATTGGAAAGAGCAAGGACTTTCATCTCTCACCATCACACAAACCTCAGCACATGGCCCGATGACCGCTGACCCATAACTCAGTTCAGGATCACATTAATGGTCTTGACTTGTCCATGGTGTTGGAAGTGTGTGCGTCTAAATGATAGCCAAACCCCAGTGTTACTCTTTATACAATGTAGACAATTATTCCTCTATTTAAAATAGTTATATAGTAGACAACATATTTACTTAAAATACTGCTTTTATGTCAAAATTACTTTTAAAGATCAGCACTTGATAGCTCTGAAAAGAAACAAATCACCCCACACACTGCGATTCTGTCAGGGTGTGATGCTGAGAGTCAGCATTCTGTGTGTTTCCTGTGATACTAAATAGCACGACTCCAGTGTAATTAGATCAATTGCACACCTATTTATCTTAAGGGTCAAGCCTTTGTTTAGCTCCACTCTCCTGCATCAGTGCTAATTGAGGTGTCAAGGGTGTTGAGTGTAACATACTGCATCAACTCAAACGGACTGTGCGTGTATCCAATACCCTGCCAATCAATTTTTCATTATCCTGCTCAGCAAAGCTCTCCAAATGACCAGTACAGATAGAAAGAGCAGCACTAATGAGCCATATTCGTTATTATATACGATGGTGTACTGCGGCTTGAAGAAATTGTTTTTGATGCAACGTATGAGGGACGTAAGAAGCACTGCTGGTGCAGCTTGGATCGGATGAAGGCTGTTGGAGAGACCTTGTTTTTCACTGGAAGGATTAGGTTATTCCTCATAAAGTTTCTGACCAAAACATAATCCCTGTTTGCACTTAAAGTTACATGAAATAAAAATCTTTGTTTTTACTAGCCGCAGCATGACAGAAGCTGTCATCATGTGAAACTGAGTGAAACTATGAAACTGCAGTGTATCTATATCATGCTCTTTGTTGTGTGGTTTGATGTCTAAACCCTAGTTAGGATAAGCAGGTTGTAATGCTAGAGCTTACCAAACTAAGCTAATATACCAAGCAAAGCTAATATAAAAGAGCAGACATATTCCATTATGTATTCAAGGAAACTGTCTTTTTGGTTTCAGTAGGCCATTATTGACTTGGGATTTTGTCCAAGACTCCACTGATGTAGCAGTATAAATACAGAAAACAGTTCATTTGAAATATATAATACTGACCTGATGAAAAGTACTTTTCCTTTCAGATTCCTTAGAGATTCGCCTCACACAATGTTGTAAATCTGTGTTCCTAATCACAGAATTACATGGGAGAGGGAGAGAGAGAGAGAGACAGAGAGTAATTATGCATTTCTTTTTAATCTCTGAAGTCTCTTTGGGGGTGTGACATGGCAACCTTTTATATGGAGAACTATTACATTCAAATATTTCAAAGTAAGGGGAGAAAAGAAATCCCTCACTCTATAATACATTTAATGAGCATGGATGGAAAGAGTTATGGCGGGATATTTGGGCCTGTAAAAATATGAATATTAATATTTGCTATGACTTGTTAGGGAGACAATAAAGCCTCCAAGGGGAATGCTGTCTCCTTGGCAGTTCCCATTTGTGTAGAGAACAAAGGCAGTCACTTTGTGCTCCTCCCTCTGTGGGAAGCAAAGAGTTCTCGGGAAGTTCCCTGAGGTGTCCTCAATCTTGCAGATAGGAAATCATCCAAAAAAATCCTGTCCCTGTGGCGATTCCCATCCATTCCCTTGAGGCACACATACTATTAGCTAGTCTGCACTCAGCATCATTCAGCCAGACCACACCAAATTATCCAGTGAAAAGAAAAGTAAGCGGTTGCATTCTGGTATAATTCAGTGCCGAACCAGAGACGAGTGAGTCACCTTTACTGATTCGACTTTTGCCCTATAGAAGAAAAGTGTAAGGGAAAAAAGATAGGGTTAACACAGGGTTAAATACCAAATCCCTTTTTAAGAAACAGGATAAAATCCTTTGCTGCTTTTTCAGCTTTTACAGCCATCCATAAAATAGAGTTTAATGTACATTCAAATAGCAGGAGATTACAGTACTTGCATGCGAATGAGGCTGAACTGATGGCAAGTCGTACATCACATCAGCTGACAGGAAAAACAGAGTAGAGTACTAATCACTGGATCACACAGAGCTCCTTAAATCCTACAGGAGATATCGGGGATGAGTCGTCTAAAATCTGCTACATCGCTCAAGTTGGGAGATATTCTTTTTGCTGAATATAAACACAAGAGCTGGGTGGCTCCAAAAACTGCTCCTATGATCCAGGCCTCGATTTCAAATGTCCAGCATTACTTCTTTGATCCTGTTGCCAGCCTGAGATCTGAGCACATGCCTGCAGGTGCACTCCTGAGATCTAGGATAAGAGGAAAGAAAGGAGAGGCTCTGTGTGTGTGTGTGTGTGTGTGTGTGTGTGTGTGTGTGTGTGTGTGTGTGTGTGTGTGTGTGTGTGTGTGTGTGGATGTGTGTGTGTGTGTGTGTGCATGTTGGGTAAGTTGAGCTCCACAGAAAAAAAAACCTTCACCCTGGCCAAAGAGCAGAGCTGAGGAACTCTGGTACACCACCTCTTCCTTTGGTGCAATCAGAATCTTTTAAAAGCAACCCATCATACATTTGCAGGGTTGAAGGAGATGCCTCACCTGGAGATATGCAGTGAGACACTGAGGAATGCTACTGTGCAGCAGCCAGGAGTTAAATATTAAACGCAGGTGATTCATCGCCTGCAGCACTGCTCCAGCTGTTGGCTATTGAGGTTGCAGAGGATTTGGTCCATTTCCAGGCCTGAGAGCCACAACCTGGCATGGGCACCAAATGCCACACATGAGTGAGGCAGTTGGAGCCAGCAGACTGTGATGTCCGTGCCGAGGAGCCAATGGTACACAGCGCATTGCTCCACATGTAAAGGGGGTTAAAAGGTGAAATCTGACATGGCACCCAGTCTGAAATAAGCAACTGTCTGGACCAGAGGAGTGCTTTCATAATACACAAATGTCAGGAATTTTCCATTATGAATATATTCTGCCTCACTGTTCAAAGAGTCAAATATCTTAATACCAGAGTCAAAGCAACCCACTTTCAAAATTGCTATGCTAGCACACTTACAGTGGTGTGAAAAACTATTTGCCCCCTTCCTGACTTTTTATTCTTTTGCATGTTTGTCACACAAAATGTTTCTGATCATCGAACACATTTTAATATTAGTCAAAGATAACACAAGTAAACACAAAATGCAGTTTTTAAATGAATGTTTTTATTATTTAGTGAGAAAAAAAAAATCCAAACCCACATAGCCCTGTGTGAAAAAGTGATTGCCCCCCTTGTTAAAAAATAACTTAACTGTGGTTTATCACACCTGAGTTTTTCTGTAGCCACCCCCTCTTACTGCCACACCTGTTTCAATCAAGAAATCACTTAAACAGAAGCTACCTGACACAGAGAAGTAGACCAAAAGCACCTCAAAAGCTAGACATCATGCCAAGATCCAAAGAAATTCAGGAAGAAATGAGAACAAAAGTAATTGAGATCCATCAGTCTGGTAAAGGTTATAAAGCCATTTCTAAAGCTTTGGGACTCCAGCGAACCACAGTGAGAGCCATTATCCACAAATGGCAAAAACATGGAACAGTGGTGAACCTTCCCAGGAGTGGCCGGCCGCCCAAAATTACCCCAAGAGCGCAGAGACAACTCATCCGAGAGGTCACAAAAGATCCCAGGGCAACATCCAAAGAACTGCAGGCCTCACTTACCTCAATTAAGGTCAGTGTTCACGACTCCACCATAAGAAAGAGACTGGGCAAAAACGGCCTGCATGGCAGAGTTCCAAGACGCAAACCACTATTAAGCAAAAAGAACATTAAGGCTCGTCTTAATTTTGCTAAAAAAACATCTCAATGACTGCCAAGACTTTTGGGAAAATATCTTGTGGACTGACGAGACAAAAGTTGAACTTTTTGGAAGGTGCGTGTCCCGTTACATCTGGCGTAAAAGTAACACAGCATTTCATAAAAAGAACATCATACCAACAGTAAAATATGGTGGTGGTAGTGTGATGGTCTGGGGTTGTTTTGCTGCTTCAGGACCTGGAAGGCTTGCTGTGATAGATGGAAGCATGAATTCTAATGTCTACCAAAAAATCCTGAAGGAGAATGTCCGGCCATCTGTTCGTCAACTCAAGCTAAAGCGATCTTGGGTGCTGCAGCAGGACAATGACCCAAAACACACCAGCAAATCCACCTCTGAATGGCTGAAAAAAAACAAAATGAAGACTTTGGAGTGGCCTAGTCAAAGTCCTGACCTGAATCCCATTGAGATGCTGTGGCATGACCTTAAGAAGGCGGTTCATGCTAGAAAACCCTCAAATAAAGCTGAATTACAACAATTCTGCAAAGATGAGTGGGCCAAAATTCCTCCAGAGCGCTGTAAAAGACTTGTTGCAAGTTATCGCAAACGTTTGATTGCAGTTATTGCTGCTAAGGGTGGCCCAACCAGTTATTAGGTGCAGGAGGCAATTACTTTTTCACACAGGGCTATGTGGGTTTGGATTTTTTTTCTCACTAAATAATAAAAACATTCATTTAAAAACTGCATTTTGTGTTTACTTGTGTTATCTTTGACTAATATTAAAATGTGTTCGATGATCAGAAACATTTTGTGTGACAAACATGCAAAAGAATAAAAAGTGAGGAAGGGGGCAAATAGTTTTTCACACCACTGTAATTTATTTATTTTTAATTTATTGAAATTAATAAATGATTTTAATTTATTTTATTTATTTAATTGTATTATTTATAGTATATATATATCTATATATATATATATATATATATATATATATATATAAATAATAAATATACACTTTTGTCATCAATGCCTATTCATTCCATTCATTCCACACATTTTTAGGATAAGCATTTATATTCTAGAGTACTCTACTGTGATGATAATCGTCCAAAGACATGTTGCACCGTAAATAAAACAATGTGCATGCTCAACCTTTTCAATTCAGTTTTCAATTAAAACGTACATTTTAAAACGTTTCATTGTATTCATTTTTTTTAAAGTCTCTTTTTTGCATCTATCAGTCAATAGAAGTTCTAGAGTTAAAGCAGAGGAGAGAGTCAGATTCTGAGACCACAGCTGCTTCCCTGGCCTGAACTCAAGTCTTAATGTAACTATGTGGATCATGCACAAGATGGACTAATAAAATGAAAAAGACTTTCAGGTATCAAACCCATGTCTCTGCCAAAGTTCAAATAAAATCCTGTCAATTTATATTAATAGACATTAGCTTGACATAATGATTTAAATGAGCTGAAGCAGTTCATTAGAGTACATACGAGTGATGGCTGCAACGGTGATTTGGCTCTAGAAACAAACATGAATCATCCTTTCCTAATACCACACCTGATCAGATTCCAACAGGCCTGAGGCAAAGATAACACAGACATTGAATATCCTGTGCTTTTATTCAGACTCAAAACATTCTGAATACTTTGGAAAAATGAGCCCGCTTTTCCCATAATGCATCTGATGGAGCCCAGGTCGAGACAGCTTAGAGGGCCAAGAACTGCCAAAAAGAATGACAAAACAATACACAAAAGATTCGAAGCGAGTCACAAAAGAATTCCAACACCCTCTGTTCCCTCTAACTCAGTCTTATGCTCTACCTGGCTTGGAATGAAAAAAAAGAAAGAAAGATGGAAGCAGAAAGAGAGGTTGAAAATGTAATACAGCATCTCACATTATGTGAAAAAAGGGCCTGGTCATGAATAATTGAGCAGATCGCTTTCATCTGGGCCCAGAGTGAGAGTGCTCTCCTTGGCTTGTTCCTCTCCTCACAGTCTGCAGGCTAATTCACTAGGGAGAGTAATTTATGGACAATTGAAGCTGCAGAAACATCTCTCTGAAGGCAACTGGGGGATCCATAGCAACAATCCTCCTGGGACATATTAATCCCCTGTTTTATGTAGTGCTAAGTGTACAATAGTAATCAGCACTGGAGCACAGGCTGCTGATCATTAAGGAAAAAGCTATATAAAGAATTCATAATGGGAATAGCCTGTGGCGAGCGGTGAGAGAGAGAGAGAGAGAGAGAGAAAACAGGGGGGGGAACCAAATTAAATCACCCATCAAATTGCACCAAGGAATTTTAATTTACAGGTTAATGCTGGATTGTGTAACTAATCACAGCTAACATTTTCAATGAACCAATGAATAAACGTGCCATTTTTACCAGCTTGCTCTACAAAGCTGCACGTTCTCATTAGTGAAACCACTAATTTTTTTTTCCCTGCCTGCCCTTTTAGAAGGTCATCAAATGTTCAGCACATGCGAATCCTTTCTATCTTGAAACCTTGCTATCAGGCACCCACTGATAAACGCCTAATGCTGCTATTTTTGTTTGTGTGTTTCAAAATAAACAATCATTTTCAGAGAGAAATGTTTGAGGGGAAACTATGGTTAATAAACCAGACAGTCTTAAACGTATATAATAAATTGTCAAATAATGCAACTTTATTATTGCATTATTAACACGAACATGCTAAAACTGCTGGGCATCTGATTTAAACCCGAAAACGTGACCATAAAACACGTGACACTGTATACGTGGAAATGACAATACAGGCAATTTTTTGTCCTTGCCTTGTCACGCCACTAAATCACTGCACCTGCAATTAGCCCATAACACCAACTCCCCAGCCATGGTTTCAGGGATTTTTTGCAATGTGGCGGGAAAGAAAAGTGGGCGAAAGCTGAAGTAATCACTCTGAACACAAAACAATGCACCCTTCAGCAGCTCTGCAATAACTTTAGTCAAGCATTTCCAATTATGATTATATTTTCAGGCTTCCCCTGGCCCTGGGACCTCTTTATCACTGCAGCAGGCTGAGAATTACTTTACTGCAGCTCCACCTCGTTAGGCTGAGTGCTCCTAATGAAGCAGCCCTGTGATCAGACAGAAATCATGCTGGAGGAAGCCTGCATCATTAGGCCGGCCTTTAATTACCGTGATATATGGCCAGCTGCTGCTGCACTACCTTCCTCTCTCCCTCTCTCTCTTGTCAGATCTTCGAAGGGAACATAACAGCAGAGCACCTTTGCAGAAAGCAGAACAATCGCAGATGTTGGATGGATCTGATGTAAGGAAGATCCATGCGCCTATTCAGAAAAGCACTATGATATGCTAAAGACAAAATGCTTATTAAATTTGAAAAGCACACTATAGTTATTCGCCAACTGTGTTAATTGGTTTTGCTTTGAGAGGCCATCATTTTCTTTCAGGACCATTAACCATAATACTCGTAAGTTGAAGATTAGTTCTCACTGAGTAAGTTTGCTGTGTTGTCATTAAATTCAATTTAACAGGGCACCATCTTCTGCTAATTACAGCAGATTTTTAGTTTTTTTATACATGTTAGGTTTTGGAAGAACTGCAATATGGCAGTCAGGTTTCAAAAAAAGTAAAAAAAAAAAATTGGCTTTTTCAGTTCATTGACCTGAGCACTCCTGTGCTTTGATATGCAAAAAAAAAGAAGAAACGTTAGCAAGTTGCTAAGTATAGCTCATTATTAAATCACAGATATGGGATGCGAGATTGAGAACTGCTCTTGCTTAATGACATCTAAAAGGCTCCTGTAGAAAAATACCTGCATTTTATAGCAAAGTTTCAGAGAAATGTAGCAACACACCGAAAAGGCTGAATTAAATATGAAATACCAAATGAGATGGGGTAGTTTTCTACGTTTAATTGCTTTAAAGTAATGGCAATCTAGGATTTGAAGGTTGCAGTTTGTGACCCGACTTTACCAGTGAGATAAGAGAGAGCAACTTTCAGGCTGGTGTACCTGAATGGATTCATGCATTAATGAATTTGCAATTAACTAAGAATAAGAATCTGTACTTTTAAACACCAGAGAAAATGGATTATACTTATCTCAAAGAATAATCTTTATTAATCTATAACTTTTATTGCCAAAATAATATCCAGTTAGTAGAAATGGACAAACTATTTTTCAAATAAGTAATTTTTCAAAGCTATTTTTCAATTCTTTAAGTAACCCAATTCTGTCTATCTCTAAACTTACATAGTCACAGATGCAGATTTAGTAAATGTCCATGTCCCAGATGATAGGCTGTAGTCATTTGAGGATTCCCTCCAATGAGAATTTTTTTTTTATAGAAACAAATATATTGTCAAAGCCCAAAAAAAAAGAAGGAAAAAAATGCTCACCAATTTCAAAGACATAGTACTCCCCCCCCCCCCCCCCCCCCCCCCCCCCCCCCCCCCCCCCCCCCCCCCCCCCCCCCCCCCCCCCAAAAGGAACTGTATCAAAAGGGTCCATCATGGATTGGTAATATAATGACCCTTGAGTGGTGCAGAAGACAAAAATGAATCTCAGGGCAGGTTTGTCAAGTCAGACTGAATCATACGCACTGCCAGTCATACAGCTTTTAAAGACTTAACAATCAAATTCATCATATTCATCAACAAATCATATGCATTTTATATGTTCTGACTTAAAATGTGTAAACTGCAGTCAGAAGATTGTGGCATCATAAACATTGCAAGCATGCAAACACACACACACACACACACACACACACACACACACACTAGAATGGGCACTGAATTAACAATGGGTACATCACACTGTGCCTTGGTGTTTGGCCAGAGCTTTTGTTCCTATGCACACTCAGCCACGTCAATCAGAAAAAACTCTCATGTTGATATTCACAAACCTCCTTCTCCAGCACAATATGCAACATCTTTTATTTTCCATGTATTTAAAGTTTTTGTTTTTAACAGCTAAATCGACTAAACAATCATTTGCAAAACCATTGAAGATACAGTGCATACAATTCCCTTTAATACACTTATGACACTTAAAGAGAAACCCGTTTTAGTCTGTTTGCTTTGTTCGTTTATGTTCTTTAAAATATAATTAATTCAGTGCTCTGACATGATCTCTAGTTTTATCTCTATCTAGACCCAACATGGAAGTAATGTGCAGGTCTTGGCAGAGCTTTTTCCCAGGCTTTGATGCCTCTGATCAGCCACGTGACGTGTACCAGCGGCACTCATTTGCATATCGATGTCGGCCAGATTAGGGACATTCCACTGCACACAAAAAGCCAGCCACTGTGGCGTACACAGGGAAATAAAAACCCCTCAGCCAATTTCATTCTCGCACCCTCAACCTCTCCCAGTCAATGCACTCCCCATCCCTATTGAGAAGGAAGGCTTGGAACAATACCAATACACAAATGTAGGATCAGTCCTGCTGTTTGCTCCCTCTCCCCACAGGAACAAAGGCTGGAAAGAAAGGCCCTAAACACTGGCGGTAAGAAAAGCTCCAGACTTGCAGCATGATGTAGGGGCGGGCAGAGTGAAAAGAGGATAGGAGGTTGGCTGCCGTGTGATAGGAAAAATGGGTTTGACAGGCAGCTGGAAAGAGTAAGCTCATTTAGAAAATCGACATCCCCGACTGAGATAAAACCAATAATGATTTGTACTGTATCTTCAGGGGATAAATGCACTTCTATCGGATGTCATACGGCCCAGCATGAACGAGATCACTGAGAGTGGATGATTCGAAGAAGAGGCTACATTTCACTATTGAGGAAGAGTGGCTCAAATTTCCACAAAAGTGAAAAGAGTTCAATGGTAGTGTTGGAGTTGAACTGCCTCTTAAACTCTTCGCATGTGTTTGCAAGCATATTGTGGGGAAGTGAATTCTGATTCACTTACAAGGCTTAGAACCTTTAGAAATTGTAATATGCATATGTACATTTAATAGCAATGTACCTCTAAAAAGCTGCAAAAGAGAATTTCTTATTAAACTTTTACCATTATAAATATATATATATATATATATATATATATATATATATATATATATATATATATATACGCTATATATACGCTATATATTCTAATGGATTCTTATCAATGTGAAACACACAATACACACACACACACACACACACACACATATACTGTATCTATATCTTTATTACCCAAATGGGGTCAAACAAATGTTTAATCAATGTCAAACAATTTAATCGATTACTTATTTTAATCAATATAGTAAAAAGTGTATTGCATTCATTCTTGTATTCCTTTTCATTTGTAGAAAAATATATATTTTATATATTATTTAATCAAGCAGGCATTATACCTTTATAACTTTATTGCATTTTGTTTTGCATTTCTTCCCCTTCAACATTCCAACATCAATCTGAACTATGACTTAAAAAACTAGGTATACTGTATATTGAACCACGAATTTTGTGTACATTATATATAAAATTATGGCAAAGTTTACACTTTAATATCGCATTAAGTTTTATAACTTTTTAATAATAAAATTTTAATAATGCGTGATTAACACATGCATTTCTATGCGAGTGATCTGCTCCTTTATTCGGCGTCATGTTGGTGAATGAATGAGACACTTACCGTTTGTAATGTTTGGATGGAATATAAAAGAGGTGATAAATATGTTCTCTGGTCCTTTTACTCACGTTTCCCCGGATTAAACCTACCAGCTTCACTTTCACAACAGGTATGAGCTCCTCACACTATCATCGTATATTACTGTATGTAACCTAAACATATCACCAGTTTATATTGGAAAGCAACCAAAACTGGAACATAATTCTTAAAAGCCACGTACCATATTTAATAATTAAAACAAACACTAAAAATGAACGTTGATATTGATAATATTGAAAGATTAATTTCCAGTCACATACATAAATACATACATACATACATACATATAATTAAAAAAAATTATTGAAGAGAGAGATTGAGAGTGAATTTATATACTTAGAACATATATTACAATTAGTTAGAGTATTATAATCATGAAACGTATTATATAATTTATATATATATATATATATATATATATATATATATATATATATATATATATATATATATATATATATTAGAATTGCATTAACAATTATACCTTCTTATTTTATTAGCAGTATTTGGTTTAGTGACCTTAACCAGACAAACCTCTCTCCGTCACCCCCTCTTTGGCTCCCACCTTCACTAGTGTGCTCTGATAAATGACACCACACATGTGAAAGAGAAATATAACAACGAGGCCATGGCCTGTTCATCAGCCACAGACGAAGGGCCCTCTGCGACTCAGCAGAATGAGAAACACGCTTGTCTTTACTGCCACTGATGTTTATTGATTGCTTGCTTCATCGAGTCTTAATGCTCTGCTTTCATGTCTTGGTTTTGTTGCATGGCTGCTGAACACAGTATTGCAAATTGATCCGTCTCCCTGATGCCTTTTGTTCAAAGGAAAGTGAAGTACCATGTTGTTAGTTGTCTATTAATAAAGTTGTCTCCCTTTGTGTCTCTTTCAACACCTATCAGGGATAAAACACAAAAAAATGATTAAAGCCAAGTGATTAATTTTCTATATGCTTCAAAGGCTCAGCTGATGAACTGGCCATTTGATGATCCATGAAGCAAAGGGACACTTTGGATTATATAACCTGCAGCCGGGGCTCTTGGTCCGGCAGTTGATAAAGGTCCGAATGGAACAAAAACATTCTTGTGCTCAGCAAACTTCTCATTAAAAATAACTGCAGCAGAAATGGCACTTTCAAAAAGTTACAAGCGCTGGAGGAATCATTTATTTATATGTAGGACAAAGTCTCTACACAGTGTTCAGAAATGAGGAGCACACCTGAAACTGAAAGCCCACTTGCATGACTACAGTGAGAAAATGTTTTGGCTCAGTGCTACTCTCCATCTCAATCCTCCCAAGGAAATCAACGAGGCGGCCATAATTAGACTCCGAACGCTCTCTTACCAGAGTGGAATTACTGTAATTAAGATGGGACACCCGGACGCCCCAAGTCTCAACTCTTTTGTGGTGGTGTGAAGACGGCTGAAGTATGGGGGCTGGCGAGGGAGAGATGCTAGTGTAATCATCCAGATTTCTCGCGCTGAACAATGACACGCCATGCTAATTGCTAGCAGAGGGATCTTTAATAAATATTTCACTCAGCGCAGCATCATTACCACCTAATGGTGTTATTAATTTCTGCCAGTGATTTCTGTTCTGAAGGAAATGCCCTTTTGTGAGGAAACTAACGTTCCCTGAAAACAGAGAAGCAAGAAGATGGCACGGCACAAAGTTACTTATCCATAAAATTACATTTAGTTGTTAACACTGTCTCTCATGTAGGCTGTTCTTTCACAGCGAATTATCATATCTGAGTGAAAACCACGTAGTGTCTCTAATTAATGTCCCTATTTAAAACGGACCGTGGATGTAACATGTAAAAAAAAAATCTTTTCATTGTTGAACTCTAGGTTTTTCTATGGTTAGATCCCAAACGACAAATTCACAAACACTCCACTGCTGCCATGTACGCTGTGTCTTATACTGTTTTGTGAAATGATACTACGATCATTAAATCATTAAAATGGCATAAATTCACATCTGTAATGGAAGCACACAGACGGAAAGCGGAATGAACTTACGAGGGTTTAATTAGAAAACGGAGAACATAAAGAGAAGACGCTCAAAGGTATTTTGCAGGCCCTGCACGGGAAGGCGCAGTGGCGCAAGAGTCACTTGGGGAATCACCAGCAACGGAGAGCAGCCTTGTTAATGACAACCGGGTTCGCTTCCGGTGTTCAGAGGAGCTCGGGAAACCCGGAATACGCGGAAACGGAGCTTGGGTCGGAGGCTGAAAATACAAAAACAAGTGTTAGTCACAGTAATCTTAAGCAGTAGCATGTCCGCTTCGTGTGATACGAGACCAGACAAGGAGGAGAGAGAGAGAGTAGAGCGGAAAGTAGAGCAGAGCAGCGCTGTCTGGAACTGGCTTCAGGTGAGGCTGATTAATACTCGGGTGATTGCGAGCACGGGGATGGTGTGCCGCAAGAGTCAGACAGTGCTGTAACATCACCCCCCTCTCCACGACCCGCTCCAGTGGACCTAAACCAGCGGCGACGCGGAGGGCGCCCCCTTCCTCTAGGCCCTGGCCGATTAAGATGAACACGGTGGAACTCCTCCAAAAGGGTTGGGTCTAGTATATCCTCCGGTGGGACCCAGGCCCGTTCTTCCAGACAATACACCTCCCAGTCAACCAAGTACTCCAGTCTACCCTGGCGCCGCCTGGAGTCCAGGAGGTCTTTTACCTCGTACACCAAGCCCTCCTTGGTGACCAGAGGTTGGAGGTTGATCATCCTGGTTAACTGGTTTTGTGGAAACAGATTTTAAAAATGGCTTGAGCAAAGACACGTGAAAGGCTGGATGGATACGATAGTGGTCCAGGCAGTTGAAGGCGAATACGTCACTGGAGTGAGTTGTTGGAGGACGTTGAAGGGGCCTATAAACCTGGAACTGAGATTCTTTACAAGGTAGATGGAGACGAATGTCCTGGGTGTCCTGGTGGGAGTGTCGCTCCTCCCGGGTCCAATGAATGGGGTTAATTAACAGGTCCGGGTGCAGGACATTTTTGGGCTCTTCTGCGACCTCCTCCGGAGCGTGGAGTCGGGAGAGAGCATCCGCCTTCACATTCTTGGATCCGGGTCTGTAGGAGATAGAGAAGTGAAATTGAGTGAAAAATAGTGCCCACCTGGCCTGACGGGGATTTAAATGTTTGGCGTCCTTCAAATATTGTAAATTTTTGTTGTCAGTCAGGATGATGAACGGGTGTGCGGCCCCCTCTCCACTCCTCCAAAACCAGCTTCACAGCCAATAACTCTCGGTTCCCAATGTCGTAGTTCACCTCTGTCTGGGAGAATTTGCGTGAAAAATAGGCACAGGGGTGGAGGCGCACCGGCCTGCCTTGAAGCTGGGAAAGGATCTGTGGTTTGCCCCTGAGGAGAGACGTGAGTGGATGCGCAATTAGGCTGTAACCTTGAATGAATCTACAATAAAAAAAATGGAGAAACTGAGGAAGCGCTGGAGCTCCTTGATGCTCCAAGGTTCTGGCCAAGAACTCCCCGATCAGAGATGATGTAGCCTAGGAAAGAGAGGGAGGATTGATGAAAATTGCAGGGACGAGTGGTAGGGGATACCGAAATTTCACTGTGATTCAATTGAGTGATCGATAGTCAATACATGGGCGAAGACCGCCGTCCTTCTTACTGACCAAGAAGAAGCTGGAAGCTGCACGGGATATGGAAGGGCAGATATAGTCTTTCTCAAAGGCTTCGTTAATGTACTCCTCCATGGCCTTGTGTTCTGGGCTAGACAAAGGGTAGATCCTTCCACGACGAAGAGATTCACCGGGCACCAGGTCTATGGCACAATCCCAATGGCGGTGAGGAGGACGCTGGGACTCTCCGTGGGGACAAAAAAAATCGAGGTAATCGATGTAGTCATCTGGTATATCCACTTGCTGGTGAATCATGAGACTTTCAATGGACGTAGCGACTAGGGGAAGCCTGGAGACGGAAATTAGGGGCAGGTCGGGAAAACATTGACAGAAACATTGATGTCCCCACTTAAGAATTTCGCCTGTCACCCAGGATACTACCTAAAATAACATCAGCCGTTGAGCCCTCCAAGACCAGCAGGTGGAGCTGTTTGGAATGGAGTTGGCCTACCTGTAACTGCCCTGGCACCATAACGCATGTACTCACGGGTAAGAGGCTTACCGGTCACAGAACGGGCTTGGTAAGTAGTCTGGGTTCTGAGGGGTTGTAGTCCTAGTCGGCAACTGAGATCTCCGGCTATGAAACCAGAGTCCAAAAGGGCGGAGAGAGTCAGAGTAAAGGCAGGGGTAGTGATAGTAACTAGGGTGGTTAAAGGTTTCATATTTAGATGAGGCGGTATAATGGCATGTGGGGACCGTAGAGAGCACTGGCAAATAATATGGCCGGTCTGACCACAATAGAGGCGGAGATCCTGGGAGATCCTCATCTGTCTCTCCATTGCCGATAACTTCTCTCCATCGACTTACATGGGTTCCGGACCCGACTCTAGGGGAGAAAGAAACTCGACCCGCCGAACTGAGGGAGAAGGAGTGTTTACATTAGGTATACAGTTCTTTATACGTGAAGATCAACGAATAGCCTGCTGCATAAATCGCTCCAAAACCCCATGAATCATCTACGGTGGCGAGCTGATGGCGCAACACTGGTTCTAGACCTTGCCGGTATGTAGTAAGTAGGGCGCGTTCATTCCACCTGCTGGATTGGCAGCTTTGGAAAGCAACATCATTCAACATTTAAAAGAAAGATAGAATTCCTTCATCAAACTACATTCCAGAATCCTTTCGGGTTTTGGGTTCTTCAAGTCCTCAAAATATGACACATTTAAGAACAATCAGTTACATTTTATGTATACATGCTTTATTTAAATTCAGTTCAGTTAATTTCTAGAACATTGTCTCCAAGCAGCTTCACAGAGATAAAGCGGTAATAAAAGAATGTTCCTTATAATTGCAAGTTTACCCCTATTAAGGGAGGCATTGGTGACTGTAGTATGAGGAAGAAACCTTGAGAATAACCAGACGCAAAAAAGTACCCATTCTCTTCTGGGTGGTACTGAATGTCCATTAATTCCAGCATTGTTGAGGTATGCAGTGCAATTGTAAAGCCTTTATCACTTTTCTAGCTATATAGAATCCTGTCTTTGGAATCTTGGAGTTGTAGATTTTTATATTTGTTCAGTAGATGTGAAATTTCACAAATATAATGTTTAAATGTCTGGCTTCTTTTGACCAATTGTCAAGTTAGATTAATGGGATTGAGCATGTGACTGTAAAGGTGTACTCTTCATAGAAACTCGCTTTTTTTCCCCTAGGAACAATAAGAAAACCACAAAATGATGAGAAAATGTAAGTCAAGTGAAAATCTGTGCAAACAATTATATCTTTATATAACGTCTAAGGATTAATGAACTTTTAGTCATATTAAGGTCCTAAATCACTATGGTGTAAAAGTCTGTTTGTCAAGGGAGAAATGACAACCGTGAACCCGGGATAAAGACCAGACAATTAATACGCAATTAAACTCATGTCAATCATGCAATTAATTGTGATTAAATATTTTGATCAATTGACAGTTCTAATATATATGTGTGTGTGTGTGTGTGTGTGTGTGTGTGTGTGTGTGTGTATACAGTGTCTCTTTGTAGTATTCTTTATCCCATGTCATAAATTATCGTTACTTTTGTTGCTTAGACATCCAGTCATAGCACTGCCTGAAAACAAGAGATTCAGTAGCATAACACCACACACACAAACACACAAAGCAGCAGTCAAAAGACCATTCTAGCAAAGCCAAGGTGGTGCATTTCTCTGAAAACGAAGTTGTGTACTCCCAATTACCTGTCAGGGGTGACAGATAGTCTCAATAATATATTCACATTACGGCTGTGGATCAATTTTTAATCAAGCCCAGAACTATAGAGGAAGTGAGCTAAAATGACCCGCGAGGAGCTGCCTTAATTCTCCACCAATCAAATTACTGCCTCTAACAATAAGACATAATCATGCCCGCCAGTGGAGCCTGGGCTAATGGCTGGAGCCCAAAAAAAAACAGATCAAAGGTCAGAGGAAAGTCGACCTCGTGAAAGCATTAAGGTCCAATGATGAAGTGATTTGTTATTGCATCTAAAGTTCTTTTTGGAAGCTGTGTTCATGAGGAAGCATGCCATTAAGACTGCTATATACTTTTTTTAATCATTGTGGGGGTAATTCGAAATGAAAGCCTTCCTATTTGTAATAACCTGGACCAAATATAACGAACACCTTTAGAGGCATTTTCTCAGTGTCTAGGGCAAAAGAAAAAAAACCTTCATAAAATCCGAATATGTGTAAAGGTAATTGCACACAACAAAAATAAAATTACCAATAAAGCCGCCCCTGCCCTCTGTTAAACCCAACGGCCTTGGAGGTCTTTGCCATTTAACGGATTTCACATAACTACACAACCTCAATGACTGCTTTCCCCAGTGTGAGCTCATATTACACCAAGCAGGGTGCTGGTTTTATCGCAAACAAACTCATTTAGGGAGCAAAGAGAGCAAACCCAGGAAAAGAAATGGGGATTTGCATTAGAGGCACATTAGCAGCAGCAATACGTTTAATTTGAAACACAACACATAATGTATCCAGGCTATATAGAACTACATAAGGCAGGTTTGAAGACTGAATTCCAGTAAATGTGCCTAAAGCAAGTGGTCCCTCAAAAGGTTTTGATACAATCAGTCCCCTTTACCTGATGGTGAACCTGACATTCTGGCATTTCATGGACTGGTTCCCTTGTGGCTCTCCTTATCAGCCCTCCAAACAAGACCTGAATGACCTGCCTTTCAACAGAAGAAACTGATAACTTGCTTTAGGCAAAACGGCAGACGGCCCTACAGACCTGGCCCTTGAAATGATTTCAAAGGTTTACTGCAGTATAATGGCATTAAAATGAAGCAGGATACTTAGATTTGGTTATTCTCAAATTGCCAGAGCGACCTCGCACAACAAGCCTTGAAACTAATGTCGTTAGTGCATGAGCAGAGAGATTACATGTGATTAGGCCCAGTGGCTCTTGGATATCAGAGTGAATGGCTGTATTTCGTTAATCAGAGAGAAACATAGAGACAGAGTGAGGAGGAGAGAAAGAGATGTTAGTTCAAAGATATGAATACCGAGTGTACCTGAGAATGACAGAGCACATAACAGGGCCTTGTTATTTCTATGTTAATTCCAATTCTGTGGGACATGTGATTTTATTGTTTCTTAAGAATGGTATGTTTATAATTAAAACATTTACAGTGCATTCAGAAGGTATTTAGACTTCACCCCGTAATTCTTTTTTTATTTTATTACGGCAACCTGATACTACAATCATTCTAATCTATTTTTCTTTAATGATAATGATAAAGTAAAAACAGAATTCTAGAAATGTCTCTAATAGGAACAACAAATAAAACAAAATGTACATCAGTATGGGAGGTGTTAGCCTATGTGTAATGGTATTGCACTGAATTGAAAAGTCAATTGTTTAAATCCCAGTTGCCACTGCTAGGCCCTTAAGTTCAACCCTTAACCCTCAACTGCTCTATTGAGTGTCACTCTGGTTATGAGTGTCTGCCAAATGCCAAAAATACAAATGTAATTATTCAGATTCTTTACTCAGTTCTTAGTTGAAGCACCTTTGGCAGCAATTACAGTATTTTTGGGTATGATGTAACAAGCTTTGCACACCTGATCTGGGGGATTTTCTTCAATTCTTCATGACAAATCCTCTCTAGCTGGGTCAGGTTGGATATGGAACATCACTGGACAGAGATATTTAATAGAATTTAAGTAAGGGCTGGACCACCCCAGAGATGTCAGAAGTTCACGTCTTTCACTGAAGCAGAAGGACAAAGTCATCTTTTAAAGGCTCTGTAATGACTACAGTTTTTACTCAAGTTAATGTAAAAAAGTATGGCTTCTGACATGTACTTAAGTAAAAGAGCAGCCATTATTAATGCCTATTTTTGTGTTATGCTGAACCTCACATCAAATAAATACAAAAGATTTCAAAATGTTGTTATCTTACGAATGTATCCAGGTGGAACATGTATCATAAACATTTACAACATTTGGCAGACGCCCTTATCCAGAGCGACTTACAACTGAGCAATTGAGGGTTAAGGGCCTTGCTCAGGGGCCCACTAGTGGCAGCTTGGTGGTGTGGGGTTTGAACCCGTGATCTTCCGGTCCAGAGTCCAACACCAAAAGATAATGATGATGATGATAATCAGATGAACAGGAATGTCTTGTTTGCATATCCTGTCTCATACATATTAGCCAGACTACTAGTTGCTTTGTGCCTTCTTCATTATTAGCTTTGTACACTACATCTGTGATGTGTAATAGCCAGAAAATGATACATCAATGCTAGGCTGCTAGGATATGCAGTAATAATTGAAGAGGTGAAAAAGGTGTGCAATGAGAAACAAATGTAATGAGCCTGGTTTGAAAACATAAGCGAAATGTAAGTGAAAGTGAAAAGTTGTACTGATACCAGAAAAATCGACTTAGATTGTACTTAGATAGTTTTTGTACTTCTTTTACTTCACAACTCTGGACCATTCTAGGACATTACAAATGAATAATCAGTTGACTCTACCGTATACAACACCATCTCAAAAAGCAAGATTAATTACATGAATAATAATGAATTTATGGATAAGAATTATCAGGTTTTATTCACTATCACTAATATTTATATTTGAATGTGTCAGACAGCCACAGACCAGCCCAGCCATTATTTAGGTCACCAAAAGTTCTGTATTAAAGGCACTTCAATTAAATAAGAAAACTTTTTTTACTTGCACTAACTGTATCAAGCTGGTGACTTGTTTGCATTGTTCTTTTTCAGTGAAGTTCCAGTTTATTTTAGTTGTTCTTTATTTGGGGGAATTTTTCCCTTTAGCCTTTTCCTCAATACATGAAAAGAATTCTCAATTGAGTTACAGTGTGATAATTGCATATTCAATATTGAATATTGATTTGGACAGTCTAAAGCAGGGATCACCAACCTTTTTGTAACTGAGAGCTACTACATGGACACCGAGTCATATAAAGGGCTACCAGTTTGAAATACTCCTCTGAAATAACAAATTTACCTTTAGTTATATATTATTATTATTATTATTATTATTAATGATACTCATTTATCTATGTAAATACACTTGACAGTGACTATCAACAACGAATTAACTACATTTTACATTATAGACGCATCTCACTGATGAGTTGTGCACTTTTTATAGCAAGCCTGAGAGCTACTCATGTGCTCCTTGGGGGCTACCTGGTGCCCACGGGCACCACGTTGGTGACCCCTGGTCTAAAGCCTTCCACATTTGTAACTTGATGAAGTCCTTGTTGTGTACTTGGTTATTGTTTTGCTGCATGATGAGGCTCCTCCTAATTTACAACATTAAAAAAGACAGTGGTACTACCTCCCCTGTGCTTAAACAGAGATTTGTACATATAAGATCACCAGCAGATAATTTCTATCTCCATATATTGGCCTTGTGTCACATGGTAGATATTTATCTTAACTCCAGACCATCAAAAACATTACTTTTACTAAAGTAAAACCAACAACCAATATGCACTAATATTATTACTTCTTAGCATTTAATAGTGGTGTTATAACATCTAAAAGAGACAAACATTATCTTTACTGGGGACATTACCCATGAGAAGACTGGATGCTGGCATGATGGAGATGACGTTTCTGGGGTGGAGGAGGGGCAATTTTGTTTAGAAGGATAATCTCCATCCATTATGGTATTCGGCTAAAACATCATACTGTAGGCTCTCGCTATGCTTAATGCATAATGCTAATTGCTCTCACTATGAACTCTACATGAACTGAGGGGTTAAATGAATGTGTGACTGATTGACACAGCATTGGTCTTGCAAGATCATTTGTGCCCTGGAATTTCAGCCCATGAGATCTGTATCACTCGTAACCCGAAATTTTGTTTGTAAGCCAATACAAATGTTTTATGAATCCAGACTCATAAACTGAATTACTCATAGACTGGTCCACTCGTAAGCCGACGTTCCACTTTGTATTGTTCTAACAGTACAGTAAAATACAACTTTCGATTTATATAGCACTGGAGGAGCTAAGCTTTTTTTTTAAAATAAGTTTCATGGCTTTATTTAGAACTACTAATATCCAAATTAGGGTTTTTGGCAATGTTTAATTTCTCACAAATTCAACTAATCATCTTATCATGCAGAGCTTTTCATGTCTGTGTTCCTGTAATGCAACAATGAAATGAAAACTGATAAATAAAGAAATTGCTTGTATTGTTCTATAAATAAGTAAAAATAATAATAATATAAAGCATCCTTCCTACACATACACACAAACACAAATACGTTCATTCATTCATCTTCTACTGCTTTATCCGACCTTCCCTCAGGCCACAAGTCTATGGGCGTTAAGGCAGGATACACCCTGGATGGAATGCCAACCCATCGCAGGACACACACACTCACAATCACACACACATTCACACACTAGGGACAATTTTCCAAGGTGCCAATCAAACTTCCGTGCATGTTTATTGACCGGAGGAAACCGGAGAACCCGGAGAAAAAAACCCTGAGGCATGGGGAGAACATGCAAACTCCACATACATGGGGTAGGCGGGAAGCAAACCCCCGACCCTGGAGGTGTGAGACGAACATGCTAACCACTAAGCCACCGTGCTCCACACACACACACACACACACACACACACACACACACACAAAGAGTGAATAAAATATATAGGCCTATCTTTTTATAAAATACAAAAAATAATATTTAATTTAATAGATAATCAATTAGAGTAAAATTATAGTAAATAGATTTGTGGGGAAAATCAGTGTGTAACATAATGGTATGTTGGATCATGAAACATGAATATCATGTTAAAAATATGCCCCAACTCGAGGTGCTGAAATGGAATATTTGTTTGTTTGTAATTTGTAGGCGCATGTTTCTTCACAGCTCTTACAATGTTTCTGTCATCAACTGCTGTTGTTTTCCTTGGCCGACCTGTTCAATGTCTGGTTGTTATATTCTGATCACTTGAAACATGTGTGGGTTCAAACAAAAGCTGCCAAGTTGTTAAATCCATCAACATAGATGTAAATATCAGGAGATGAAACCTGGAATTATATTTTGATATTAAATGCAAAAGTCTGTATTATATATATATATATATATATATATATATATATATATATATATATATATATATATCTATATATATATATATATATGTATATAGTATAAGTGTGTGTGTATATGTGTGTGTGTGTGTGTGTGGGTGGGTGTGTGTATGTGTGTATATGTGTGTCTGTATGTTACAGCTTCTGGCCATTTTGTTAAACTAAATTTACATTTTAAAGGTATAAAGTCAACATTAGCACACAACTATGACAAGTTTATTAATTCTCCAATCTAGTTGCCATTTAGTCCTTCATAGGTATCTGTTCCTGAACACAGGATTGTTGTTGAATGGGTATTCAGAGTGACTCGGATTTCTTTACTATTCTTTTTCACAGAGATTAACTGTTTCCCTCATACAAACTAGCACATGGACATTATAATCAGACTAATTTAATAGGCTTGATAGTAGATATTAATTTTCTTAATGGCACGATGCATTTATTGTCAATGTGAAAAATCTAAAACCAAGATTTAATACACGTGTGGAATCTTTAATCTTATAACTGTACAAAAGCACTGGATATCTATTTAACTGACTGTATCATTAAACATATAGAATACTTATGAACATGGTCTTATAAAGGAGTATTGTGAACAAAGATTACTAGACAGAAGAATACTTAACCAGCTAAAGGTTTCAGCAATTTGTACAGAATAGAATACTGTGTAGTGTGATATTGAAAAGTTGCATACATAAAGGACACAGCGTGCCTGGCTGTTCTCATTTGTGTGTGTTTGTGTATGTGTGTGTTAGCACTGGAGACTCGCAGCATGCTTGGACAGACTAATTATGCCACAAAAAAGCAGGCAAGCCACATGCCCATTCTCTGATGTGTTTTTCATGTTAACACCTCACACTGCCTCAGGTACATTACCCAGTAGGAATCACAAAGCCCATAGCCTTATACATCCATTAAATTATTATACAGTACTCTTGTTTTTTTACTCCCCACCCATTTTTTTCCATTTCGTTTGGTTGGGTAATATTGTTTGGGCTCTCTTCCAGCCTAATGAGTGAAAGAGAAAAGGAATAAAATGTGCATTTATGAAAATAAAGGAGGAAAAACACCTAGGCCTCACCCTAGAATCTGTTATGCTATGGTTATTCGGTAAATCAATGGTGCTGCCTGTGGCTGGTGGTTGGTTTATTGCAGGCATTAGATGTACAGTACAATGAAGCAGCCTGGCTGGATGACCCTGTTATCAGCTCAGGTGTAATTAATGCCTGAGCAGGCAGCTCCAGGGGAAGCCAGAGGACAGTGGGCAGTACAGGGCTCCCCTGAGCCTGGCATGCATGGTTTTTACCTGGTCACAAGCTACACGGCCTTAGGTGCCCACGATACAGCTGCACCTGTCACACCCATGTCTGCCACTTCTGACCTTGCAAATAACAGTTCAACTATTTTCAGTCCAAGACCTGATCATAATCACAGGACAAACACCAAACACATGTCACAATTACTGCATCATTACTACACCTTACCGTGGCATTGTCTCTGTATTCACTCCAGGCCAGATACGAATTTACTTAATGCTTACACGAGAGAAAACAAATGTGTCAGAAGGACTCAATTAAAGCATCTTCTATATGATGATAGGATGCGATAATATTGGTTAAATTGTTGTTTCACTTTATAGTTTGTATTACTGCTAGCTATCCTTACATTGTTACAATATATCATGTGTCAAGAAAGCAAAAGCAGAGACTGGGCCAGGACAATTCACCTTCTGCTTCCTTGTTGAGCCATTTAATAAATATATGATTTGTTCACATGAGTTCTCTTGAAGACTGGGACCTAATAGTCAACCTAGCATGAATACTAGAATTTTCTCCTCCCAAGGTTTTTCTTTGTGCTTCCTAGTTCATTTGATTAAATTATTTTAACTTTGTCATGTGGCATTTGTGCTGCACTTCCTAAAAGTTGTTAAAATATTGTCTCTTGTCAGAAATGTCTTATCTGTCTTTTATCCTTTATTAAGTACCAGCTGCGAATAAAAACTTTTTCACATTTTCCATCTTTTAGGTTTCATTCATGTTCGGGAGAAAACTTCTAAGGAAACAATTCCTTTAAGCAGCAATATGACTCAATCTTCTGCTTTGCATGCACTTTTTTGTTTTGTTTAGTTGTTTAGTTTTTTGGGTTTTTTTCTAACACGGCTCTGTTTCCCGAGCAGCAATACCAAGCATGTGGAACAAACACACATGCTTCAGCTTGTTCTCTACAACAGTTGCACTCTCTGCATGGTGCTGCTTTCTCAGCATCTCACACTGGCTGTATTGGGATGAGCAGCTCCACAATGAGCTTGGTGAACAGAGCAGATGTCTGAGAGCCACACAGGTGAGAAAGAGAGAGGACTGGCACTCAGCCGATACACATTGCAGCATAATGAAGGTCTTAAATAGAGGGAAGCGGGGCTGAACCACACTGATGGCATCACATACACAGGCTGGGTAATAAGCGCAGAAGGGCATTAAAGTTACATAAATTATAGACTGATAGAGGCAATATTCTGGCACTCACCTATAAAAGACAGAAAACATGTATATTTGCCTTTTTAATCCTAGCTATAAAATGCTACGGTATTAGTTTACCTAAGAGTAGTGTTAATAAGCATGCAATGCATTGCAAACATTCATTAAACTTTCTATATGACAAAATGTCTAATCCTACATGGGCATTTAGAGAGAAAAATGGCAAAGCCAGTGTGGCAGCCAAGTATGATGTCAAGTTGCCACACCATAGCATGTATCACACATTTTTTACCCATATGTCCCATGGTGGTGATGGAGATAAATTACATGTGTTCATGATTCACATGGGTCACAAAGAAAATATGCAGAATTCTAGCATGTTATTATTGTACTATAGACATGGTAGGGTGTTCTTAGAGGTTTTCATACAAAATCTATATTTAGAGGATTATTGGGTCTTATGGTCCACACACACCACATATATATATATATATATATATATATATATATATATATATATATATATATATATATATATATATATATATATATATGGACAAACATAACAAACACAATGTGAGTATCAGCTAGAAACTGTGACTACCTGTGACTACAAGATGGGTGTGTGCTTTTTAGACAACACAAGCATGAGCTGTTATAATAATCATTACTCTTCTGGGATTTGTGTTCATTCAGCAACAAGGGTGTTAATAAAGTCAGTTGCTGATGTATGTGATGTGAGGTAAGGAGGTCTGGTCTGCATTCACATTCATCCCAAAGGTGTTCAATAGCCTTGAGGTCAGAGCTCTATAGGAGGCCACTCAAGAACTCCCATTCCATCTTATGTAAACCATATCTTCATGGAGCTTGTGGAGCTAAATTGAAGGCTACCACATCCAAAGACTTTGTGAAAACCATTTGGGAAAGAAATACATATGACTGAAAATGTTAAATGTTCCAGTACGTTTTTACAAATAGTGTACCCTGAATATTAAAAGATTTTATGCTTCCTACATACATATTTTTCATTTTATATTATGATCTTTTAGTCTGATGTTTGCTTATAGATAATCAACCTAAATATAGATATTCAGTTTTAAACATTCTCCCTTTACATTGCCATAAAGCGAGTGTGTCATATCAGTGCATATTTCAAGCAGATCAATAAATTAAAAAGATCTAAGTTCAAAAGATTTAAATATTATTCATGTGAAATGGAGGGAAGGAAGCTGAGCCATTCAGTGGTGTCGCTTAATATTGAAATATGCAAATGTCAATCATAAAACATCAAAATAATGCAACCTTCTGGTGGATTTTTGCACACTAGTGTACTCTGTAACATTAGAATGCAGAGGTACTAACACAGAGGTTTTTAGACTTACCCGCAAAAAGGGCCGGTGCTACTGCCACATTTCATTACAGCTAAATTGTAGGCACACTTAATAGTTGATCAGAGACAAAAATGAACTGATTAAAACAAGTGAAATTAGGTGTGGATCTTGCTTGGGTCGAATGAAAGCCTGTAACCTGTTTCTTTCTGGATGAAAGGTCTCTGTCATAAAGCAAAAAAAGAAAAAAATTCAATAAGGATATCTTAAGGAGTGGGTTTATTTTGTTATTGCTGTAATTTTACATCTCATTTGATGTTACCAATTATCACAAGAAAACAAATAACATTTCATCTGCATGTAAATTACCCTTTTCTGACAGCAAATGGGAAGCTTTTTAACTGACAATGTCTTCCTAACATTATCTGCTTTATTTGATTAATCGGCATGAAATATACACTGAAGTGATGCACTCGTTTTATGCCAATATAAAGGGATATATATATATATATATATATATATATATATATATGTGTGTGTGTGTGTGTGTGTGTGTGTGTGTGTGTGTGTGTGTGTGTGTGTGTGTGTGTGTGTGTGTGTGTGTGTGGTGTGTATGTGCATGTATGTGCATATATATGCATGCATATGTGCATATATATATATATATATATATATATATATATATATATATATATATATATATATATATATATATATATATATATATATATATATATATATATATATATATATATATGGGAGCATTCTGCTTACATTTCAATATTCCTAATACATGAACCCACTCCCACACCTCCCCCTCAGAAAAAACATTGATATTAACTCAGAGAGGTATTCAAAAATAGATGACAAAGGAAGGGGCGGGGGGGATACTGAAATTCTGTTCTGCATAAAGAAAGAGCCTTACAGGTAAGTGGGAGAATATCTGCTGTGATAAAATATTCATACAGGCCCAACACAACATCACAATGTGCTATAAGGACAGATCAACTTTTCCAGCCTGCTCAGAATACATTGCTTACTATAATGTAATGTTCATCTGTATATTCTGTATATATTTGGTACCTTTTATAGTACGGTTTAACCGATCGCCCAATCACTCGGTGTGAGCGCATACAAATCAGTACAAGTACACTCCAAAATCTCGAGGACCATCTTCCCAGATTAGAATCACCCATGCTTATATGTCTGAACAGTTCCGTTCCAGTCTTCGGTTGTTCTTCCTGACAATCCAGCTGCTAACAGGCTACGTTTTAGTATGACTCCAGGCTAAATATAGGACGAAGTTAAAGCCTGAGATCACTGCAAGTTTGTAAATGGTGTCTGGGTGTTGCTGTGATGATACTTGTCCTGTGAGGACAACCGTGCGGGGAAAGCATGAGTTTACCTTGTGAATGAGGAGAGAGGTGTGAATAGGATCGCATCACAGAGACCTGGCAGCTTTACAGACGCAATGATGCACAATTCTCTCAGGTGACCTTTTCCACTGACCTGCCAGAACTCCACACAAATCGTCACCAGAGACCAGCCAGGAACATCTCCTCTATGAAGCGTTACATCAGTTCACTTTCAGTTGCACCATCTTAAGGCCACTGCACCCAAGCTGCCCAAATGGATACGGTAATAAACACAAGCATGCAAATAATTCTCTGGAGTCATGTGTTGAATTTTAAAATCAAATTAAGCCTTCTTTAATTTTATTTCTATTTTAAACACAGTGTTAAAACTTCTCCATTGTATTAGGTCATAGTGCATTTTTTTCAAGTGTAAGATTTCCCGAATTTCTAGAAAAATCTATATTAAACATACGTACATAAAAAATACATGTATACTGTAATGAAATGTATCAAATTAACTATATACTGAGTTATAAAGACTGAAATGACCTATTAAAATATGAACATTATAATTTGCTTGTACACTGCTGCACAGGTAGTGAGAGTTACAACACTCTTTTAACTTTTCTTTTTAAGAAATTCAAATTGCTTGTTAAGGTGTATTTGTTTAAAATAAAGTAAAAAAAAAATAAACAGTACACTTTTCCTTTAGCATGATAAAATAGGCATAAAACAGGTAAAAAGGACAAAAAAGAGGGTGTCAAAGACTTACACAGTACTTAATGTCTGCAGTCAGGTGCCAAGTTTAAGCTCTGTGAGCAGATAGACTGACAGAGCTAAAATGGGGATAAGAGGTGGTGACAACTTAAGGGCTTTTCACACAGGAGGTGACAAATCACTCTCCAGCTCCATCTGTCTGATCAGAATTTCCCACCACTCAGCTGTAGCTTTTCATTTTATAAATGAAAGTCACTTATATTTTTAAAATACTTCAAGTACTTCACCATTATAGATAGTGTGTACACTTATAAACAGAAATAAGAGATGTGATACATAATTGATAAGGTTTATTTGCAATTTGTCCATGTTAAACTGTAATTGACAGAATTATAAAAAAGATCTACGGATTCTAACAGGCTTATGCATTGTTCTTTGCTAGCCAAATTGTTCCATTGGGAATATTCCTTTTTTAGCACTGCCACAACAAGTTAAAATTCCAAAAATAGTTAAATGAAATGGCCACCTTTTTATTAAAATTATATGTACTTCTAACAGCTGGCAGGTCTATTAATCATTTAGCAAGTTAACCCTTTAAAAAGCAACAGAAGTGTTGATTTGGCATAGTGGGATGTTAAAAAGCATGAGAAGCTTTCTTAAAATTTGACCGCATGCTTCACAGCACATTAATTACAAAGCATATACAGATGTTTTTTAATACTCCTGAACAATCATCCTTGTAGTCTTGGTCTCCTAAGCACAAAGTAATAATTTCTTTCTCTTCCAATTTGGTAATTTGCCAATTGCCCACCAGCCAACTCACACAACATCTACCGTCGGGGGAGGATGAAGGCTAGCACATGCCTCCACCAAGACGTGAAGCCAGAAACCAGCATCTTGTTGAGGTGCTGCTCATGCTGCATGACGAGGCAGTGTAACACATTCAGAGCAAAATGCTTATATGATTTTTCTTTTTTTTTTTTTGCACACAGGATTCTTTCGTTCATTAATTAATTGTTCTGCAAGTCCGTTCAAGCAGCAAGGCCAATAATTTTGCTTTTGTTATACACTGTAGGCATTTGGGTGTGAGATCAAAACATCTATGCGACAATAGATCAGATATTCAGGCCTCCATCCCTGATATTTAGACCTAGATATTTGAATTTAAAACCTTAGAACATGACATGTTTGGTTGCAGATTATCTAAGATTTGGGAAAGCAAAATTCTTAATTACCCAAAATTTAAAATAAGATCTTATATATGTTATATATGTTAAGATCATATATATCATATATATATATATATATATATATATATATATATATATATATATATATACAAATAGAGCTTGTGCATCATTGAATCACCAAATAATTCATTCTTGGTGGGGATTTTTTTTTTTTTTTACGGCAATTGTTGTTTGTTAAATGGGATTTTTTTTACTTCAGTCTCCACCTCGGGAACTCAATGAAAAGTCTAAAACCTTCTATTTTTTTCAGTCTCTTTTCCCATCAATGGCGTGTTTGCCAGGATGAAAGTGTGTTTTGGGCTATTGTCTTACAGCATCATTATATCAGGAATTAGATTGTGTGCATTCACCTTGAATTTCATTTCTCTTTTTTTGTTCACTTCTGAAGTCGTTTTACTGCTATTCTCATGATTTATAGGAGTAAAGATCAGTGAATATGTTTCATGCAAGTCCCAGCCATCTTGTTTTACCATGTTTCATTGCTGATCTTCTTTTGGATCATGAGCAGATTCTTTCTTTCTCAAAAGATCAAAAGTTGGGGGTCCGAGCTCCGGTAATGCCAAGCTGCCATTCTTGGGTCCTTGAGCAAGGCCCTTAAACCTATGCATGAAGAAAGAATTGAATTGTTCTGTAATGTATATGTGACAAATAATATATTTTCTATTCTTCTTCTGCATCTTGTGACATGGTCCCCTATAAAATTGCACTTGAAGTCTTTTTGAATAGTGGATTGGGATTATGTTCCCCCAAACCTGCAGCCTGTGTTTTTACCATTAACTTTTTTTTCTTGGCTGACTTGTTCCATATCCTGCTTTTAATATGCTAGTAGATTTCCTTTTCAGTATATTCAAAATTGCTCAAATACTGTAAATAAATACTTGATGTAAAGATGCATTTACAGCTCATGACCTCTACCTGCTTTCAGATATAAAAGAGAAACCAGGTAGATGTCATGAGCTGCAAATGCATTTTTACTCAACTATTATAATGAAGAAAAACTGTGATCTCTATAACATGTATCCGTAGAATAATTACTGGTGCCAGATGGGATATTTAGAGTTTTTCAGAAACTGCTGATATTCCGGGAATTTCACACACAATAGTCTCTCGAGTTTACACAGAACTTCTTTTATTTATTATGCCTTCTATTTTGCACTTAATATTTCTGCTCATTTTCTCATTCTCACTTTATTTTGCTCCCTGTTAATTCACTGGATTCTTGTTGCAACAACAATCGGATTTTCTATGCACTCTAGGAATCTCGCACTTGTTCTGTTCACATGTACATTTACATTTATGGCACTTTGCAGATGCCCTGATCCTTATATTTTACATTTATATTACTTACATATATCTTATGTTATATAATTAAGATGTCTTAGGTTAAGGGCCTTGCTTAAGGTCTCAAAACTGTTTTTCTGCACTTATGATGCATTTTATTTTTCTTTTTTTTAACAATCACATTCATATTATTTTTCCCCTTATGTTTCCTGTTACTTCACTGGTTGTCCACTGGGAATGGCATGAAAGAAATCCTTTAGTGAGAATGCGTAATGGTAAGACAAGCATGTAGTAAATAATAAGTACAATATTAAGTATATTTCATTATGCAGTCACACTATTTTTCTCACTATTCAAACAGCATGGATTATGCAGTGTTTAGGCAAATTAAATTTTAAATTGCCTTCTTGTTTCCACCTACACCAATCTAGCACTCTAGCACCCTGACTCTTGCCTTTCAAGTCATGAATTCTTGAGAAGTCACGAGCCACTTTGTAGCTTCGCAGTTTCAACTATTTCTGGAGACACCCCAGATTGAAGTGTCTGCTAAATGACTTGATGTAGTTGCAAAAATAACGTATTAGTCCTTTTTTAATAATAATTTTCTTAAGATGATCGATCAGAATCAGAAACTCAAATAAAAAAGCATTTGACTTGCAGGCACAGACCGTGCTGTGATTAATTAAGCTCTGAAATGAGCATTGTGTCGTTAGTCTGAAGATGCCCTATGTGTGTGCGCATGTGTGTGTGTGTGTGTGTGTGTGTGTGTGTGTGTGTGTGTGTGTGTGTGTGTATGTGTATGTGTGTGGCAGAATAGGTGTGATGTGCCTTGGCAGAGTCCCTGTGTGTATGGAAAGACTGGGTTAGGGGAAAGACAGCCCTAGCCAAGTGTTTCTATGTCTCTTGAAACTAAAGAGCCAGAAGCAAATGAATAAATAAACATTTGCTTCCAACATGCCGCCCATTCCCATGTTGTTGGCAGGCTGGGAAAACTTGCGACTCCAGTCACTGTGTGCACATTTGTAAGACAAACAGCAATGATGTGCCCGTCCCTCCTACAATGTCTCAGTCAGAGCGGAAATTAGCCAGTATACTTTATTTGTCATTATGGAGTCTTTTCGCGTGTTAGAAAGCAAAACAGAATAATTCAATTGAACCTGCAGAACAAGACGATGGGAGGAGATACTGTGGAGGAGGTAGCCATGGGAAATTGGCTCCGGTGATAGCCCCTGCTTTCACACACTCTTCTACCGGCTTATTGCTCACCGTCAGGCTGAAGATTATATTCTAACCTTGACATATCCGGAGCTTGTAAATCAGCAGCTGGATGCCACCAGCACTTCGGTTCTGGCATGCCAAACACACTGGCTGGGCCACAGCATATTTAAAATGGCTATAAGCAGTGTAAGTACTAAATGAAGTATGATCACAACAACTCGACCCCTTTGAGTCTCCGGTCACAACCTAACAGGATTTGCACAGCTAAACTTCTAACACTACACGGGCCTCACACCTTGGCAGTTAGCAGCTACTAAAGACAAAGCTAAAGACTTATTTAAAGAGATATGCATGAATGAATTCCAACAGAATCAGCATATGGCGCTATTTATCTGAATATTCAGATCGAGAGAGAGATCAATGTGACACATATTCTTGCTTGAAGCACGATAATATCTCCTTTAATATTTTATTTATGCAGTATTGCCTCCACATTACACACCTTAGCATTGTCTCATCTCAGCAACTGTGGCCTTGGTAAGGTTTATACCCAAACGCAACAAACACACACAAACATATATGCAGGCATGCACGCCCACACACACACACACACACACACACACACGTACGCACGCACACGCACGCAGGCACACATACACGCATACACACAGCTCCAGGGACCCATCTGCTTCCCCTTTATTAATTCATCAGGCTTAACCATGCAGCTTTTTATTACATTGTAAGGTCTGAATTGAAATCAAACACTTCTGTGATTCCCGGCTCTCCTTAGATCTCTTCATTTATCAAACGCTTTCTCTCGTCGCTTTTTCTAGACTAGACACCACAGACAGTACTCGGAGCTGTTGTGTGTGTGTGTGTGTGTGTGTGGGGACGGCGACATTAAATTTACACTATATAAATCAAGGTTCAATAAAGACAAATCAATATCTCGTACAAAATGCATAGTGCCACATTGATTTTGCTGCTGAAAATATTGCTTTTGAAAGGGTTAAGTGTTCATAGCGCGACGCGATCGGGAGCTAACAAACAAACGTTTTGTTGTCATAAAGACTGAAGATGATAATTACAGATTAAACAGGTGTTTTGATTATTTTGCCTGAACCGACAAGCATTCCTGGCCAGTCCAACATTATGTTGGATTAACACACGGGTTGAGAATCACACCTGCCCCAGCAAACAACTGGACAAATCTATTCTTCATACTGGCACATGAATGGCACTTCCTGTGGCCAGATTCTCTGACCGAGCCATCTGACTTTTACACGTACAGCAAGTACGATACATAGCGCCGGTATTAGTGGAGTACAGCCCGCAAAATACACAATGAAAAAGTCAAAAGTGCTTTTTCAATCAGAGCTTCTGGCTTGTGTCTTCCCATAAGCTCAACACTGCCCTCCAGTGCTCGCTGTAATAGTGTCAACAAGCTACAGAATATTTATCCGTCTGAAATGCAGATAAACACAGGCATAAAACCCAGAAGCAACAGTAGACGATTAAAGCTAATTATTAATTAATTATTTACTTTATACTGAAATTGCAATTAATAAGTTTATGTTGATAAATGCAGTGTAAACATGAATCTGAAAAAAACTAATTTGCCCTATTTGCAAATACAAAATCAGTAAAGACTTTGCAAGTTTCTGTATGTCTACATACATTTCAGATCTTCATCAAGACCAAGAAGAGAAAATATAAAGAGCCCAATTAAATAAATTGTTTTATATGCAGAATTTTACAGAATTTACAGAATTTACATTAATTTATATACACTTGAGAAGCAATAATTTAAACCAACTATTTACGATAACTGCTGCTCAATAATACAAAAATCATCAGAAGAATTTAAGTCCATTCCTCCAAACAAAACTGCTATACATCAGTGATTTATGTGAATGAATTTTAAATGAAATGAAATTAAATGAAGTTTTTCCACAGCATTTCTATTAGGCTTTGACTTGAAGAATTAATAGTATGCTTAGGGTCATTCTTTTGTTGCATAACCCAGTTATGGTTTCTGTGAAGTTTCAGATTAGATAAAGATCTGTAGGTACACTTCAGGGTTTCATTTATGCAGAAATATAAAACATCACAACTGGTTGAAGGGAGTTTTTAAAGAAGATTCTTTTGACACCTCCTAATGATTTAAAAAAAAAAAAAAACGTCTGCTAGAATATTCAAAGTATAAAAAACGAGATGTGGGAGCATAAATAATTGCAAGATAATAACTTTTTTTTGCTCAGCTTTAGGATCAGCATGCCAACAAAAATATAAAACATAAGCCTGTGCTCATTCAGACACACTAAGACAGAACAAGTACAAACTTATTCACAATGAGAGCCATGAAGCAAAGTGCAAACATGTTCCCCACACAATACTGACCACAGAACATACACTTGTGTCATTATATCTCTTGCCCTTTATTCAGCTAAAAAACATTTGGTATGACTTGGGGTCAGAACCTGCCAGCATGCCATGTCACTGAGGCAAGTGGCTCTTTAAGCTTCACGTCTCCTCCAGCAAACAGTCATGTCATCATAATCACACCACAGGCAGACAGCTATGTTTTGACATGTCATCTAAGGAGCTTCCAGGCAGTGGGATATGGGCATGACACAACGCTGATACTGCATGCCAGGCGCTGCATGATATCATAAAGGTTTTTGAAAGGGTGCACAGATTGGATTGCCAGAGAAATCTGCACGAGAAGAAAGTCTTCTTAATGACGAAGTTCTCGGGACAGACACAGAACACAAAAATGTGAGACTGTCAGCCAAGAGCCAGATGGAAAATATAACCCAACAAGCTAAAGCCCACCCCAACCCAACACCCACTCCACTATCCCTCCAAAAACATGATGATCAAATACTTTTAAAATTAAGCAAAATAATGCCTATAATACTGCATCAAATAAAGTACAATGCGATAAATCACAAGTTTCCACAATGGTGAAATCAAAACATCTTAATACAGGCACAAAAAGATCAGAATATTCTTCATGACAAAGTCCACAGCTACATGGAAGCACGATTAGCAAACAATAGTTTGTTAAAAAACAAAATATGTATTAAAAACAATTACACATAATTGTGTAAAGGACAGTAAGAAAATTGGAAAGCAATTTAGGACCTAAGAATATCACATCATTTCACTACATGGTACTTTATCACATCTGTTAGCTTGGTTATGTAGAGGATTTCATTAAAGATCCATTAAATATCGGTGGGGGGGGGGGGGGGGGGGGGGGGGGGGGGGGGTAGTAATGCGGTTGTGTGTAAGCTGATTAAGCTATGGTGCAGTATGGAGAAGTCTCGACTCCAGTCCTGCATTCTGAAAACTAAACAAATGATGAAAAACTAGACAGACGATGCATCCACGATATATGGACAAACAAACTGGGTAACCTGACATTTCCAACCATATATGGCTCTTCCCAAAGGTGTTACCACCAAGTTGAAGGCACAAGATTGTAGGTGATGCATTACATTTTTCTTGTACTTGAACTTGGAGACCCAAACCAGTGCACAAATGATATGATTAGGCTTGCATGGGATGGATTTTCAGTAGAATTGTATAGTCAGGTGTCCACAAACCTTTGTTTATAGCAAATGTCTGTTGGAATTCAACTTCACTACTGCTAGAAGATAAATGATTATTATTACATGTTATATCTCATGATATTTTCCAAACAGTCTTTTGAAACACTATTTTATTCTTCTTTGTTCTTTTTTTTTTTAATAGAAAATTCTCCCATGGCGATGTGGTGATATTTCACATTTCCTTTGCTAATTTTCCCCTCTTTGCACACTTCTCAAGGGAAATTTGGTTTCAGCAAACATATCTATTTATTTTACTTAAATGAGGCACTAATTCACTCAGTTTGTGTAATTAAAACAATACACACAGCAGAGTGGCATTTTATTTAGCCACTAATTGTGCTGACACCAGGGGAACAGGGTGTTTTTATGTATTCACTTTCTACGAGATTCTGGTGGAAAAAAATATACCGGATCTCTGCTCGTCTTTAATTTGTAATCTTGAATTTTAAACAGGCCAGAGTTAATCAGAGCTCTGTGGGGGAATATCACATTACCTTTTAACATCACAGATGAATGTATAATTACACAATGGATCCCCTATTCCATCACACATAATGAAGCTCTTGTTTACCAACAAGTGTTTTTTAATATGAACAAATCAATTAAGTAATTTACGCTTAGCTACACCCTGGCAAAACCCTTCGATTGTCTACACTGAACAATTAAGGGCCATAGATGAGCTTACATTACAGTGACTGAGAATGACATAACCAGGTGAATGCATGTAAAAATCATGAGACTTGTTATCTGCTAATGTCTAATGATGAACGCTGTAAATAAGTCAATTTCCAAAATTATTCATTGCCTTTTTTAACTTATATAACTTTTATATAACTTTTAACTTTTAATATATATAGCCATTAGCAAAATCTAATTTAAATTATGACCCATGGCCCCAAGATGTATGTTTATTTATTAGTATGGGGGGGGGGGCTGAATCCAAATCAATAAATGACACACATTAATATTGTCAAAACTCATATCAATACTACAGCTGGCCTTGAAACTAGGATCTTAACTTTCACTATATCCTTTATAGCCAAGGGAGCCATTAGGACTAAAAAAAAAAAAATCCTAAGCGGAGGGCCAGATTTCATTTTATGACTATTACTGGTGCAGCTGGTGATAGGAGTGAATTTATCTTGTGTGAAAAGGAATCTCCTTTGCCTTGTGTTTATTGTGAAAAGGTTGAGGAGTACTTACACATTAGGACTGCAACGCAATCTGGGTCGCTCTGCTTGAAATCATAACCACTTATCCCGAGGCTGAGCTTTTCTCCATGAGCCCCTCGCTGCTGGGGATCTGCCAAGCAGAGCAGAGGAAAATTGGATAGAGAGCTCTGTCAGTGATAGCGGAACATCTTGCTGACACTTTGGGTAATGTATTTTGAAGTCTCTGTTATTCTAATGACCTTGTGCGATTTTTGCTTTAACCACCATTACAATTACATTTTACTTTTCGGTCACAGACCGGGGCTCGGATGTCCCAGGAGAAAGACAGAATTGCTCAATTTGAGTCTCTTTTCAAGTTGCACAGAAGAAAAGCAGGCTCCTGGCAGATTTTGTTTACAGAGTATTCAGTTTCTACCATAAAAGAGGAAAATATTTTCAATCAGACAATAAATCTAGTTTTTCTGTATAAGATTTTCTGAAGTTTTTCCCAATTATGCAGGCTGATTTATTTTCCTTCTGCATTGGTTGTTTATCTTCACGGTCAGAGAGATGAGAAGGCGGTAGTTGTGAAGTAAACAGTGACTCTTTTGGAAAGCCTGCTCAAATTACCTTTTCACACATTACCAGAGCCTGACAGGTTGTTAAAACACAGATATTTTATCATCCAATTTCAATGGCTTCATAGGCAAAATGTGAGAAACAAGCAAAGGAGGGGGGGGGGGCACGTAGAAGTAAGGTATTTCCATTAAAGCTAAATCTCACATAAAAGGAGTTGACCAAGAATTTGCTCTTATCGAGTGTAGCACTCTCCCGTTCATATATATCACCTCCGCTGAAGGATGGTTATTTGTCTTTGAGAACTGTTTGCTCAGTGGACTGAGAGAGTTTCATTTCAGATGAGAAACACAACAAAGCACATGATCTTTGCTACCTATTAAAGTGCAATTTCAAAAGACATGGACTGGGAGTCAAAAACACTCAACATTACGAATTAGATATCAAAGTCTTGAGATAAATTATCTCATTTAAAAATTTTTACTAAAAGACAAGTTAATTAATAATTACATTAATTTGCTTGTTCGACAATGTTATCATTTCTATAGAAACAGCCTGTACACAAAAACCTTAATATAAAATAACCTTGTAGAAAAATATGTGGTGATTGAACATAAACATACTCAGTATCTCAATGGTTACAATGCTGGACTTCTGATCAAAAGGTCATGAGTTCAAAACCCACCACCACTAACCAGCCCTTAAGTTTAATGTTGCTCTGGATAATGTCATCTGCCATAAATGTACATGCAATTGTAGAAAAAATTGGGGGGAAAAAACAATGAGAAAATTCATATATATCATATATATATATATATATATATATATATATATATATATATATCTATATATATATATATATATATATATATATATATATATATATATATATATATATATACTATACATGTGTGTGCATCTACCTGATTTTTCAAGAGTTGAGTTAAGTGCCAGAGTCACAGCTTTCCCAGGCCTTCACAGATGAACAGTGCTGCACATAAAAGCAGACCATTTGCAAACGGAAAGCTGCACTGCACAGACTAAACAATGCTGACCCGAAGCCTGACCTAGCTAGTCGCCATGGCGCTGTTGTCTCTATGGCCCCAGCATTCAACCCCGGCCTGGTAATGAACTCTAGAGACAGGCTATGTCTCCATCGTGGAGCCCTACACAAACTGTGTGTAACTTATACGAGTGTCACTTCCTCAGGAATTAAAATCTCCTTTTATGCTAAAATAGGCAACATATAGCTGAGTGGCGTTCTTTGTCCACAGCACTAGTGAATAGAGATTATGTTTATTTACACATAGGCCATAACAATGAATCATTATGTGCCAGGAAGGCTACACACTTTAATCACTTAATAACTGTAAATATTATTCAGTGCATTGCATACAAGAGATATTTAAAAATAAATAAATAAAACATTTGAGTCAGACATCACTGTCAAGATTCTTTTTCTTTTCTTTTTTTTTTTTTTACAAAATTACCCCCAAGGCTGATCTGATGCCAAAAGGTCAAACCACATAAGACAAAAACTACCTAGAAACACCTATTCCACCCCCACAGGGAGAGATTACCAATGCCTGGTCTTTGTCACACACCAATTCTCACGCTTGCCATGAGGCTAAGATGTTAGAAAAACAAACCCTGTGTTGTGGGCTCATTCTTTTTTCCTTTCGTTGTGGAATTTGTTCAACTTGTGTATCTGGATTTCCTATTCATTATTCAAGTCTGTACATGCTGGTACTACTTGGGGCTTAAACTCATATTGCACATTCGGTTGAGGTTTACTGCTGAACCCTTACACAACCTATTTAAAAGGGGCAAAAAACTTAAATTAAACAGGCTTATTTCAAAGCAGCCTTCTCAATGCTGGATCACATCTGAATCCTGGCCTGAGGGCACATCATTAGTTGGAGAATCACAATTTCTAATCCTCCATGACATATCTGACTCACACGACAAAGCATCTCTGATGAATTCAAAATCTAAGTCATGTTCTACCAACCTGACCTAATCTTTACAAAACCCAAAAAAAGAAAAGACTCTTTAAGGATGCTTTCATTGATGCTCTGTTTGAAAAGCCCTTCAGAGCACAGGGCAGGGTGAATCAGATTAGGCGTTTGGAGGTGAACTATCAAAGCGAGCAGCCCTGCAGGTTTAATAGCAGCAGCACAAGCAGCCCTAAACAAGCTGGAGGCCCGTTGACACCCGGCGGCTCCAAGCCACTGCGCTGATGGGGCTGCATTGATGTTCGGATTAGGGCACGCCTCTGTGATCAAGTGCTCAAACACTAGATAAAAATGAGAGAAACACCCTTTAATCCTCCCAAACTCCGCTTTAAATAGGATTTTAAGGCATATCGTCTCAAGTGACTTCTTTTTACAATGGCCCAATGTTTTAGGATTAATTCCGACGACATTTCAGACATGGATTTGTTCGATTTTTGGACAGCTACAAAGTGTGTACAGAAGACTGACTTACTTGAGCAATTATTCTGATGTGCTGGTCAGCTGCCAGTGAGAAATCTTTTTTTTTAATGCACCACATTCAGACACTATGATATATGCATTCCAATTGGTGCTATATATCGCACACACAGGTGTGGTAGTAAAGTTTTATATCATCGGTCATACCATGTGGAGCATAGAGTCTAAACTATGTCTAAACATTATGTTTTATTCCCAAACCTGTAAGAGATATGACATGCTGGATGCACTTACTTCTATGGTAATGTGAGATGAATTGAAAAGTCATTACTTCTCGAGAACAATGACTGGATTAAACCAGTGATTTAAGAAGTCATAGCATAAAAGCCGCTCCAATCAGCTTTATTTGATGCTTCATTTGTCTATGCCATATTATATATTAAAAAGTATCTTTCCTAAAGATATTCCGGTGGCAAAAAGATGTATCACATTTTGCACTGGATACTTTCTTATTTAAATGTTAAGTGATTCTATGAATTAATATTTATTTGTATGCAGTCTTTTAACCATTTATTACGAGCCATAGCTGATGTGGAACATTTACTCTACATGTCCATATTAACTGTTCCTGTTTCAGCAAGATTGTGCTCAGTGTTAAAGGCTTTGGGTTACTGATTTGAAGGTCAGGGATTCAAGCCCTGTATCGCTAAACGGCAGCTGTCGGGGCCATTGAGGAAAAAAAGTGACAATTTTAAAGTACTTTTCTTTCATATCAATGTCTTTTTAACTACAGATACAACATCACACTATAACAAGCACATTAAAATTAGCTGGTTCTATTATCGGATCGGCTGGCATTTAAAAAAATGATTGCTGTCTTCTGACCAGTTTTTGCATTAGTCTTTGTCTCCCTCTGTTGGATTTACTAAATTCAATTAGTATATGAGATGATGATCATTCTTAATAAGAAATGTTCCAATGTTTCAGAGCTGTGATAGAAAAAAAACAAGCTCCCGATTTTAAAAAAACAAACGTTTTTCAGTTGCAAGATGTTGAGTGCTGGTCAGGTTTAACGTGTCCACTTTTCTGACAGGCCTTGAGTCATTAATCACGGGACTGAGTGGTGGCTTGATGGAGGCAGGGGGCTCTGATTACATTCTGATTAAGGCCTAGTGTGTGTGTGTGTGTGTGTGTGTGTGTGTGTGTGTGTGTGTGTGTGTGTGTGTGTGTGTGTGTGTGTGCATGGGAGTGGGTGCTGTGCTGATTACATCCCCAACACCCCACAATGTGTCTCCACATCAGCTTGGAGAACCACAGGAATCCACAGAACACCAGTGTGTGCATGTGTTAGTTGGGCCACTTAAATGGGGTTGTTTATTTTGATCTCAGCATGAAGATATAAAAAAAAAAGGAAAAGAAAAAGAAAGGGAAAAAAGATGAAAAACTGTCCTGATTTTTTTAATAATCTAAAAATATGAAAAAGGCCATCTTAAGTAAGTATAAAAGAATAGACATGTTTTAATAGAGGCAATATCACATGGAGGGGGGGGGCAAAGAAAGGAAAAACCATTACACAGTCAACTAATGGTTGGGGGTCTGAGCATCATCTAATTAAGCAGCAGGAGTTAACATAAATGACACATGTTGTAACATAACATAAATGACATAATTTGTGATAAATTAATTCAAGGTGTAAATTACTTAATGGGCTTTAAATAACAAGATGTAATTTGGTTGAAATCAATGTGGACAAAGCCCTCACTTGTGAAAAATTGTATTCCACATTGCAATGATGCTATTTCTGGAAGGTTTATTTAAGATTAATGCATAACTTACATATCTGAAATTCCAAATTAAGTCTTAATTAAAAGGGCAGCATAACATCTCCCATGCGTCCCTTTGTAATCCTCAAGCGCAGTTATTCTTACTATTGTGAATGTCATGTACATTTATTACAATATTATATATTATTACAATAAAATCAATTTTAAATGTTGGGCTGAATTACAATAAGAGCATATAGTTTATATATTAAAAACCTGTAAACAAGCTCAAGGCCTTTCTTGTCTACATCCTTCAGTCTTTTTTCAGTACACAAATCCCATGCACTGATGCCTAAATTCAATTTCCATGCTACCCCTGCTGTGTCCATAAACAACAACTAAAAGCATCTGGGGCAAATATTTCACATTTAAATTGTGTGGAAACGGCACGTTGTAGTTGTCACAATCAGTTGAGCATGGTCAAGGTTGCATCTCTGTATTAATGCAACAATTTAATCTACTCTCATTTTACTGCTTTTGTCCAAATGGCTTTCAGTCACCAAAATAGAGGCAGAGCTCGGCCAGCTGAGATGCCATCTTTGCCAGGTGGTTAGGGTTTTTTGTTTGATAGTGTTTAATTTGACACAAAATGAAAGAAAAAAAGAAAGAAAACATTTTGTCAGCTGATGACTAATGAGAACTGGCTTTTCAGAAAGGACAGCAGCGACATAAGGACATAAGAGATGTCAAACAATTGTCAAATTTAACATGGGTTTAGATTAAAGGGGGTTACTTTTGTATCATGAAAGCTTGTTAGATAAGAAAATTCACCCTATGCTGTTCTATTGTATGGTTTAGAATGAAATATATGATATGTATTCATTGGTAGATTCTGTTTAGTAGATAGGCTGTTCTAGATTATTTACTTTAACATTTACTTCAATTCATGTTTCATTTTGTTTGTTGTGTCACATACTGTCACAATAAACAAAGATAAGCGTTGAAATCATCCTGTTCACCTCTGTGCTCTTTTAATCACATATCTGTTTAAGTCTTTGAACTTAGAGTAGGCATTTTCCAAATTTCCAAATCGTGTCTGGATGTGCACTGATACACAAAAGCCTTTCGCAAGGCTTTTTCTTAGTCTTGTGAGTAATCGACAAAGCAATTGCGAAAAGCAAAGGACGCACACTTACACAAAGCTACTAGAATCCTGCATTGCGAAAAAAAAAGAGAGAGAGTGAAAAGATGCAGTGTGTGTAATAGAAGCTGTGAAGTCAAAAGGTCGCAGTTGGTTTTGAAGGTTACTGTTCAACCCATTATTCTTGGGTAATGAAGTGCTCCGGCTCCATGTGACACCACACTGGCATTTCTAGCTGCCCCACACTCAAAGCAGCTTGCGCTGGTGCTATCAAAACGCCTAAACACAAAATTTGCCCTTACTGGCCTGCCTGGAACAAGTCAAACAGACATAAATCTACCCATGCTCTATAAACTGGGACCAGTGCTGAGTGTAATTATACACAAGGCACAGCCTGACTTGGCTCCTTATAAACAGAGGCCTCATACTTATTCCAGTGCATTCTCAACCACAGTTGCTTTGATACACTTTTCATTTTTCATTTTGTTTGTTTATCTTACAGACAGGAATGTAATACACAATGTAATAAAAAACACGGAATTTTGTGTACAAAAAGCCCATATTAAATGTCTCCCAGAAATAAGGAACTCGTACAGTGAATTATTATTTATTTAATTTTGCCATATAATAAACATTTGTTTTAAAATGTTAACAAAAGCTGATTTAGCAAGTGCTTTCTTTTTATCAAGTTAGTCAACACTAGCTCTTTTCCAGCGCACTTACTTTTTCAGATTTGTAATATGACATGCTCCAATATTCCTTTCTCTTTTTCTCTCTTCTGGCTAATCAGACCAAACTGGTATTTTCAGGCTGTACATACCACAACCTTCGGAGTTGCCCTTACTGGCCAGGCTGGAACAAGTCAAACAATATAAACTCTGTATTGGAAGGACAAGATCAATTATAATGCAGTTTGTTTACATTAATGACATTTGGCTTTGGCATCAGAATATGAACATGAGAAAAATAGTATATCAGTGTTCATTTTCTTGTAATTGTATCTAAATATGAAGGTTCTTTGTTCCACCTTGTCTTTAGGAGGTGAAGTTGCTCAAACAAGCCACAATCTGATACAATGTTATGGGCTAAAAAAATCAGAAATAAAGTATTGTAGTCCATTGTTGTGTTGGCAGTGTGTTTTGTCCCTTTGTCTTACAGCATGACAAAGTTTCTTCTAACTAGTGCATTTGGATCGCCTGCAAAAAAAACTGATTCTTCCATTACAGTATTTAGATCTTTTCTTGATTCTTCATGTAGTTCTTTCCAAATTCCAGTTCCAAACTGGTCTTTTGTTACATTCAGTAAATTAGTGAGTTTTATTTTGTGGAATATCATCCATTTTTCTGTTCTTGAAGTTTGAAGAGTGGATTGCGATACATTCACCCCTGCCCTGTAAAGGCTGTTTCTGTCTTCAACTGCTGTTCGGTTTTCCTTTTTTTTCTTTTTTCTTTATTATTATATTGTACCTGTCTATTATATATTATATTTTTTGTTATTATTATATTGTCTTGCACTTAAGGATTGCTCTATGTTTATAATACTAGTACAGACAATAAAGAATCTTGAATCTTTTGGCTGACCCATTCTTTTTTTTCTCAGTTTGAAAATGAGTCACATTCTATTTTAGACATATTTTTGTTCTTCATGTTGGTGTATTATTTTTAATGACAATTGCACAGATAGGGCTACAGGGCTCTAACCAATGACAATCAACCTAAGAAGACACACCTAGTCAAAAAGAACCTAAAAGTTGTGCTACAAAACAATTAATTGCTTGAAAAACTGTTTTCATGTTATCAGGAAATGTATAACATGACATTCTGAAATTCGGATAATTTTATCGATTTATTATAGCATATGATTTTCAATTATAAATGTTCTCAATGTACAACTCAGAATACTTTATACATTTATAATTAGAATAGAATAGAACAGCCCATATTTGTCACATTACAGCACAGTGAAATTCCTTCTTTGCATATCCCAGCTTGTTTGGAAGCAGGAGTCAGAGTGCAAGTCAGCCATGATACAGCACCCCTGGAGCACAAAGGGTTAAGGACCTTGTTCAAGACCCTTGGCGATACCAGGGTTCGAAAGCGCCTTAACTACACCCCTTAATTATAATATCCACATATCGTAATTCTCTCGTGTTATATTCTTAATTGATACACATTTTCTTTCTTTCTTTTGTAAATGCTATGAATAAATCCTCTGTAATCAGATGTGCAACAGACCACAAGATGGCGCTATCTATTAGGAAATGCATAACGCTGGAGTGCGAATAAGCAGCTGTTGAATCTGGATGGAGAGATGGGGAGATGGAGAGATGGGGAGATGGAGAGATGGAGAGATGGAGAGATGGGGAGATGGAGGTGTTGCAGTGCATCAGGGAAATGATTACCTTTGCACTACACGAGCACAGGACTTTGAAATGTTGTTGTGATATAAACAACAGGCAGAACGAGACCACACCTGTGAATTGTGTTCTTTGCCTGCCTGTAAACATGTGCGGAAAAGACATTTCACGATTTTACTTTACTTGAACTCGGAGAACACAAAGTGGAAGACCTCAGAACTTATGGGATGTATTTGAATGGATATTCATGGCCACACAGATGGGGTTATTTTCCCTTCATGCCGATTCAGGGAATTTTATTCATGCCACAATTAACTTGCAGTTTTACGAAAGAAACATTATATGAATTAAATTGTTTAAATGAATCGAATTATATTCTGACTGCCCAGGTGCCCTTACCCTTCATCACTGACTAATTTTACTACCACCTTTGTTAGATTTTTATAACAGCATATGGAGACAAAATTTGGAATATAATGCTCATAAAATACATACAAATGTTATGGTCAGATTTCCACAAACTTTGGTCGGTATAGTGTTCATATAAGGAAACCTAGCTTAAATGATATATACAGGGTTTAATAGTATTTTTTAATAGTAAAAAAGCCTTTTAAGTGTAAAATACATTCCAGATTTATTCGATGAACATTAGCTCAATCAACAAATTTGTTCAAAGAACAAAATTTGCCACTAGTGGGCCCTTGAGCAAGGCCCTTAATTGCTCGATCTGCCCCAGCCATTAGCGTTGCACAAGGCAGTGCGTACCTAGTGCTGGTCCCAAGCCTGGATAAATGGGGGGCGTGGCGTTAGGAAGGGCATCCAAGCGTAAAACATGTCCGAAACCAAATATGGGGATAACTATATGAAGATCCGATAATAATTCAAATAACAAATAAAATAACTGCGATAATGGTGCTTCATCATTTCCACTTCTGTAACTGAACACAAATAATCACTGAATTTGACAATCACTGGAATAAATTAATAATAATAATATAAACCACCTCAAGCCCATCAGCAGTAATTATGTAATATATATATCTCGTATAGAAGTTTTTCATATTGCATTCTCACACTGAATTACTTTATTAAAGGTGCTTGTAATTAACATTTGCTATAATTTGCTATATCATGTGTTGTACCATTGAGATAAGATTTAGTTGATATATAAGCCATTATTTCTGAAAATCTATATTTTAAAAAAGTCAGTAAATTGTAGTAAATTAAAGCAAGCACTTAACACAGATTTATCATAAGCTTGTTTGATTTAATGAAGTCAGTCTTGAGAGATCTAAACTTTCGCACACATTGATGTGCAATGTTCCTACAGTGCTGGCCTGCATTCTCATTACCAATCTGAATTTGCAATTTAAATGCTCGACAACAGAAGGGATTTCCTTTTCAGCGAAGATCAAAAAGAATCCTGTTAGAAAGCTAAAACTGTAAAGCATACAAATAACCCTTGAGATAGCACATACATGACATTTTACATTCTTTAAGGCATTCTGTTATCCCAAATGTACCTTTAGGAATGATGTTTTAGCCCATTTAGTCTTAATGGTCAGTAATTTGAAGCAGTTGGAAAAGCTGCAAAAAAATTGGGGGAACTTCAATAGAAAGAATAGGTTGGCAGACTGCACTGGAATGTGCGTGACGTTTGAGAAGGGGGTGGAAGAGCTGTAATTACATGCTAGACTGTAAAGCACACCACCCCCAGGCCTCCAGGGAAGTGCTTGTAAAGGAAGGAAGGAAGTCATTTTTGGAGCCTAAACAGAGAGACCCTCAGGAAGAAAAAACAGAGAAAAGAATGAATGATATAGGTTGGGGGATTGAGGGGGAGGGGTGTTTGACCAAAAAAACAGATAGACAAAGTATAAGAAAATCTAAATGTGGCATGGAATTATGGAAGCATTCAAAGGAAGAGGCACAGTTTCCACGCCAGGAATAGAGGAAGAGAAAGGAGGAGAAGGAGGAGGAGGTGGAAATGTTATAGCTCATTGTCAGACAATGCTCTCTTAGCCTTTGACCATGACTGTCTCGACACTGAGGCTAGGGAGGGTGGAAAGTAACTCAACTTAGCACACAACACTTCCTGCAGCACATGATCAGTAACAAATAATCATGGGTCTCACTCACTTGATTTCAGGATTAAAGAAGCATTATGTAACATTAAACGTGCTGTGTATGGAAATGTGCTGCAGTCATTTTACTGTGTGAGGAAATTGTCTGTATACTACAGATCTATATACACAGGTTCTTTAACTAAAAAAGAAACAATCGCTCAACTTTTTCCAGAAAGAGGATTTTTTTTTTTACTTCCAATGAACAATACAGACCTTTTATTAGATCTTTACTGCATGTATAAATGTAAACATCTAACCATGGGGTTTGACAGAATTCACATAACTGAGATGAGTTACTCGGTCTTCGCACATTGTAGAATTTCCCATTGGAGCCTGCTTGGAGTGTCCATGATTGAAACTACTTTCAGGTCAGGAATCAAGCAACCTTACAAGTGTTGTAAATTGTGATTATAAAAGGAAAACCTTTTATCAACTAAAATGAACACAACTAATATCCATATCCATTTGTTAAGATGGATTTGGTGAGCTGTGTACAAATGATTGAACAGTGTTGTAGAACAGAGAGGGCGGCGAATGGACACTGCCAAGTCCTAACATGGAGGCACTATAGGGGGCTTTGAAAGGGACAGACGGGTATCATGTTCACATTTGTTTCAGATTTCAGCCATGTAAACAAAGGGAGGCAGGCAGACACGCCGGGGCCCGTTTAAATTAGGCCCCAATAAGATCTGTTGAGACCAGCACCCCTCCCTCCCCCCTCCCTCCCTCCATCCATCCCACCAGTCCTTCTGCCTTGAGCCGTACATAAAACCTTTGATGGGTTCCAAGTTTGATTTTGATAACAATTATTGTTCCTTTTGTAATTATTCTCTGGTTTGAGTTAGCAAACATGCAAGGCTTTTTGTGGATTCCAGAGGTGTTTGTGTGTGTGTGTGTGTGTGTGTGTGTGTGTGTGTGTGTGGAGGGGGAGGGGTTCTTAAAGCCCATACACACTCACACACACTTCCGTATATGCAGAGGAACCATGAGACATACAGACGTGTTGGTACATTCACAATGAAAGAAAAAATCAACAAGGTTTAAAAATTCTATAAAATGTTAACCAATGAAAGTCAGACATTGTTTTTTCAACCATGCTTCAAAGAATTATGTAAAAAAATCATGAAACAGGCATGGACAAAAATGATGGTACCCCTAACTTAATATTTTGTTGCGCAACCTTTTGAGGCAATCACTGCAATCAAACGCTTCCTGTAACTGTCAATGAGAATCTGCACCTCTCAGAGGTATTTTGGCCCACTCCTCATGAAACTGCTCCATTGTGTCCGGTTTGAAGGGTGCTTTTCCAGACTGCATTCTCCTTCCAAAGATGCTCATAGGATTGGGGTCAGGGCTCATAGACGGCCATAGAATAGTCCAATTTTTTCCTCTTAGCCATTCTTGGGTGTTTTTAGCTGTGTGTTTTGGGTCATTGTCCTGTTGCAAGACCCATGACCTGCGACTGAGACCAAGCTTTCTGACACTGGCTAGTACATTTCTCTCTAGAATTCCTTGATAGTCTTGAGATTTCATTGTACCCTGCATTCAAGACACCCTGTGCCAGACGCAGCAAAGCAGCCCCATAACAGAGCCTCCTCCATTTTCACAGTAGGGACAGTGTTCTTTTCTTGATATGCTTCATTTTTTCGTCTGTGAACATACAGCTGATGTGCCTTGGCAAAAACTTCGATTTTTGTCTCATCTGGACACAGGACTTCTCCCAGAAGCTTTGTGGCTTGTCAACATGAGTTTGGCAATTAGTCTTGCTTTTTTACCACTGGTGTCCTCCTTGGTAATAACAATGGTGCGATCTGAACTGAGTTCCTTGAGCATGAAGTTCACCTTGAATCTCTTTAGTCTTTCTAGTCTTTTGTTAATTCGGATTATCCGTCTCTTAATTTGTCATCAATTTTCCTCCTGCGGCCACGTCCAGGGAGGTTGGCTAAGTCCCATGGATCTTAAACTTCTGAAATAGTGCAACTGTACTCACAGGAACATTTTGAGATGGTTTATAGCCTTTACCTTTAACATGCTTGTCTATAATTTTCTTTCTGATTCTGAGAAAAAAGCTCTTTCCTTTGCTTCCTCTGGTCCATGTCGAGTGTGGTACACCATATCACCAAAAAACACAGTGATTACCTGGAGCCATATATAGGCCCAATGGCTGATTACAAGGTTGTAGACACCTGTGATGCTAATTAGTGGACACACCTTCAATTAACATGTCCCTTTGGTCACATTATTTTCTGTGTTTTCTAGGGGTACCATCATTTTTGTCCATGCCTGTTTCAGAGTTTATTTTTTACATAATTCTGTTGAAGCATGGTTGAAAAAACAATGTCTGACTTTCATTGAGAATTTTTATTTTATTATTACTTTGTCAGATTAAAGTTATTTCTGTGACATTGTGACTTTTTCTTTCATTGACCAAAGGTCCAACAATTTTGTCCACGTCTGTACATTCTCAACAAGGTTTAACTGTGCCCAATAAATTATATCATCTTTGATAGGGTTGTGTTTGTCTGTGGAAGGACAAAAACATCTAAGGCTCTTTCTCATATACTTTAGCTCACCTTTAAATCCTCTCTTTAGAATAATGGCTATAAATGAATGTCTGTTTTAGCTAAACCAAAATAAAGCAGCGAAAGACAATTAACCACTGAATAACAATATAAAGCCTAGGTGAGGTCAATTTGCTAAAGATTATAAACAAAAAATAGCTTAGTTTTGAAGTTGAGGAAATTCTTATTTGGAAAAAAGATGCGGTGAGTCCGGCTCCAGTCTGCAGCAGCATCCCAGCCTAGACATAAACCTGCAATAGGTCTGACCAAACAAGGTCTTGCATGCTTCAGTCTAAGGAGCTTGACAGCAATCAAACCAGACTTAGTTTCTGGAAGCAAATTCTGTGGACACCATGCAGCCATTGAAAGATGGAAGGGCTCTTTTGTGTGCAAACGTTAGTCAGGGAAGTGTGGCCAAAGTGGGGAGACTGGAAATTTTGCAGTCCCCTCTCTCTTCCACTGTGAGGACGTAGTGTCTCCTCCCACCATGCCTAGGGGCAGTCAGAGATGGGATCGACAAAGGAGATTTTGGCTTGCCTTCTGATGACCGGTGTGGGAAAACAAGGGCTCCTCCCAATCTAAGCAGAGGATACGAGGTCCAGCAAGTGTTATCTGTTCACAAAAACATCCTGGTGTTTAACACAGTGTTCCCTTCCAGTGAAGCAGGACACGAGCGAGAGGCAATTGCAAAGGAGGAAGCAAGTTGTTGTCAAAAGTTAACTGTTGGGGATGCCAAGCTCAATGTGAATCATGGGTACACAACATAAACACCAGATATGGAGTTAATACAGAAATAATAAGTGTAACTCATCAAGACAGTTATCAATAAGACACTAATAAATGAAAGAAAAACCGTTTCCTTTAAGAGAGGTTAGAGGTGCATGTATTGAGACAGTGACCTCTGGCCTGAATCAACCAGATGGTGCAGAAGCAGCAGGGTCTGAATGAACACAGCATAACATCCGCTGCAGGACGTAAACAACAGGTGGAGAAGCAGTCCAAACAGGCAAACAGGAAGCAAATTCAGACAGCTGTCTTATACTCCCACCAGACAGGAAATATGGGGCCAAATCTTTAGGTTGTGCATGATCTGTTACTTTTCAACACATTGTAGTCTGAAAGACAGAGGAAATAAAGCATAGACAAAATAAGTTTTTACATATTTATGTAATGTCTAGTGTCTGATGAGAGCACAAGCTTTCAATAAGGATTGCTACAGCCATGTAGTGGGCTAAATAAAGCTAAAAAGGAAAAGAAGGATCACATTCCGTTCTCCCCAAGACGATAGCAGGAAGGCTTTTAGGGAAAGAACAAGTTTACTGCAGGAAGATGAACAAGTGAACACTCATTATGAAAACACATAGCATAAATGTTCGCACATGTGGAGTTTGATACTATTTGCAGTCAAGCTCCATAGCAAGCCAAAGCCTTTGGGGCCATTCTTGCATGTTATAATTATCAGTGTGCTTTTTCAGGAAAAAAATAGCTTAATGTCCTTCTCTGTAATTCACACAGCCAGACTGAGGTAGGAGTCTAGGATAGACACACACACACACACACACACACACACACACACACACCAGCAACCAGCAACACACCGCCGCACATTTTATAGATTTAGTCCACACTCAAGGCCACCATGCTCGTAAGCACGGCTCAGATTATGCACATTTCTCGATTGCAGGTTATTGGAGGATAAGCAGCTCGCCTGTAAAACCGTGACAGCATCAGTGACAAACAGCATGAAAATAAACTGGAGGCAATAAGTGAATTTGTGTTTTATTTTTATTGGGAACTAGGACACACATGTAGAACTACTTACTGGCCAGGCCATACTTCTGGTAGTTCTGACACGATCTACCTGTATTAACAAAGAACTTACTTTCTTTTGTCCTCTCCAAAGAAAAAAAAAAAAAAAAAAAAAAGAGCTTCATTGAACATATAATGTTAGAAACAATTAAAAAAAATAGAAATAAAAATGTACATCATACACTTGATAGTTTCTTTCTTTTTTTTTTCCTTTTTACAGAGGTAAAAATTCTTATTGTAAAAAACAAAACTAATCAATACAATAGGGTTTTATTTAATCTTTCTTTAGTATACAAGGACACAAATTAACAATATGCTTTAGGCACTTTTTAAACATGGAAAATGTGTAGTAGAAGCGAGACTGCACTGTGACAAATGTACAGACTTTGCTGTTTTTGTTTGTTTGTTTGTTTATTTATTTGAAACCACAGGTATCCCGGGCTCTTAGTGAAGATGATGATGTTTATTCAGTATTGCCAAAGCTGATGGGAGAGCCAAAAAGGATCTGCTGTGGATGAAGGATAGAGTGCCACACCTTCACAACCCTCCCATTTACTGATACACAACCTACGTTATCAGCGAGACACAGTTGTGATTGTAATGTACTAATAATGACACGCTATGACTGCAAGGTTGAATGTAATGGTTTGGAAAACACAAGACATCAGTAATAGTCATGTACATTCAAAGACAGAATCGTGCATGTACAGCTTTACCAGCTAGACCGGATAGGATTTCTTCATGGGCGAATAGCAAGTGGACGATTACATTGTCATTTATGTGGTTGGAGCAGGTTCAAACATTTGAGACAGACTATACACATGTACCACAGCTGCCTCACAGATTGTACGATGCCATTTCTCCTTACAATGTCCGTCTACATTTTAAACACATTCTCTTATTTAAAAAAAGGCTCATTTAAACTTGATCATCTTTGATATATTACAAAAATATTATTCACTTTCTCTCGATTTAAAAGGACTCGCAAAGGCGCGCCTGTCTTGTACGTTAACGCTGCGGCAGACGAAATGAAATCGCAAACGCTTGTTTTTTTCTTTCTTTTTAACCAAAATTAAGGCTTTGTGTAACGTCACATCAGAGATCATTTTGGCAAATGTCCCCTCATTCCTTTTAGGCTTCCTATAGGGCAGGATCACTTTTTAAAACCAGAACATTTTCAAAGTGTTAAAAGCCACATGTCGAAGTGGGAAAGCAGATACGTGTTATGCGTTTCGCTCCAAGCATAATATACACCGTTTTTACTGGGCTGCTTCTACTTTCTCATATGACCAGGCCTCTAGCTCAAACGCCAGACTCTATGTCCATAGTTCCTTCTCCCTTTGGCTGGTGATTCAATTGACAAAGAATATAAATATGACAAAACAAAACAAAAAATTCATTAAACCATCTTTGGATATTCATAAAAAAAAAAAAAAAATCCTTATCCACTATACTAATCAACAGAAAGAGGGGAAAAATGCACAAATGTGGTTTTGGATATAATAATCAATATTAAACATATACATGAGTATACAGTATTTACATATACTCACTCTGCAGCTTATGTAAATTTGGCTTAAATACAATAACAACAATACTATGCTGTAATACAAGTTTCTCATTCCTTTACAAACACACATGCAGACTTCTGCACTATTACAACAAATGCACACACACTCAGTCCCAATCAAGCGCACACTGCGAACCCCACTACACGTTTAGTGTCTGAAGCTAATCTCACTGTTATTATTTAGTAGGTTTGGAGGTTTCAGACAGATTGCGACACCTCGCGGCTGCTCGCTGTGGAAACAAATCCAACACCAACCGATTCTGCAATTGAGTGCGCACACAATTAAAAATGAAGAATTCAAGTTCTAGAAACTAAAAATCAGTGTAAAAATATAAAGTACCTGCATAAGTAATGCTAAACAAGTTGGCTCCAAAAAGGAGGAGAAAAAAAAAGAAAAAAAAAAAAAAAAAAAAAAAAAAAAAAAAAGAAGAGCCAAATTTTTGTTTTCACAATGAAGGGAAGAAAATGTCCAGAAGATGTGAAAAGGAAACACACACACAGACATACACACACATGTATGTATACATACATATATACACGCACACATATGCATGTATGCATGTCCACACACACACACACACACACACACACAGACACATATATTCATATATAAAAAGAAAATATATTCAAGCCAGTTAAATGCACCATTTTGTTCTTTTTGTCTGTATGGAGTCGGAGTTGAGACAGACTAAAAAAAAAGAAAAAGAAACTAAAAACTGAAAAGATACAAAGAACTTCCCTCCTGCTTCCTGTTGCGCTCCTCAATGCTTCCATTTATCTGGGTACGTTCACCATGTGATATTCTGGGTTGAATCGAAGTCAGGGGTCATGCAGCGGCCTTGTGTTTCCCACCACAGCAGCCACAAGCCATGGCACAACGGTGACAGGCGTGCAGTGGAGGGTAACAGCAGAGGCAGGGTGCGAGCAGTGCGAGGCCGAACAGGGCAAGCCAGCGCAGACAGAAACGTTCATCGGCCGTGTCGCACGAGCATGGGTCAGAGTAATCCCCCTCGGGATCCGACATGCAGTGGTAGAGCAGGCTGTCTGCACACCACATGCAGCTGATGCGTCGGATGCACGTGCGCGCAGGGTCCGGGGCGTCAGGGCAGTGTCCACGGCCGTTCTCCTCCTGGCGGAAAAACACTCCACAGTACACGCAATGTCGTCGCTCACCCAGACCCTCTTCCTCATCCTCCTTGTGTTTGAAGCTGATTGGCTGCGAAACCACAGCTCCAATCCCAGAGCCTCGGCAAGGGCCCTTGTTCAGTTCTGAGCCCGGTGCATACGGATAGCTGTAGTCATGCTTGGCCGGTGCATCTCCCTTTGCAAAATGCACGTACGAGTCGAGACCCTGAGCTCGCGCTGCCGCATGTCGGTAGTCCTCATAGCCCGAGAGCCAAGCACGCTCGCGTGGGTTTATACGCACAACCTCCTCCTCCTCATCTAGGAAGCTGACCCGTCGTGCCAGCCTGGGGGCTGCCTGTACAACAGATGCAACAAGCAAAAGGAACATTTTAAAATGATTGATGATAACCAAAGTCTAATCAGAATTGTTTTACATGCAGACAAATGCTGTTTTGAAAATGTATGTTAAAAAAAAAGCACCACTGCAGTTTGAGAGAAACACAGATATAAATAATTGAAGACCGAAGCCCCATGAACTAAATATTATAAAAATAAGGGTCTAAAGCTATACATGCCTTTGGTCAAATGTGCACCGGGAGCACACGTGATCTATCTAAAGCACATGTTCCTGTTTGCCATTCCCAGATTTGTGCTTCGTACGTCATACTGCTGTCACCTACCTGGTCCAGAAAGTAGCGTTCTGATGATCTGTACTGTTCATGGAAGTGACCCAGAATGTAGTGATGTCGGTGCGGCTCATAAAAGGTGGCGGTGGTCAGTGGCTGCATGACCTGCTCCTTTTTCTGGGATGAGTTGGATGAGCTGTCAGTGGCGGTCTGCAATACAGAGGAGAGGCGGGAATAGATCAAACACAGTTTATCGATCAGCTACGAAAAAGGGTGTGGTATAAATATGGAAAACGAAGCAGGAGGAGGAGGGGAATGGGGATCTGTGGTCCAGTGTGATGAAGCAAGATAAGACAGCAAACAGGCAGGTGCTGTAATGTGTATGTTCACTTTTCCATGATCTCATGTGCTAAGCTTTTCTCAAGCTATTCACAATATCCCCCCCCTCCCCCCCCCCGCGCACGTCATTGTAGTGAAACAGACATGGCTCGACTTCAGTATGCAATTTAGACAAAAAAAGCCCTTAGGCTGCAAGATTTGTAGAAACTTTTCTGAAGTCTCCCTGTTATTAGAGAAGCTCTAAATGAATACAGGCTGCTTGATTTTTGGCCTTCACACACGAAACCCAGAACTCCAGCCAATGACATCACCAGGCAGAGATCTATTGAGGCAAATACTTAGTATAGGCAGCTCTTTTTTTTGTGAAAGAGGAGGAGAAGAAAAAAGTAAGCTTCTGAAACAAATTAACTTTCAAGATCCCCATTAATCTAACCACATGAAGTGATTACGCTAAATCATGACCAAGGGAAAACGTTACTAATTATACATACTCTGCCCAGCCAACTTCCTGAAAGGCGAAGGTGTGTGCTGTAACGCCATGTATGCATTACTGTGCATGCTTAAGTGTGTATGAAGTCAGGCAGAAGGGAAGTGGGGGTGGATTTGTGCACTATTGCAGCAGCCACATTCAGTGCCAGGTAAAACTATCATTAAAAAAAAAAAAAAGTAAAAGCGAAGCCCCAAAACACAGCCCTGTTTCAACCTGTCTGAGAGTCAATGGCCTCTCCCTCCCTCATTTCCTCCCTCCCTTTTCAGCCTTGCCACAGCTCCCACATCCAACACGTGAACAGCACTGCAGTCTTTTTTTCCCTCCCAGGCTACTCTCCAATGTAAACTTCGGCACGCTCGCAAAACACAGTTTGGTGCAGACGGCCAGCTGCCTGTGGAGAGACAGACAGGCAGGCAGACAGACATGCAGGCAGATAGACAGACAGACAGGATGGCCGGATGAGACACAGTCTCAATGATTAGCGGCTGAAATTCTGGATGTGTGGCTTCCTTTCTGGCTGCAACTCTTGTGTCCACCACTACCACCTCCAAAACCACCACCTGGCAGGTGAAGCGCCCGAGTGTGTAAACACAGCTTCCTAAACACATACAGCCAAATGCACTCCTACTCAAATATTAGACCTTGAGTAAAATATCGAAGGTATTAATGGGGATATTGTTCTGCAGCGTATAAGCACATAGACCTGATTGCAGGTTAAATATAACTGCCCCTCTAAACTGTAGCCAGTCAAAGGGGCTTTAGAACATTTCTATTTAGGAGCGACTCACCCAAAGTGTTCACAGACATCAGGCTTAAAATAAGATCGCTGCAGTACAAGAGACTGTCAGAAAAAGCCACTCAAACTGAACCCTCCCCCTTTTCCACGTTTCTGAACACAAACACGATTGTTTGGAGAGTGCTCACGCTCTTCTTCAGGTTATAACCAAAAGGTTTCAACCGAGCACGACTGGTCCACGTTCGCCTCCATGCTAACAAAGTTTTCAGAACTGTGGGCCAAAAATAACACAAGTGTCCCTAACAGTGCTGAGCCAAAATGATTCAAATATATGCTTAGAAGGATAGCTGGACTAGGCCTGCTTGAGATAATTGAAAACACAGACCCTTCCGAGTTTTTACAAGGCAGGCACAAGTTACTGGTGCTGGAAAGAAAATAACAGAGGGAAGGCAGATGCGGCAAATTTAACCAAAACGCTTAACCACTTTTCTTTCTTTCTTTTTTTTTTTTTTTTAAAAAAGATCAGTCATCTTATCAAAGGGCTCCTAAAGTTAGTGATGTGGTAGAGATAAAGAGCGACTTCAAAAGGCACATGTGGCTTGACTCCAATTCAAAGGAATACCTTCATAGTAAGCACAGCAAATACAGCAGACTTAATGAATCGCAATCAGTGGCAAAGTTGGGGAGGAAAGCAAGATAATAAGAAAGATTGGCAAAATAGTTTAGTGGGGGTAAACACATTTGGGGGAACTGCAGACTTTTGGGCAATTTCAAAAATTAGTCTCCCTTCATTAAATCTAATAGTCAGAGCAACTAAGCCTGCAGCTTCAAACCGTGGCCGCTAAATTCTGACCAGCATGAGCACCATCAAGAGACTTTCCAACCTCAAACTGTGTCGAAAAGGTAAAAGCACTTTGTAAAATTCCCTGTGTGAATGAATCTCCTGTGTAGTCTGCTTCAGACCAGCACATAGATTTTTAGTAGTATGCAGGGGCTGGGTTCATTCAAAAACACAAAACTCTGTTTGGTTGAAGCATATTTTTGTTGAATTAGGAGTCCATTTTGGGCCATTGTTGAGCCAAAAAACGCATTTTACTGGCAGATCCTTTTGCACTACAACTGACTGGTGTTTGTAGCCAGTGACTTTTCCATTTTGACCAAAAACAGTCCTAAATACAATGCTGCCACCACGATTCAAATGTGTGAGTGTGTATCTTTTGGAATTCATTTCATCAGACAACAACATGCTTTGGTTTAAAAGGAAGAAAGCATTTCTGTCTAGCTTTCCTAAACAATGGACTTTTCATAAAAACTTTGACTGGTTCGCAATGTTTGCATGTTGTAATTTCACAGCGGAAAAGAGTCTGATGTTATTAATCTTGTTTGTATTTTTGTACATCACAAGAAATTGATTGCAGTGATGACCAATACATGTTGGTCATGATATATGATAAAGAAGGGGCTCCTAAAAAAATTCCTTTTCTCGTCCCTCTCTCCAAGACTGTTAGTCCTTCATATCCCACTTCTTTTGTGTTTCCTCCAAGGCCCTGGCTGTGAGTTCCCTATACAGCAAGGCCATTCCCTCATCTGGGTTTTGCTGCTGTAGCACAGGAAGTTGTCAATCACACCCTCATCCTTCTCCACCCCCTTCCCCCAGTCAGAGACACAGCCTTTTTCTCAAACAGTTTTTACTGAGTGTTTACTGACCCAAGCTGAAATCACTCTGTGTACATCAATATATAATCCATAGACCAATTTAAAATCCTCAGAAGCAAGATCCTAAAGTTCCTCACCCATTCTTTTAAACAGTGGTTTATCTTGTTCATTTAGCATGCATATTTGCTCCATACTGCCACAGAAACAAATCACGTCTCAATTAAAACATATCTCAGCCCTATACACCATAGAAATACAATGTACCATACACTAAACATTCTCACGCACAACCATTGTGTGTGACATTGTTGATTCTACAGGACTGACCTGTCACACACATTTTTGTCAAAAGAGTAGCGCTGTAAACAATATGCAAGGTGGATCATCTTGCTCGACCGCTGAATGCACTGTAGGTGACTCATGCAGTGCTGGGCTTTTCTCTCATTTTCTTCTACATGGCACGTTATTGTTATGGCTGATGCAACAGGACCATGAGAGGCACGTGTCCACGCCCCCGCTGTAGCTAAGCAATACACAGGCTTAAAGAACGAAGGTCCTCAACTTGGCTTCTAAGGAAATACAGTGCATAATCAATTCTCAAGGCCACTGCTATTCCAGTGTGAGTGGCAAGGCCTTCTACAATGTGTGTGCGCTTTTGTGTGTGTGTGTATTTAAGTGACACACCCTGTTAACTGGAAGCAGTTCAGCAGTCTTTGAATGACTCCTCTGCCTCATTCTGAATGAACTAAAATAGTCTGGGGTTAAGTATAGGTTAGCGCAGAAGAAATAATTTAGGAGGAATGCACACCCAGGACCTCCCCCACCCAAACCCCCACCCCATATACAATCTTTTAGAGCTGTAATTCTGGAACAGCAATATATGGAAAGGTCATGTGCTGTCCCAAATTCCCCAATGCAGCTCAGCACACCATAATACCCCCCCCCACACACACACACACACACACACACACCCCTTCACCCAACCACATTGTTCCGATTCAATAAATGTCCTAAATGTACAAATTACAGAAAAAGTACAAGACTGAGGATTGAGTTTCCCTGAAAAATTTGGGGTGTCTGGCTGAGCCACTGACTCGTTTTGGCTCAAAAATGAGACATCAGGGGAAAGAGAAGCCATGAGGTTTCCCCTGCACCCTTACCCCCCCCTTCCCCCTCCCAGACCTAAGCTGCAGTAAATCAGGATGGTAGTTAGCTATAAGGCAGCTGCTAATGATAGTTTTACAGAAGGGTACAGGAAGTCACCTCCTGACCTTGCCTGCTGCTCCTTGTCTACCACGACTGGCACAAAACAGGGAATAGTGTTTTAATTAAAAATGCAAATAAAAATCCCCCTCCAAACCCTGCCAAAAAAACCAAAAAGAAAAACCAAAAACAGAAGCAAAAGCCAAAAACGACAGGAAAACCTGGCCCGTGTTATACTTCCATTCCACCATCTCCACTGAAACAAAGGGTCATCTCTCTTGCTGCAGGGGTAAAAATATCACAAGGACCCAGCCTTTTTTGGGATGCTTTACACACAACCAGACAGGAAAAAAACAGGAAAAAACAGCTGGAGGGAAATGGACTTGTGTGAACTATGTGGGTGAGAATGTTCAAGTTAACCTTGCAATCCCTCTGTTTCACTTAAAGCACACACAAACACCCTGATTACAATATACTAACACATTCTTGCCAAATGCACTCATATTGTTAAGCTCTTTTTAAACACGAGTAGGACAAAGGATGAGCTTTCATACTGGACCTGGAAAACTGTTTGTGTGTGTGTGTGTTAAAATGTGGCTTACTGTGAAAACATCATCGTCTCCTAGTTCAGCTTCATTCTGGAGTGTTGAAGAGGAAGTTGTGGAACCTAAAATACACACACACACACACACACACACACACACACACACACACACACACACACACACACACACACACACACACACACACACACACAACGGCATGACCGGACAGAACCTCACATATCCTGTCTTTCCATCCCCCACCCTCACTTACCACCTCCAACAAGAGGTGGTGAGGGTGGGGGATGGAAATACAGCGGAAGAGAGAATGCACACAAAGGGACAAAGAGGGGGGGATAAAACTGATCATGTGACTGCTTGGTAAAAGATGAAATCCAACTCATGAGTGGCAATTCTGAAGCAGATCTCTGTAACGATTACAGTGTAAACTTACAGCTGGTTAGTTAATTTGCTACTTAGTTTTAATGCCATACTTTCAAAAATATGAGCTTCACAAATACTGTAGATTACATTGAAATATTTCAGAGAAGTACAGGGAAGTAAATAAATGGCTTAGTTGTGTCCGTATTCTCACCACACTACCTTCTGTTAAGTCCTCCAGCGCTTTCCGTACCCCTCGGTCAAAAGCACGGGCGTCAGCAGGACTCTGGAACGTGAGGCCACACTTTCTGTTGTCAACCTTCCAGTGATGAAACGTGGGCGTGGCCTTGGTGTAGATAAGATCTTTCCTCACAAAACATTCCAGGACCACCTGGCAGACAAAACAGCACCACTCATCACCAGCGTTCTACCAGCTCGTAACACTGTAATAACGAGGTAGCAAACTGCATAAAAGGCCCACCACACCACACTGGGCATGATGTGGAAACAATGAAGCCGTGCAGGTATATCATTAAGGCATAGTGCTGGAGTAGTGAACCTAACAAAGTTTGGGTTTCTACCTGTTTGTCTTTGAGGCGCTCTCCATGGATGAGGAAGTCGCTGTGGCCGCTGAGCTCGGCAGGTGCCACCTTGCAGACACCGACTCGACTGAGCCCTCCACCTTCCTGTGCTAACCAACCCCCACTCGAGTCATCCCGGGTCATTACCACCGCTTTAACACGTACAATGTAACTGTCACTGAGAGGAGGGAAGGAGAGAGAGGAAAAAAAGAGAGAAACAGAGAGAAAGATGGTTTAATAGTACCAACAAGAATCTTTAAGATACCTTGAAATAAAACTCCATTAACCATTTATGAGAACTTTGTATTCTGGTCATTAAATTAATACAAATATAATTTACTTCACATTAGGATTTACACTTTTAAGTACTGGCATGCTGAGTATTAACAAGTTTGCTCAATAACAACATCTGTCAATTGGGATTTGACCTCATGACCTTCATTAGCAGCAAACCATGTTTAGGAAATAATGAAGATTATTCATTTCACTGCGACTTCTCCTGGATAAAGATTTAAAATAGGATATGACTCTTCGGGCATGTGTACAAACGCTGCAACCACTTGTGTTCATCCAGAACTTTACACAAGTACAAAACAGAGTAACTGTGTTATTTCGTAAATACCAACGAGGCAATTAACAATCAGCACAGACAGTATGTTCGTTTGAGAGCAACCACACCAACCTGGTGAGTGGAAATGCTACTTGTGGCCAGGAGACAATAACACATAAGGAGGAAAATAGCTCCCATTGAAGAACCTGCACAGGAAGTTGTTCTAATGCTTGGGTGCCTTTACTTTCACATTCATTTGACAGCTCAGCAAGTTGTCTCTCCTGCTCTTTCTCTGTAATGCTTAGCAAGCCACGAGTCAGCCTTGTATGGGAACCCAAGTCAATGTCTTCAATAATTAACTATAGGGAGCAAGGGGCAAGAAAGTGAAGTTAAGAGACAGACAGAGAGAGAGAGAGAGAGAGAGAGAGAGAGAGAGAGAGAGAGAGATAAGTGACAGGAAGAGGTGGTTGGGATACTACTTACTCACTTAGGGATGACTGAGAATGATCAAGCAATCAGTCTTTTAAAGGCAACTAAGAGGCAGCAGTATGAAGTATTAGTACTATACAGGCAAACACTAGACACTGGACTAAAAAAATTACAGCTGTGATTTTCAGTATTAGACAGAACTACTTTCCTTGATAAGATAAACCAATGAAGAATGTTAGACTGAGCTGTATAATTATTATGGGCAGATAACGATCTAAAAATGTACATAACCTTTTGAAGCTTGAGGTGACAGCGCTACAACAGCAAAAGACCACATTGTGGTCCACTTATCATTCAAGATCAGAATGCTGAATCTGCAGAGGATTACTAATACGGGACAGGTACATTCAAATGAATCTTGAATTGAGACAACCAGACTGTAGATTAAAATTTTGGCACAAATATGAATTCTTGAACCCAACCAGGCCGTGCTTGTGGACACTTTTTAAATACATTGGCACGAGGGAGGGGTGTAGCTCAGTGGACAAGGCACTGGGTTACTGATCTGAAGGTCGGGGGTTCAAGCTCCAGGATCGGCAAGTTGCCACTCTTGGGTACTTGAGCAAGGACCCTTAATCCTCTGTGCTCCAGGGGCAGTGGATCAAGGCTGACCCTTCACTCTGACCCCAGATTCTAAACAAGCTGGGAGATGCAAAGAAAGAATTTCACAGTGTTGTAACGTATATATGACAATTAAAGGCTATTCTTCTATTCTAATTATATCGTATTTTGAGTTGTACATTGAGGACATTTATAATTGAAAATCAGATGCTACAAAAATAAAGTCTCTTCGATTCTACCCCTCATACCAATACTTGAACGGCATGTGCATCCCTTCATGATCACAATTTATCTCCTTCTGTTCATCACATGATAATGCACCATCCTCAACCAAAGGTTGGATCACTCTGTTTTATGAATGTGTCAATGGGTTCAATATTTATTTATTTTTAATCCACAAAATATCCTCAAGGCTTCTCATCAATTAAGAATTTTGAGTTGTACTTGAGGACATTTATAATTGAAAATCAGATGCTACAAAAATAAAGTCTCTTCGATTCTACCCCTCATACCAATACTTGAACGGCATGTGCATCCCTTCATGATCACAATTTATCTCCTTCTGTTCATCACATGATAATGCACCATCCTCAACCAAAGGTTGGATCACTCTGTTTTATGAATGTGTCAATGGGTTCAATATTTATTTATTTTTAATCCACAAAACCTCTTCCATCAAAAGAACCACCTAGTCTTACATTAGCGCACAGACCTTGCTGAAGCTGACGGAGACTGAAGCAAAATATTTATTTCACTTACTAATCTTTTCCAATTCCTCCACTGAACACGGCAAAACATTGCAATAATGCAGTCATCGCCCAATAGGCTTATAAACAGATCATTTAAAAGTTAAATAAATTATAAATGCATCGGATTGGTAAGTGTAATTAACATGACGATTGATTGCCCAGTGATTTGTGGAATTTAAGCTTCACCTCTAAGCTTGAAATGAAAAGAATGCTCTTAGACATGTAGAAAGAAAAAGAAAAGACAAACAGCAGAGGACAGGAGTTTCTCAGTAGTATCCCTAAGGTGTCAGATACATTTAATAAAGCTCATCATGTGGTGGAATAAGTGGGCCAGAGCGAAGGAGCAGATAAAAACATGTGCACACATCATGCCCTCTTTTTTATTTATTTTTTTAGGTTATTTTGACTCCTAGTAGATTATAGTTTTCAAACTCTGACTGCTCCCCCCCCCCCCCAACAAACAGGAAAAAGTTTATACTTTCTTAACTGTAAATTATAACTCAATTCTTATTATAAATGCTTGAAATAAGGATGTGTGTGATTATATTTCTGTAAACCAGCTTCAGTATTCAGAAATAATATGTAATGACAAAGGTGTGTGTGTGATCATTTTAAGTTCCAGTGGCCAGAACATTCAACAATAACTTTCACGCTATAATAAATAGACCCAGAAGCCATCACATTCTCAGGTTTTGCTTATGTACAAAAATGGTAATTATCGAATTGGTATTGTATTATCCTTACTGTGTTAGTCTGGGTTGTGTCCCATGTCCAGATATCCCTGAGGCACTTATAGATGACTACCAGGTGCATGTGACCCAGACAGCTCTCGAGAATAAGACCAGTCATGAAGGTTAGGGGTGTGTTTAGGAAACAGGCCAGGATAGGCATTAAACATGGTTTTTGGCTGCACTGTTTTTTTTAATTGAAGAAGAAATATGCAATAAAATTGTATTCATTTGATCAGATTTATTGAGGGTGGAACAGCTGGATTATGAGCCTGTGTGTTACTGGAAACATAAATACATAAATGTTTAGATAAACATAAGGAAAATTGGCCACAGGATTGGATTTTATAATGTTAAACTTCTTGCTAAAATCTTATGTAAAACACGCAGACTGGGAAACTGAGTATGTAACAGGTAACTGGGTCTTGATCCAAGAGCTCGTTCATTCGAAAGGTTTACTAATCATATGAATGTGCAGTGACAAAGTTAACCTGTCAATGGAAAGGGGAAAGTGGTATGTACTAAACATTACAGTGGGAGAGAACAGCGCCATCCAAGTATCCAATATCCAACGATGGAACTGAAGCTTTCAGAACAGAAATATAATTATAATTCAAGAATATTTGGAGTAGAAGTGGAATCATAGACACACTGACAACATTATTCTGCATCTCTTATCTGTCTCTGTGTGGAGTGCAAGTGTGCGGATACTCCCACTCAACACTAGCTACACAGCATGCATGCACAAAACAACAACAACAACAAAAAGAGGACAACATTGGTCAAGTAGAAAACAAAACTTTCTGCTTCAGTTGCAACAGAGCTGAACTGGGATCAGCATTACTACCAAAAACACCTGAAACTAGAGAAATTGCAGTCTTCTGCAACACACACACACACACACATATATATAAGGGGCACAGTGACTTAGTGGTTAGCACGCTCGCCTCACACCTCCAAGGTCCGGGTTCGATTCCTGTCTCGGTCATGTGTGTGTGGAGTTTGTGCATGTTCTCCCCGTGCCTCAGGGGTTTTTTCTCCGGGTTTTCCGGTTTCCTCCCGGTCCAAAAACATGCACGGTAGGTTGATTGGCACCTTGGAAAATTGTCCCTAGTGTATGGATGTGTGTGTGTGTGTGTGTGTGTGTGTGTGTGTGTGTGTGTGATGTGTGTGAGTGTGTGTGGGCCATGCGATGGGTTCCAGGCATTCCATCCAGGGTGTATCCTGCCTTGGTGCCCATAGATGCCTGAGAGATAGGCACAGACTCCCCGTGAGATCGGATATAGCGGTAGAAGATGATGTGCTCTCTTCATGCATGCAAAGCAGTGGATTCTTTTGTGGTGTCCTGCCATGGAGACTGCTTGTTCAGTGTTTTACGTATTGCAGACTCATGAACAGAGGATGTTAGTTCCAAAGAAGCCTTCAAAACTTCAGCTGTCATTTGGGGTTGGTTCTTTACCTCCCTGATGATTCTTCATGGTTCTCTTGGTGCCCACTGCTCTCCGTTTGTTGATTGTTTACTTTAGAATTATTAAATTCTTTGTAATAACTTTCTAACCCGTTGCTAACTTCATATACATCCATAACGTTTGATTGTAGATACTCTGAAAGTTCTTTTTGGTGAGGAATGGCTTATATAAGCGTTTTCTTCTTGTGCAGAGCAAATTCCAAAAGTTAGAGCGTTTATCATCAGTCAAAGGCAGCTGTGGTCCACACCTTCAAACTTATCTTTACGAGACTCCAGGTGTGCTAAACACCGACTCCAATTAGCTTTTTTCACGTCATAAACTCAAAGATTCACACACATTTCCCATCAACTATGAAGTTTTTTGGTTGTTCTCAATTAAGACATAAGAAGTTTTGTTTACCATGCAGTATACACCATCAAATACACACACACACACACACACACACACACACCTACACATATATATATATATAGATATATATAGAGATATCATAGATATATATAGAGATATATATAGATATATATAGAATATATCATATCTATAGATAGATACATATTTTATATTAATACATACATACACACACACACACACACACACCCACACACATATATATATATGAGAGAGAGAGAAGGAACATAGATATTTTTTATTAACAGAAATTAACCTACTTTTCCCTGAATTACACCAACTTAGTACCAATGTGTTAAAAAACATAAATCAATAATCTTATTAAAGGGAGAGATTGAGTCAATTTATATAATTATAACATCTGTTAGAGTATTAGAATCATGAAAAGTATTAATTTATGGTACACTAATTTAGTGCTAATAGAAACATTTCTGGAAGCTTTGAGCACCAAAGCATGTGTGTGCGTGTGAGCGAGAGAGAGAGAGAGAGAGAGAGAGCAGAGCAAGAGGGAGAGATTGAGGGAGAGAGAGAGCACAAGAGGGAGAGAGAGAGGGAGAGAGAGAGAGAGAGGGGGAGAGGGAGGGAGAGAGCTAGACGAAGGGTGGTCTGTCCCAGTGAGTCATCCATCCAATCTGTGATGTAGAATTTCACAAAAACCCTCTTCCACTATTCTTTTTCATCTTCTGTCGAGCACTGATGGGTGTCCACTGACACGGCATTGACACTGAGCAAACACACAACACACTTCTATGTGTACTGCAGCACTAAGTGCATTCTAACAAATTCTCGTTCAAGCCTTCACTTAAATAGTAAATAGCTGAAATAAAGAAGAAGAAATAATGTGAAATTTAAAATTACTTTGCCATTATTTAACAAATCACGTCTTTAGGCAAACATTTATTTACATCAAATTTACCAAAAAAATTTATAATTTTGGTAAATATAATCTGAACATATCGATAACAAGTGAATAAGTATACCACTAGTAACCCGTACCCCGCTGAAATGTGTGTTCGTCTCGACCACATAATCACATTTCCAGTTATCATTGCAGAACACATTGGGGATATAAGGACAGGATTCAGTTTGCATTATAGCCATCTTTAAACAATTAATCCTGGGAATGATTAGGCAAGCCATGTTATAGAGAATCAAGCTGAAACAATGAGAGTTTATTATTATAACCATCCATACAAGTGTGTCCTAAATCAAAAGTAAATTGAAAGGATAATACGAAGAAAAAAGGCTATAAACAAATTATTAAAAAATAGCATTTTTGTACAGTCTGTTTATTGTCAAAGATAAAATGGGCTTGAAGGAAATCCAGGACAAATACAACAAGAAACCAGGGTATTGTAGATTTGCAATTAAAAAAAAATAAAATAAATTTGGTTTCTTTTCACTTACTGACATAGGTTCTTATAAAAGTCATGGAAATAGAATAGCGTTTGCTGTGTGATTCAAACAATGCTATTTTCAGGGGGCTCTTCTCCTTGACACCTGACCATTTTGTCTTTCACTGTGTGAGGATTTTATTTATTATTATTATTATTATTATTATTATATATTTTTTTTTACCTTAAACATTGTCTCACATACACAGGAACGTAATAGAATTAAATGCCTGGGTGCCAGACCCAACATGAACATTCTCATCCTAATGGAAGAAAACTTCTACTTTTTATTATACATTTTCAACAATCCTCATATCATTTTATTATTAGGTAAAAATTACATCCAAAATGTTATTATTGCAATCTAATGCTAAATCCTGTTCCTCAGTCATCACAAATAAAAACAGTAAAACAGAGACAAATAAAGATATACTAAGGCAGGTAGATAGAGAGAGAAAGACAAAAAGAAATTGCTAGATTGCATCCACGACCAAATAAAGCAGCGTGCAGAAATCCTCTCCGAACAAAAAGTTCCGTTTCATGTCATGAAAGCATGTACATACTTCCAGATATAACCCTAGGGCTACAGAGTTGATGTGTGTCAGTCATGAGTTTCCATGACATCACAGAAATTGATTGAAAACTGCTGCACACATTAGATCTTTTTACTCATGTTTACACTGCATTTCATTTGTCACTCTATATCTATCTATACACATCCACAAGAGAATATCTTTGACATTTTTCTTTCTCCAGCGAAGGTCGTGTCAAAGATCAACATAAATAAATGTTCTAGCTGTCAAAATGCCCTGCAGGATAAAGCAGTACACACAAGGCCACAAGCCTGCTAGCAGTTCAGAGCCACGCTGTTCCTCTGTGTGTATCCTCACAGTGATGTTAATCTTACTGAAGCTCAGAACTATGAAATGAATTACCAGTTCTTACCACCAATTCTCGGACTAGGACCGGTTGTGACAACACTAAAAATCAGGTGTTATATTGTTACAGACCTTCAGTAAATGCAAAGATCACAAGCAAACACACACACATGATTATGAACATTTACATAAGGCATCTATAGCCTCTCCTTCAGTCCAATTCCATCCCAGGCTATAAAGTGCTTCATTGTGTATGTGCGTCACACACTGCAAATTCATATCCACGCAATAATAGAAATGAGCACAAGCATTTAAAAGGAAAGGTCCAACATGCTTACAATTACTACCACAATTATTGTCCATACAATGTGAACCTTGAGCATTTTTAATACCAAGCAATTACATTACATTTTATTTCACACTTGATAGTTTTATGTTTAGATAAACGATATGTACAAATATTTGTTCATACGCATTCCAAAGGTGTTCATTAGGGTTAGGGCTCTATAGCAGGAAATATTCCACTCCAACCCATGTAAAGTATATCTGTATGGAGCTGGCTTTGTGCACAAATCTCATGCTGGAACAAGTTTGAATCTACTAGTTCAAGTGAAGGGAAACTTTAATGCTAACGTTCAAAGTTATCCCATACAACTGTGTGCCTTCAACTGTTTGGTGAGAGTTTGGGGAAGAACCATATATGGACAGAAAAGTCGTTTTGGCATATGTAACATGATATAAATTTAGTCATGAAATCACAAGCGTAAGTATACTTTCATAGCTGGAATTTATCATGCTTTATAAGCAAAACAGAAAATTGTAAAGTATCTTCCACTCATCTACTTTTAAAATAAAGGTTTTATAATGGCAGAAATGACAAAATTAAATCACAACTCCTGCAGACTTTTCCAATTTTTGGTGCTGTGGCTCTCCGATCTTACCATCTCTCAAATGGTGTTTCATTGGATTCAGCTCCGGTTACTCGCAAGGTCACTAAAGAATATGAAACCAGTATGAGATGACTTTTTATTTTGTGATCATGCTGGAGGCAGCCATTAGATGATGCAGAACAGTAGTGATGAAGGGGTACACATGGTCACCCGCAATAGTAAATAGCAACAGTAGGATATTTATTGGCCCAGACATAGTCAAGAAAACAGTCCTCACACCGTTAAGTAACCTCCACCAGGTTCGGTGGCTCTGTGGCCACAGTAGCCTTGGCTTTCTGTTCTTTCTGACAGAAATTGGAACCCAGCATGATTTTCTGCTTATGTAACTGGTGCCTTGCAGACACCATGTACATGACAGTTTTCACAATTCTGTTGTTTGGACACTGACTGATTAGTTACTTGAATCGATTAATGAATGCGCAGGTGATGAAGTGTTCCTTAATAAGAAAAAGTTCCCAGTTAGTGCACACAAGGCAAAGTTGTCTGGTATTTTTAAAGGAAAGTACCAAAGTCACCCGGACAAAGCATAAAAAAGAAGTTGTTGCTAAACACTAAATTCTAGAATAGGAATGTCCACAGGACCACAGTGCTTGTTTCAAATTGTACCACAGTCAATAAACTGGTTCTACTGCCAGGTTTGCCTTTGGTGACAAGTCTATGACTGTAAGGGATGTTCTTCTGAAATCAAAACTTAATAGAAGCAAAAAATGCCCTGTGAATGTGTTGGATGGAGATTCCCATGTATTAGCATGTGGTCAAGGAACAAGAAAAGAGAAGTCAAGGTGTGATCTGTGAGACTTTTCCCTTCATGGTTGTGTTTACCAGCTTATGAACAGGGGACTTCCAGAACTAGAAATCACATGTGACTATCCAATCGCACAGTCATAAATAAGCAAAACTACAACTCCAGACCAACACCAAGAATGTGTGTTAATCCAGTTTATAGAAAACCCCATTAACTGGCATGTAAACAAACTCCACTAGTTCATACGGTTACCAATAGTAATCCAACAACGCGATTTCCACAAGTGTTACTGAGAATAGCAGCGATTCGTTTAAAATGAATTTGAAATGGGTTTATTTTTCAATCCCTGAACACACTTTAACATCAAATGCCACCAAAACAGAATCACACACTTCGGAGTATTAGTCATCTATTTGTGGAGAACTTTTAAAGATGGCAAGCAGCAATTAATGACTGTTGCTGGTCTGGCGAGGCTGAGGGTGAGTAGGCGTGTGCTCGGTTTGTGGATTAGGCAGAAGGTGGTAGATGGCTGCATAGAAAAACAGTAGGCTTGTACTGAAATCCTGCCAGTGGAGGAGGGGAACCTGAAGCACCTTTGAACCTACTCACTCCTTTGTAGGGAGGCTGTAAAATGAGTAGAGTGATGCTAGCGATTTAAACCAATGCGCTCATTTCGAACTACTAGTCATCCATTCTTCTATTCATGTAGACAAAGTCGGTGCAGGATTTTTAACTGGCTACCTGACCCCCTGCTTCGTTTCAACCTCAGGCAGTTCCTCGAGAGGTTGTAGAAATGGCCGGATATTTTGGTGACAATGATTATACAACGATTAGATGATTCCCTGTATATGTACTATTTGCTCAAAAATCCAGGCAAAAAAAAAAAAAAAAAAAAAAAAAAAAATTCATTTGAGTTTATCATGGTGTTCTACATGTTGTAGGAGGCTCTGGGTGCAGCCCACAGACCACCCTTCGTCAGCATGCACACCATGGCACTGATCCCCCACACGTGTGTGTGTGTGTACACCCACACACTCCTACACATCAGAAACTTGCAATTCACAACAGCATTCAGCCAAACCGTCTTCGCTGTCCACGGAAAACAAAACACACAGCCACAAGTGCCGCAGCACAAGGAGGAGACGGAGAAAGAAACCAAGGTGGAGGGAAAAGGGAAAAAAGGGAAAAAAACAGTCACTCACCCAACAATCTAGAAAAACCAGACATGACATGGCTTACCGACTGCTCTCATTCATCTCTGCACATCCGGTGGTGTCGCTTAGGGCATCGACAGAACGAAGAATCGAGGATGAGCTCGGCCATGGGCACTGGAGCCTCAGTCCTTAGCATGCACAACCAAAGCCTCAGCTATTCTCACATACGACGAATGATTCAGTCTCCTTGACAAACACGGCAAGCGGTGGAGGATGAGTCATCGGCAGGCAGCCATTCTGCCTTCAGCCGCCGGCCTACAGCCTAGTGCAGCTTTCACTCCATCTACACCAATATTCCTTCGCTCGAACACTCCCTCCCTCTCCCTCCCTCCTGTTCTCTTTTTATCTTACTTTATTCCTCTCGTGCAATCTCAAGATTAGAGTGAAAGAGGATATGATATCTACACTGCATAGGTCCAAAACACCTACACTTTAAGCTAAGACTACATCCAACGACACCCACACTTGCTGTGGGAGGTGCATGTGCATCTGTGTGTGTGTGTGTGTGTGTGTGTGTGTGTGTGTGTGTGTGTGTGTGTGTGTGTGTGTGTGTGTGTGTGTGCGCGCGCGCGCGCCCGAACATGAAACAGTGCAGTGAATGTGTACCTCCACATCAATCCACCTACATGCACACCGCTACCTTTCAGAAGCCTGTACAAACGGCTAGGCTTTGAACATTCCATACACAGAGGCAGAAGGAGAAATGGCACACTATGGCACCTATAGAAAAAAATCTTTTAACAAATACAATTTTTAAAAATGGCTTAGCACATTTAAATGGCCTTATACAACTGGCACTGTCTGACAAGAACATTTGCTAAATACAATCAGTATGGTATCAGTCTTTAAAGGTCTGAAAAGCACAGAGACTCAAATTCCTGCACATTGGCTCCTTATTAAAAAAGTTCTAAAGCATATCTAAAAGGTGTGCCATTATCTATGACTAACCACTCTTTTCTTTTCTTTTCTTTCCTTCCTTCTTTCTCTCTCTCTCTCCGTTGAGTTACAATGCTGAGCTGTCAGTGATCCAGACCCCCTCTGCACTCTGTTCCTGTCCGAACCTCCTGGTGACTCCGCCCCCGGGTTGATGATGCCTCAAATTCATGAATACACTCCACAATAAACATCCTCAACCACACACACACAACACTAACAACACAAATGAGGATGAGGTTCTCTGTTAAGTCTGGTTCCTCTCAAGGACGAGTTTTTCCTCGTCACCGTCGCTTCGGCTCAACAAGAAACAATTAGGACCAAACTGATTTTCACTTTTCATACATAAGTATTATGTAAAGCTGCTTTGAGACGATGACAAATTGTAAAAAAAAAAAAAGTGCTCTACAAATAAAATTGAATATATGTGCTCATAAAAATATACAAAGAAATTGAAAATCCAAAGGAGGAGCTTTTCTGAAAGTGTCTGAAAAGAAAAGATCAACATGATAAGACAAGTGACTTGCAATAGGAGACCCATTTTTTATGTTGGAAACTACATGGTATGGTCTATAGGTTCTACTGCTGTGTATAATTCGGGTCTGAGGAAACCCTTAAAGCTTCCAAGTACAACATTACTACTCTCCCAGAAAACATTCAATGTAAATAAATGGCTTTAACAAAAATAGAACCACGAAACCATTCCAAAGATTTCCCCCACCCCTGTTTTCCTAAGCATAGGTGGGATTGGTAGTTTTAAAGGACCAATTATAAGGAAGCAGCAGCAATCACAGTCCAAGAAACACTTTCCCTTATTTAAGAAAACCTGAAACATGTATTCTTATAGTTTTTTTTTGTAATTCACCACAGTACTGTTGCTGGTGGACATGTGAGTATGGTAAACTCATGAGGATATTGAAACAGTGAGACACGCACTTTAGGACAAACACGTGCAATATTTCAAACAAGCAATATACAAGTTACTGACAACCAGCTGGCTTTTGTCCTCTTTTGTAACAGTGTGCCAACAGCATATCTTCATCTTTCTTAACAGAAAGTATGATTCTATTTTAAATGTTAACTGTTGGAGCTACTCTTGGTGTTTATTGTAGCCATAGACAGTTCTTTGCAATTAAATACAGCATCAGTGTCGGGAGGAGATCTGAGAAAATAAATATCGGAGAAAAACAACCGGATTTGATTCCAACACAAAAAAAGTAAAGTATGTGGACACCTGTCCACAGGTCATACGTGTTTTCTGAAACATTTCACATTTAGTCTCCATTTTTCTTTTATTTGCTTATATAATGATATAAGTGGACTGTGGACAGCCAGCAGTAAGAGCTTGGTTTTGCCGGGACCTTCTGACCAGAAAGCCAAAATCTGAACTACTAAGCTGCCACCAAAGAAAGATTTATTCTCAAAAGGACTTCAAGTAAAATAGTAAAGTAAAGCTACTGCATCTAAAGACATCAGATACAACTGTGTTCCCCCAACTTTGTAGTAACAGTTTGGGGAAGAATTGCATCTGTGACTGAAAAAATGTCCCAAAGTATTTGTTCATATAATATATGTAGGTATATTGTAGCGTTTACTCAGTGCACTAAAACTGGTTGAAAGTGGAGGCTAAAGCACTGAAACGTTTGTCTTTTGAACATTTCTATGATGAACTTTAAAAAGAGTTTGTTCACAAGTTAACAAGTATTTGGAAAAACGAAAATCGATTTTATGACGTCACTTTGGTTTGGGTTTTGTGCTTCCGTCATTCCGTCAGCTGTTTTCCGCCCCACATTTGAATTGGGAAAAATGAAATACAACATAGCAGCTCATTTTGACAAATCCGAAGAGCTTGTTTCCAAGAGAGACGTGGTTTCATCAGTTGTATTGAAATGCTTCGGGTTCAGACATTGAACAAACCAAAGCCCTGTGTAAAATTTCTGTGAAGTTTGTGGCAACTAAAGGAAGTGCGTTGTTGAATGGGGAGGCGCGTGTGGTGCTGCAATATAAACATGACAGCCGCAGCCCCCAAACACTGCTAACACTAAAAACCGTTGCAAATCATTTTGTCTAAAAAAAATTCGAGATGCAATTTCTGGGGCAAATCGACGAGCTTTACTCACAAATGATAATCTTGTAAAATATGTGGCAAGAGAATAATACTGACTACAGTATTATTTGGAACACATACTGGTCCCCAAACTGCAACATGTACTGTAGTACACATTGTTAATAGCATTTCTATGTTAGAAACCTTACTGAGGAAAGGGAAACAAAAATCATACTTTCACAAAAGAACAGTATTATACCAGAGGCCCTTTATTTGCTGCAATTTTACCCTAAACATTTGCGTGTTTGACACCGACTACAGTACAATGGTACAAACAGCCACTCAGGGCGAAAACCTTTAAAGCACATTAAGGAAGCCCTTTCTTAGTTTTATACGCTCAAAGCGGGAGGCATCCATGTTTTTCAAACTTTCCAAGGTGGGAAAACAACTCACAAATTAGCACTTACAGAAAGGCACCACAAATGCATCATAAACACGTTTGAGGATATTCATGTGAGAAGATGCCGAAGGCGCCTCTAAACCTACATTCATTCACACATCAAATGGTCAGAATAGAACTGAGCAAGAGATTCGACTATCCAAAGCTGTGAAGGCATCAGATGCCTGTTCAAACTAATTATTTAAAAGGCCCCATTACTCTGCAAATAAACTGAAAAAGCAAATATATGAAAGAGAGAGAGAGAGAGAGAGAGAGAGAGAGAGAGAGAGAGCAGTTCTTAAAATCCGTTATATAATTTGCGGCCACAGAGCCCAATGCCTGGAGTCTCAGCGGTGTTACTGTTGCAGGCATACATTTTATTTACATCCTACAAACTTTCAAAAACAGCAAAGGTCACAAAAACCAGTCACACTAACAGATATTTTCCTGCCATTCTTTCAATTAGCGGCGTTCACAAAACAAGGTCAAATCCAGACTGCACAATTTAGAAAGAAGAGTTTTTAGACTGAGATGCTTAAACAGGTTTATTTCTTTTTCAGTGTTACATTTACATGAATGACATTTGACCCTTACTCAGAGTGTCTTATAATGATCTCATTCACATAATTAAGCACTCAAGGGTTAAGGGCCTTGCTCAGGGGCCCTGCAGTGATAGTTTAGTGGTGATGGGAATTTTCAGCCTTATGATAAGTTCAACATCTGAACCACAGAGAAACCACTTCCACACATTATTGTATTGTTCAAGCAATGTAGATTTTTGCTGTGTTGAACATATTTCATGAGCAAGATAACTTTCAATGAAAACACTAATGTAATTCGTAGCTTGTTGGCAAACAGGCGGACAACCATTTTTGAAGTAGCTGCAACTAAAATCCATGTTTGCTGCGAGGTTTAGACAAAGGCAACATAAGTTGTGCATCATCATCACACATGAAAAGAAATGCTAAAACCACAGGCAAAGGAGGGCTGGAGAGCCCAGGGCATAGTCGCTTCCGCCCTTCTTGGCAGGTGGATTGAACAGTTGTCACAAACCTGATAAGGGCAGACTGTTACTTCCTTAGATAAGGCTTCACTAACCCTGCCTTCCAACTCACAACACTAATCCAGAAGCACGAGAGGGGGAGAAAACACACACACACACACACACACACACACACACACACTTATTTACTCAGAAAAAGGTCTTCTATTATTTCTAGCATTTCCCTGACCTATGGCAGATGCCCCTTTGCACATGCTCCAAGGCAGACAGTAGCACTATAACATACATTTCTCACAAGTAGACTGGATATGGATGGTTTCTGTTATGAACGGCTGAAACTCGTATCACATAACAGAACTATGTATATCACATAAGAAATTAAAAGTGAATATATTTTTGATTGAATAAGTCTAAATGTGTGTGTTCCTAGGCAAACGGTGTGCTGACAAACAAACATTTCAGCAGATAAAGCGCAGCAACTACTCAAAGCAGGTGTTCTTATTTCTAGATTATGAGGAAGTAAATGACTCCATGTTGCATAAAATCAAACGTTTTTTAACTATGCACAAATGTCTCAACACACACACACACTTAAATAATACCTCAATCTATTATCTAGGGAAGGTGTTAACTGCTCTTGCTGACCCTGTACTTATTTTGGAATGGACGATTATAGAAGTGAACTAAGCAGGACGGCGATGCAGTTGCCACCAGAGGCCACATACACATTACCATATAAGAGTGTGGAAATGAAAAGGGCCTTGTTTGCTGAGGCGAGGCTTTAAAAGGAGGGGGGGGTGCGCAATTGTAAAGGAACAACAGGTTCAATAAAGCACAGATAATGGTTTCCTGTCTGGGACATGACTGAAGGACTATCAGAGCACTCCCTCCCAGCAGAGACCGTGGCAATGGGTGGAGGGGGAAATGACAAAGCACTGTCATTCTATACGAGACCGAGAGCCCTGTTTGGACAGGGCTTTTTTACAGCAGCGGCGTGGCCTACACAAATAAACCATCACAATTTACTACTGAACTTGACCAATAAAGTTTGAGGAAACAATCAAATTAAAAATTAACAGCCTGGGCAGCTGGTCAAAGAACACTTTGGTCCTTTCCGGCGTTCCACTAAACCGGAATTAAACACTGACTACAGGACAACACGAGATCTTACGGATCAGCTAATGAGATGAATGATGGTGCTTTAAAAATTTTATGCAGTGAACACTTAATACTTCTTTGGATCGTTAAGGATTCCTAACTTACACTTCTGAAACCAGGTAACTGTTTCAAAACGCCAAGATTGGTTCCATATTCACTCAATATTACAGTGCTAATGCTCAGTCATTAAACGGGACTCAACTATTACTTGGCTTTATCTGACTATTTATATAAACGTGATGTGTAAACTCTGTAAACACATGGCTCAGTTTAACTCATCATATAAGGAATCAGAGTGAGTGGATTTTTCCCACTCAGGCATTCAACATGTTTTTTTTAAACGACCATAAGGCGGCTAAGATCCAAGTGATGTTGTTTTAAATGTTTTAACAAAAGTGGGTGCATTTTTTAAACATTTAATCACACCATTCTGAACTAAAGAACATTATATTTCTTATTTTGGTGCAATGGTTGAATGTAGATTAAATTCATAACATGCAAAACATGAAAAATATAGTCCGGCAATAGTGCAAAGGCAGTGGTCTGACTTCTCCCAGCCACACACTCGATGTTAATTTCATTATTTAAGTCAAAGCACAAACTAAAAATTTAAGACAGCATTATATCAAAACTAACTCTGGCAAGGATTGATGATGTGCACAAAACATAAGCCTTTAATATGTTACATTCACGCTAAACTCATTCTCATTCAACTGGGAGGAAACACACAGTGGACTGTAGCATCTTGAGGGAGAGGAGGAACGCATATCGCAAAACATCTCCCGCAGAATCCTGTACGTGAGAACACCTGAGTGTATATCTCACGTGAACATTAACTGGAACTCCATATCCATATTTCTGGTGAGGAATCCTGGATTATCGCTATATCTTCACAGCTTTTAAAGAGCGGTGGACATTAATACAGACTGTAAGGTTTATAAATACAGCTGTTTTTAAATAAGTCACATTAAATTAAAGTCGAGGCAAGGCCCTGTGAGTCACACTGAAAATAAGGATGTGAAATTGAAATCTCACTGCAATGTACTGCCTGTAGCCGCACTGACCTTTAGCTGAAGGGCATTTCTTCATCACTGTCTTCCTCTGTACCAATTCCAGCACATTCCACTGTTATGGATAAATGCTACCAGGACACACACACACACAAAAAAAAAAAAAATATATATATATATATATATATATATATATATATATATATATATATATATATATATATATATATATATATATATATATATATATATATATATATATATGGGGCACGGTGGCTTAGTGGTTAGCACGTTCGCCTCACACCGCCAGGATCCGTCCGGGTTCGATTCCCGTCTCGGGAATGTGTGTGTGGAGTTTGCATGTTCTCCCCGTGCCTCAGGGTTTTTTTTGGTTTTTTCTCCGGGTTCTCCGGTTTCCTCCCGGTCCAAAAACATGCACGGTAGGTTGATTGGCACCTTGGAAAATTGTCCCTAGTGTATGAATCTGTGCGTGAATGTGTGTGTGTGTGCCCTGCGATGGGTTGGCATTCCATCCAGGGTGTATCCTGCCTTAATGCCCATAGACGCCTGAGATAGGCACAGGCTCCCCGTGACCCGAGGGAAGATCGGATAAAGCGGTAGGTGGGGGTTTTAGTAGAAGATGAATGAATGAATGATATATATATATATATATATATATATATATATATATTATATATATATATGGGTGTATATATATATTGTGTGTGGATGGATGAGTGGATAGACAGACAGATAGATAGATAGACAGATAGATGTAAAAGGGAATAACTGAGTTAGGGTTACGTCCACAAATATCCAGGCACGGGTCATTTTAACACACTGCAAAAACCTTTATACATGATATTTTTTTCTTAGACGGGAGAACTTCAATGCATTTTAATTCTCAAAGAACGAAACAAAAAACTCTATTATAGTTTATTATAGTTTATTATTAGTTTATTATAGTTTATTATAGTTTATTATAGTTTATTATAGTCTATAGTCGTTTCCCAACACGTGACACGAAGAGTCGGTCAGGTCGTGCACGCGCGGCCTCCCTGCTGAATGGCGCGCGCGGTCCTGACGGTTCAGCTCTTTTATGAATGAGAGAGTGCGCGAGAGCGAGGGAGGAAAACACACGCGCACACACACCCCACCAGTACCCCACCCCCCCCCCCCCTCCCCCCTCCCCTCCCTCCTATCCGACCGCGTTCATTCAGCACCGAGGCCTCCGCCCCCCTCCTTTACAGGGTGTGTTCTCGCGAGATCTGCCCGAGTTGTACAGATCTGCCCGAGTAACACGCGCACGTCGCTCGTGCAGATCGCGCGCACCAAGGCCTCCAGAGTAAAGCAGAAAATGGAGCAGTACTTTACATTCATGCACATTCAAATTAACACACACACACGTGGAACAATTCTCACTTAAATACCTAAACTATAATATTGAAAAACCGTCCAAAGTAAACACAAATCCACTGACGCACCAAATACAGGATATGTGTGCAGAGAGAGAGAGAGAGAGAGAGAGAGAGAGAGAGAAACATAGAGAGAGAGAGAGAGAGAGAGAGAGAGAGAGAGAGAGAGAGAGAGAGAGAGAGGACGCGCAACGCAAAAGGCACATTTTTATGAATGGAGCACTGTATGCAAATGAGTGCGATTCAAAATCCGGAGAGAGTGGAGAGACACAACACAAACACAAATGGCGGATACAGTCATTACATTCACATCAATCTTTCAGAGTTTTATATTTAGTGTAAAATGGTACATAAACAGCGCGAGGAGATCTAAACGGAACCCTTTCCGTTTCGGGTGCGCAGGTGAAGCCGGAGAGACGCGAGAAATGGAAAGACTGTTGTTTTTACGATGATTAGTAAAAGAGTAAAAGTCATGGAGTTGAAAATATTTCCGAAAAGCCCCACACTTGCTACCTTCACCCCTTCTTCCCTCCCATTTGGAGGAGAGAGGGCCCAGTCCCCCCCCTGCTCTCTCTCTCTCTCTCTCTGTCAGTACACAGCATGTAACCCGAATATAGTTTCCATCATATCGCCCCACTCCCCGGGGCAGACGCACCACCAACAAGCGCGTACAAAAGGGGAAAAACTACAATGAATATAGCATGGTAGAAAAAAATGTTACTCCATATACACTTACTCGTTTGGGTGTGTTTCTTCAATCATTTTCTCGTTTCACCTAGCACAAAATCCCGCATCGGGTGCGCACTTTTCGCTCGTCATTTTCCCCTCTTTGCCCCGAATCAGATCAGTATCACAATATCGCACTGGTGTCACTGGGCCACAACTCTGCGTTTCCTATCCGGATTGTGTTTCTGTTCTCCTCTTCGTGCCTCCGGATCGTCTGTTTTTTCCGCTCTGCTCCAGAGTTGCTGATGGGGGGAAAAAGTGAAAGACTCCAGACGCGAGTGGATCTGAAACTGGGTTCGTTTGTTAAATCATTCCTGTTGTATTTCCTGGAGTATTTGCATGGGTTCCGAGCTGGCCGTGGTGTTAAATGCGCGGTTGATGTTGCTGAGGGTGGCCCCGTACGAGCCCCATCTCTCATTACTCCATGTTGGATTGTGCAGCAGAGAAGGCAAAGCAGGCGCGCAGCACACGGCACAGCGGCACAGCGGCGCAGAGAGGAGCGTGAGCAGGGCGGAAGTGTTGACGTCACGCATCGCGCACTACACCCCCTCCTCCCCTCCCCCTCATTCGACTCGCAGACACACAACGATTCTCCGGCTGCGTCCCAAACACTCAAACCAAGGCAGGATCCTCCGGCAAGCTCCTATTTAAACACACACTGATTATTACACTTGTTGTATCTATGTTTAGCTCTTAGCAGCGTTACATCCGTACTTTATTTCACCGTGGAAATCTCTTTACTCAACAGCCACGCGGTTCTGAACGGAGCCATTTCCTGCGAGACGCGTTCTCAGGAGCAAAGGTGGACATCGCAGCCTCTGTGGCTCCGTCCCAAACCGCACACTGAGCACTTGCTGTCGTCACACCACAATTGGTTTAAGCCTGAATCTGCGTTTTAGGACGTTATCAGTTTCCCCTCTGAACACGCCGAGCTTTGATCAGGTCCCTTTTCCCCACTGGCTCCAGATGTTAAACAGACCCGGTCCAAATTCCTGACTTTAAATCTCTGCTGTTGTTGTTGTTTTCATAATCATCAGAGCTTAAACTGACAACAAATAAACACCGCTCAGATCGTCTTACTGTGATTTATATCCATCATAGAAAAGATGTTAGCAGTATGTTCCTGGTGTGGAGGACATCAGTGAAGTGTTCTGGAAATCAGAATGAAAGGCATGCCTTAGTGGGACGCCACCATCTGGTGAAAACAGACTTTTGTATTTGTAAGTACTTCAAATAAAAACATATTGCTTTCTTATTTATTCTGGAAGACAAAGTATTGACAGACTTAAACGTGCGAAATCCATTCACTGTAGTGACCTGTTTTGTTAATTAATAATTTGTCAAAGTTGGAACAGACACATTAATGTGTAAAAGACACCATTAACAAAGGAGTAAAAATAAACCAAAAGATGCCAATTATTTAGAAACCATGGTGTTTATTGGAATCAGAATTATGCAGTTTTTCTATGATCAAAAAAAAAGAGCAATAGGAGATCCAGTCGCATCAACTGCCCTTGGCACCAGACAAACATTTATGGAAATATGAATATTGTGCCTTGAGTATACAAGACATACAATCATTTAAAAAAAATTCTCAGTTACATATCTAAAGAATCAGCCATATTAGATTCCCCATTCAGTTACAAATCAACTCCCTTTAACACATTAGCATTTGCCTTGAATTTACAAGACATTACACCTGCATTTCAAATAGTCTGAATAATGCACTGCAAAGTTAATGCAAAGAAAGTGCAGAGAGAAGTGTGTGTGTGTATATGTATATGTGTGTGTGTGTATATTATATCACACACACACACACACACACACACACATATACTATATATATATATATGTGTGGTGTGTGTGTGTGTGTGTGTGTGTGTGTGTGTGTGTGTATATATATATACACACACACACATACACACACATATTATACACACACATATATATATATATATATATATATATATATATATATATATATATATATATATATATATATATATATATATATATATAGGTGGAAAGGACCAACTAATGCCCGTTTTAAAGGGATCGTAAATGTTTAAGATCAGGAAAGGAAAACATGGAATAACAATACAATTTGAAGATTTCTGATAGAAAAATACAAAATTAACTCTAGCCCAACACACCAAAAAAAAAAAACCCTGAGCACAAGAACTCATTAATGACAAGCACTTGACACCTGAATAAGCAGAATGGATGACAGGGAGAGAGTACGAACTGCTTAGCCGGTCCCCTCACATACAAAGATCAATGTTATGAACACAAGTGAATATTAAGAGCAATTATAAATCATTTTTGAGTTGTTCGGTTTCACACCACATTTTTTTACTCTTATAATATAAACTCCATATGGGGGGAAAGGGGGGAAACATATCAATCTTGCTTTATTAGGCGGACATGATAATGCTGTGTAAGTGGTCCCAGGAAGCCTTTTCCACTTTTACCAGTTTGTGGTATAAAGCATTATAGTAGTGATGTGGCTCCAATTATAATGAGACACATTACTTTGGTACTTATTCTTAAACATTTTCTTCATTGCAATGCTTTAGAAAACAGGGTTTTTTAATGTTCATTACAAATAAGTTGAAATGACTGTTTGTGACAACTTTGTGATCTGGTACATAATGATGATACCTTCCTAGAAGCCCTGACACACCTCCCGGTCTGTTCTTCCCAAAAGCGATCATGTAAAACAGTGGCACAAGAAGCAGAATGCAGTAGAGCTCTAGCGACACACAGCTGGACAGATGCTCTGGATATCCTATATTGGAGAGTGAAGAGGACACGAAGGATTTAGCACACACTAACAGTTTATCTGACTGTGACGCCGAGCTTCTCGAGCACGCGCACTCCCTTCTCCTGATACTCCTCTCGCGTCAGCCAGAAGTTCTCCTTGTCCTTCATAATGTCAGCCAGCACGGCTCCACCCAGGAACACCATGTGTTTGCGCCGTGGAGGATCCTCAATCCGGATCTTGAATTTCTGCAGGGTGTTGCATACACATGAAGTCAAAAAGTGCCTCTTTGTTAAGCACTAGTACAACTAAAACATGATCAACTCAATACATTATTCCTTTTAATTAGGAAAGCAATATTAAAAAAAAAAAAAACATAGATATTAGTGCATTATGCTTAGAAATAATATTATTAAAAGGTGCAGTTTTAATGAGTTTTTTAATTATATTATTTATTTCCTTTTTTCCTTAAAATTAGCTTCACTTTACTCCAAGGTCTTGTATTTCATGTATTTATATTCATCTCACAAATAGCTCTCGACTCTACAAACTACTCTATTAAACAGGTTTGTAATGTTCCAGAAAGACAATTCTTAGCGTTTACTTCACGTCCAGAAAGAGGAATTTTAGACCAAAAAATTGGTTTACAATGACTAATACTAAACTTAATATCTTTAGGAATGAAGAGCATGTTATATTTTAGGAAGATATTATCATGTCATTATCCATCGTTATAAGAATTATACAAAGAAAATCTGTCAAATCTATTAAAACTGAATATTTAAAAAAAATAGCAAATGTAAGTGATCCTGGAAAACAACAAAACTATCTTAGTTTGTCAGACAACCAGCTAGAAACAGTTAAACTGCACTTAAAGTTATTCCTAAAGTTATCCAAGTTCCCAAATCGGGTCGACAGCTTTATATTAAATGTGCTAGTTCTGATTGTTCTAATCTTATTGGTTTTGATAGGAACGGCACAGGCGTGGCAAAAGCTCCACTTAAGCTAAACCTTAAATAGATGATTTTTTAAAAGGCGCTATTGGTTAACAAATAGAAAAATGGTGGCAAAGGCTTTTGTTAGAAGATGTTTATGGAATATTTATGGGAAAAGTCTCGTTTGTCAGTGCTCTGTAACCATCACAGTTTTCACGGTTTTCGGGAACCGATTAATTTATGTTTACTGGTTTCTCTGCTTATTATTGGTTTCTCCTTTGTCATGGAGTCCTTTAACATTATAAAGAACTTATAGATTTTTACTTTCAGAACATATTAGCAGCTTCTGTTAGTCAAACCTCAACGTCCATAAGATGTTCAATAAAATATAAAAGTCTGATGTGGCACTGATTTCAGACGTCCCTCCATTCCACATTTACTATCCATACGCCCTTTTAAAATAATCTCCACTATTCTGTGAAAATGTTCCACTAGATGTTGGAGTGTAATTGCGGATATTCCACCACATGATTATTAGTAGACTTGGGGAGTGATGTGTATGAGAATGTGGATGTGTTCATCAGTGTTGAGGTCAGCGCTCTACAGCAGGTCACACAAGCACTTCCACTCCAACCCATGTGTATATTGTGCATTCACACACCTAATCCACCTCCAGAAATGATTGACGTTAGATTGAGTAAAGTTTATAGACTGCATATCACAGTTCGTTTTTGCCATTTGGTTTGGTGGTCAAGGACAATTTAATTGTATGAAATATAAAGAAATTCATAATAAATAAACAAATAATAATAATAAGACCATTCAATGAATGGCCCTAAAAACAAGCAAATATACTGACCAACAATACTCTGCTGACAAGCAAGCAACAAGAATTTCCTTGAATACATTTTCAGGCCAATTCTATATTCAAAGAGCAAAGCACATGTGTGGGGGGGGGGGGGGGGGGGGGGGGGGGGAGGGGGGGGGGGGGGGAGGGGTGGACTTTGTGCTGTATGTACAACTGGCCAGTTCAGACTAAGAGAATTAATAGTTCACACAGTTCCACCTGCTGGTCAAACATCAGCATTTCAACAGCTCTGCTGGTCAAACAAAGCAGGAAAAACTAGGTGTGAAAACACTTCACATGAATTATCCTGAGCTTTTTCAATTTTAAACATTAAAAAATAATTATTTTAGATAATAAACAACATTTTTTAGGCATAGCATAAGCGACTTCTTTATGCAATGGAGATCTGTGTGAGATTACTGTATGGATACGAATGGGGAATACTTACAGAGAGTTTGTCCACATCCCCTTTAAGTACTCGCTCTAAATAAAGCTGCTTGAGCTCCCTCTCCAGTCGTGAGGGCAGGCCTGGATACATGGTAGAACCACCTGAGAGAACAATGTGTTTGTAGAACTCAGCCCTAAAGGAAAGAAGTTAAGGCAAATCAAAGGGTTTATTCCACAGTATAGGGTTTATTCCACAATATAGGATTAATAGGTATTGTAAATTGTTATTTTAAAACACAATGTAGTTTCTACATTGAAAATTAAACAAACACTTTCTGTACTGAAGTGGAGATAAAACTCAAATATGGTGCAGCAATTTATGGTGGTATGAAATCACAAAGGAAAAAATTCCAGGCTTTGCAGTGTGGAGTCTTCGAGTCGAACTGAGGGATGTTAAAACGGCTAAAGAGCCCTGAAAGCCCTGAAACATACTGAATATGTGTCAGCCCCTGTGTGTGAGTACTGGAAAGGAAAGCGCCAGGGTAAAAGCAAAAGTAAAATAAAAGCTCTGCTTGGTGAACTGTTGTCGGTCTCTCCATTGTATCAGAGTGGAATAGTGTTGTCAAAAATATCTGAAATATCTAAATGGTGCAAATAATCATTTCCCGAAGTATCGATATACAGATACTAGCCAAGCTTTTTTTTTATTTAGCCGAGCTGTCACATCATTTCTCTCCAAAGGCGCGTTGACAAATGCCACATGTAACTGCAGTGTCTGTCTCATCTTATTCTCTCTGGTTAAATAGCATAAGTGACTAATAGAAAGATGGCTAATGGAGAACCCCCTCAACCCCGGCTTTGGCTGATAAAGAACACAGCAGGTGTGCTATCTGGAAATATTTTGGATATGAAGCATGAGCATGCGAAAGGACACAAGTAAGACAATGTGCAACTTTTTCTACAGAGCAGTGCTAACAAAAGGCGCTTATAACATGTGTTCATCAGTGTTGAGGTCAGCGCTCTACAGCAGGTCACTCAAGCACTTCCACTCCAACCCATGTGTATATTGTGCATTCACACACCTAATCCACCTCCAGAAATGATTGAACGTTTAGTTTGAGTAAAGTTTATAGACTCCATATCAGAGTTCTTTTTTGCCATTTGGTTTGGTGGTCAAGGACAATTTAATTGTTTGAAATATAAGGAAATTCATAATAAATAAACAAATAATAAGAATAAGAACATTCAATAAATGGCCCTAAAACAAGCAAATATACTGACCAACAATACTCTGCTGACAAGCAAGCAACAAGAGTTTCTGCTGTAGCAACAATGGCGACTAAAAGTCGAAAAATAGTTACTTGTCGGATTTACAAAAGATTGTTAAAATGTTTTGTTTCTTCAGCGTGGACTTAAAAAATGTTGGTACAGAGAAATATAGGCTAGAATACGTACACCAAGCCGACCAACCACACAACTCGTAGTCGCGTAGTTACATTTTTGGAGAGGCGCACGTCAACGCAGAAGTATAAATCACCATTCAGAGATTTGAATCTGATACACGCAGAAAACGGAAGGCAGTGGATGTAACGCAGCAGTGGGGTGGTGTGGGAGAACTTGGGCAGATTGAACACAAGTCTTTGCATTAATTAATAGTTGCTATACTTTCAAAATCTTTTTTTTTTTTACTTTACATGCCTAACGAGACAACGCAATGTTTTCGTTGTTTTAAATATTTAGATTGTTGTTTCACCTACTGATCAAAGTGAAGATTTCACACCAAGTTAAGAAGTAATGAAAGCAGGTATTGCACCGTTTTTTACCAACCATTATTACTCATAAAATGCGGAATGTGGATAAGTAAGAGAGGAGGCTGCAGAAATAAAAACGTTTCAGATCACTTCAAACTAAAACACCATTCAGTGCAGTTAACCTTTATAAAGTAATTTGAAATATATATTTTTATTTTTCAATGTTGTAAAAGAAAAAAATGTTACAGGTTATGAATTACAGATTGGATCATTTTTCCGGATCAGCAAAAGGAGGAGATATAATTTGCTTTCTATTTATGAGAAGAAAACATACAGCAAGGAAATGCTCCCATACACAAGTTATGGATAGGGCATGAGGCATTTTTAAAGTTCTTCTGCTCCTCTGCTAGCCGCTGTTGTTGACTGATTAACATTAGGAATACCACATCACTATACAACTAAATACATGAGTGAGAATAATAATGAGTTTAATTAAGCAAGTAGTTTCTATGACTTCTGCGTCACTGCACAGGCGCTTTTTTATACGTATTTTGATGTAATATGGCAGTTACATACACTTAATTGTTTTTGTATGCAATTCAACAATAACGTTTTTTTTAAAAGACTTCTTTAATTTACTTCTTCAGTTTAAGAGAACCGTCTCATTTTCACTCTTTTTTTAGTATAGCCCTTTAATAAAGTATTGCTTATCCAATTACTCGATTAATCGATGGAATATTCGCTAGAATACTACATTACTAAAATAATCGGCAACAGCCAAAGTCTGCATCACTAATTGTTAACTTTACAGAAGTTAAGCGTTTAAACCTTAAAATGTTTTCAATTCTTTATGTTGTATGTAAAACAAATTGTTAATATTTTGGAAATAAATCTTTTATTTTTGACTCGTTTGAATGTAACATTGAGATATCTTTCGTATCATGAGATAAATTTATTGTTACACATTCCTATTTATTGTGTTTATTGTGTAATAATTTATAAAACCTTTTATACATAAATCTAAATTAAGACCACTTTAATGATTTTTTCTACAACGATTCAACTTTTATGTTCAAGTTTTAATACGAGTTTATATAAAACACTATTTTGGACGCTTACTAACTAGTATTTGCCACATCCAGGCTGAATACGGAGATGCTGTGCATCACCACCATGTAAGATGTTCAGGCAGAGATCTGCACTGCAGCGCTTTGGTTTTCAAAAGCAGTGAATTTGTTTAGTTTTCTAAGGTAAATAAATTATAAAATATCAGTCAATTGATTTTTTTGTGATTAAAACCACAGTTTGGAATATCCATCGAGTCTTTTCAATCCATGCATCCATTTGTTTGTTTGTTTTTTTTAAATTGACAATCAAACCGGGTGTCAAACCAGACAAATGAATATTAAAATTAAATTCAGTTCGGCAGGCCATTTTTTCATGTGAAGAAAGGAAAAGTTTGCCATTTGCAATTTAAAAAAAATCATTAAATAGTTCATTTGCATTTAATGATAATGTTAATGACTCAAAGAATGCCAAACTGAACACATACTTGCCCCCCCCCCCACATACGTTTACCTAACCAAATTTGGCTCTGATTGCTAAAAGTTAGGACACCCCTGATCTAAAGCAAGCGGACTGTACCTGGTGTCAATGTCTGCTGCCTGAATGGTGTTGAAAAGCAGCTCAGCCACTCCCACTCCCTCCACATTGATCAAATGAGGCTGGAAAAGAGCTTCGGGTGCTTCAAACCTCTCTCCACCAACCTTTATGACTCTGCCATCAGGGAGCTACAGAAAAAATGTATAAAAAAAAAATCTGAAATGTAATTTTATTTATGATGTGTCAGGTCAACTAGAATTTCCAAAATAAACTGCTACGTCATATGTCATGCTACGTCATCGATTTCAGCAAGATTAAAGAATTTAAGATTTTGTCACTCCACATGTTATAATATATAGAATATTTTTTTGACATTCACTCAGACACTCCCCCCTGACTGTTCATCTGGAATTGAGCCACAAGTCTGAGTGGAATCCCAGAGTCCAGCAGTGATGAGATGGTGGCGGAGTTCTGCGTGGGCACATAAAGACTCCATTGAGGGGTGTCCAGATGTGGAAACACCCAGTGGCTCAGCTGGGAAAGGACTGTAGCCACACAGGAAATGATGTTACATGCTAGTTAGGCAGTTCTAATGCCACACTGACCTCTTTGTTTCACCACTCACCATTTCTTTGCTTCACTCCACCAACAGTTCTTATGCTAGGAAAATATTATGGAACAAAAAAACTCGGAAAATTCCACTGACACACTTAAAAAGACATGACAACAACAAAAAAACCTGTCAGTCACCTCCCTCTTTCCTTCACACAGACCAAACTACAAGCCGAGGCTTTGCCAGACAGTCATCTTGTAACTAGAGGAATTGAATCTGTGCTGCACAAACATACATTTAACTGTTTGCCATCCATTACATTGTGGACAAAAATCTGTGCACAAACGAGGTGCAGGTAGAACAAATGATCTTTACCTGCAGAGATCTCGAACATAAAAGTGCTATCAATTTATGTAAAAAAAAATTAAATATGAATATAAATATGAAATTAAATCATATTTATGATAACAGATTCACTATTTTGTACATAAACAGGTAAAATAGAGAAAAGGACTGTCTATGCTGCAAAGAGAACCAGACAACTCGCATAATATACAATCACTCTCTCTCTCATTATATACACACACACACACACACTCACACGTATATTGTATATGTGCGTATATTGAATGTGTGGGGAAAGTTTAGAACAGGGGTGGCCAACTTGTAGGAGGCTAAGAGCCACTTTTTTTTCTGTGTTACTGCAAAGAGCCACATCATACACATGGGTACACATGAACATCATCCCATTCCCATTGACGCATGTTATGTGAAAGCTCCTAAAGAGCCGCATGAAACTAGTTTAAGAGCCGCATGAGGCTCGGGAGCCACGGGTTGGCCAGGCCAGGTTTAGAATGTCGGCTTGGCGTCGATGAAAGAAGCATGTGTCCCAGTATGTGTACAGGAGAAGGAAAGCCGGGGCAAAAGTGTAAAAAATCATTTTTACATCGTAAAATTGCACAGACTGTCCATTGCGATTAATCGTGCAGCACTAATTATAACCTACACATACAGTTGACATCAGTATTGGTTGTGTGTGTGGTTACATGTGACTGACCGTGTAGGACTCCACCAGCACAGTCGTCTCCAAGGCAAGCTTCTGTTCCTGCTCAATATTGTATCCTACATAACAGAGTTTCTCCTTCATCATTCGCACGGTCTCAAAATCTGCAGAGTGGTTGAAAGCATATCCTCGCAGCAGCAACAACTGGAGAAAAATAATGCATACTCCGTAATCTTATAACCGTCAACACGTGTACATTGAACACTCTTACACTGGGTTAATAACAAAATCTAACCATTTCTTTATCACGAGTCCTATAAGCAAAAGCGAGTACCTTTATAAGATATCGAGTGATATCTCTCCCCGCTATGTCCAGCCTTCGAGTTAAATGAGGAAGAGAAAATCCTTCATATACAGGGCAAATGTGGGTGACACCATCACCTGAATCCACCACGACTCCCGTTAATAGACCTGAGTATTGGAGAAATCCAATATAATTCAGACTGAAGCACAAGAATATAATTAAGGTAGAAACAATGAAGCCCAAATACACCCCTTTGGGTAATATAAAAAAAAAACAATAAAAAAACTTGAGTGAGTGTGACCATCTCCTGTGCATAGCCCTCTACGAAAATCTTTTCAATCTGGGTCATTCTAAAATATTGATAATTTTCTGTCGCCCCTTCTATTACTTTTGATTTTTGGATGTTTTTTGGATGCAGAAACAGGGGTGGGGAGTTGAGAACAGGAGGACATGCTGCTCCCCAAAAAAGTTAACATCTCTGGTTTGGGATTACTTTGGATCAGTGTTTCTTAGAGTATTTATTTGTTTTGCCATAAGGTCTGTTCTAGAGACATTTTGTTACACTTTTACTAGGTGATTTTATCATTTGTTTCACCTTATGTCGGTTTTTGAGACATTTTACAGGTCTTTGATAAAGATCTAATTGTTTTCCTTTGGAAAAATGTTGAACACATGTAAACATGTTATAAAACGTTAAAAATTGTGATTAAAATCAAAATCACAATATTGTTCAAATACAATGATTGTTCAAATCTTTTGTCCATATCGCACAGCCCTAAATTAAACACACACACACACACACACATACAGTATATATAATTTTTTACACACACACACCTACACATACAGCTGCTTGTTGTTTTACCTTATTGTTTTACCGTGATTTTATAAATTAAATGTCAGATGTATGTTGATTAATGGCTTCTGTTTGTTTAGAGGGAATTTTGCCTTTAACTACATGAAAGACTGAATTATTGTATCTGCAAAAGTCTTTCATTTAGAAGCTTGTGCCACCTCATTTTGCAACCATTACATCAAACACATGTCTTCTATAATCACTGACCAGTCTCACACATCTGTCTTTGGGGAATTTTTGCCCACTCCTCCTTACAGAGGTTGGAAGGACATCTGGCACGTACTGCCCGCTTCAGGTCTAGCCACGACATTTCAATTGGATTGAAATCAATAGCATGAAACTTCTTTCTTTTAAGCCATTCCTGGGTTGATTTGCTGAAATGCTTCATAGTTTACAGTTTGTTATATGTATGCAGAATGAGAAACTTTAAATGTGTTGGGTACACATATAGGGCCATTGTCTTCTCTTCAAGAATTTGTTGATAGAATTCAAGTTTCCCTGAATAATATGGAGTCACTCTGGCCCGGAGGCAGAAAAGCAGCCCCAGACCTTCACATTTCCACCACCATGCTCCATTGTTGGAGGGAGATTCCTTTCTTGGAATTCCAAGCTGTCTTTTCTCAAAACATGGTGGCTTTGATTATTACCAAATAAATCTATTTTGGACTCATCTGTTGCCTTGTATCTCATTCATTTTTTTCTAGAGCTTCTTGATAGTTTTGATGTATGTTCACTTCAAGGCACAGTTGTGGTTTATGTTGAATGCCTTCCATCTGTAGATGATCTGTCTTACAGTGGATGGATGGAGTCGGAATCTCCTGGTCTTATAGCCTTATATGTTTCACCTGAATCTGTTGCCCACTTGACTTTTTTGGCTACTCACAAAATTCTCTAAAGAAACATACACAATTGCTCAACATATTCCCAATATTTAATTTAGAAAGAGTAGGTGATAATAAAATAAGAAAATCAAGGTAAAACAACAGAAAATTCTGAATAGCACAAGGGGTCCACAAATTTTCAAGCAGCACGGTATATCTAGTAGTTGAATTCTTTTAGTCACTGGGTGTAACAATAAGTGGGGTAAGTGCGATCTCTGTCCAATGACTGCACAGCATTTCTGTTAAATAGCTGATATAAAAAGATATGAACAACCAGTTTGTTTGTTATATGCATGCAAAATGAGAAACTTTAAATGTGTTGGTTAAACAATGGTGATATGGTAACTTACCTTGAGCATACAATGTGAGCACAGCCTGAATGGCGATATAAACCCCTGAGAACTGATATGTCTCAAACATAACCTACAAAGAATACAAAACATATAGATTATTGGTGCCTTACTTACTGACCACATATACAGTGAATTACAGCAACGCCTGCTCAGATATGAGAAATACGGTCCAATAAACTAATCTGTACAAACACAATGTTTTAGGGAATATTCCAAATAAGTCTATCATTCTCAATCTACATATCTAGACATTCAGGGTGTGTAGTTTACTTTATTAACAGATGTAAAATTGATGTGATATTCACATGTGTCCAAAAACTATCAGCGAGTTCAGCAAGAAAGCAAGGAAACTGTACTTATTCCATGCCTATATAAATAGCTGACCTTTTGGAAACATAATTAAGCTGCCCAATGTTTGTCATTAGTCAAAAACCTGCTGTTAATTCGGCACAGAGAATGGTGTGGATTGGGTAGCGCTGTAAAGAATAATAAACATACCTCAATAATCTTCTCACGGTTTTTGGTGGGATTCATCGGGGGCTCGGTGAGGAGGATCTTGCAGTTGCGGGAATCAATGTTCAGTTTCTCTGGACCAAAAGTGTAGTCCCATAAATGCTTCATGTCATCCCAGTTCCTGACAATGCCATTCTCCATTGGGTAGTTGACCTCCAGCATGGAGCGTAGCTCACTTGCCTCATCACCCACCATCAGGTCCTAGATGGTAATCAATTACTTTGCTCATCATTTCAGGGGTTAAATTCGCACATAAAAGAAGACAGGGTGCATCTTTTATAATGCAATCTTTGCTAATGCATATGCATTATAGGGGAGATAAAACAAAACACTGTGTTTCACAGCTCTGAGGACAAAACAGAGAACTGCTTTCTCACTCATTATGACTGTCTAATAGTAGTCTAATACCATCTTTTCTCAGTGCAGTTAAAGGTGTAAAATCCCATGCAACTTTATGCTATGAATGCATTAGATGAAAATGATGTTAGATTTTTAAAAGACTAACACATCAGTCAGGAAGAATCGCACAGGATCCAAACTCCACTTACAAAACAGCACAGCTGCTGTCATGGATAGTATAAGCAGCATGTCCAGAAGATTCACACAGCATAAGGGTCATCTGCATCACAAACCTGAATTCTATCTTCCACAATTTGCACTGCGGCTGACACAGGTGAGGAAGATTCTGCTATGGCTCATAAAGAGCATTAGTATGAGACGTGCGGGCACAAAGATGAAATGGAAGGAAAAGCCAGGTCAACCTCTCCTTCAAGGGGGCTTATCATTATTACAGCATGCATACTCCCCATGCACTAGTTGCACTGAATCTGTTAACGATTTTTTTAACCAACACAAAACCACACACACACACAAATATAAAGTCGCCCTGCCATTCATTCTTTATGCATCAGAATTTGCATCATAATATCTACATCTGCAAAAACAACTCCTGTAAAGCTCAGCTGTGTATCAAATCACATGTATCATTTTTAAATCACTTTTTTTAAAAGATGATAAGAGAACACACTACTGTGTAATTTTAAAAAGACCTAAAAACGTGCTGTAGTTTCAGAACAAACAGATCAATGGACACCGTTTCCCCACAAACCTGTTTCATCATTTACTATGAAATCAAAAGAGAAGGATTTGTAACTAAAAGCAGACAGAACTGGGTCTGCAATACCGCTGTCATTGTGTGGTAGACATCCAGACTCTCCTGAACACAATCTGCCACGACTGTTTAACACCAACTTTCTTTAAATAATAACAATTTTCTCCTCAAAATAGTTTACCATCTTGAGAACTGGTAACAGACTGTCTTTTTTTTTTACTGACTTTTTGCATTTTCACACATAAAAACTGTTGCGTTAGGAAAGGCATCCAGCATAAAACATGCCAAACCAAATATGTGGATCACAAATATGCAGCCCCTAATGGGATCAGCCAAGAGAGGAGGAAGAAGATGGTACCGTCCAGTAAGTAATGGGATTGTAATTCAAACTCCACCCATAGTAAACCATGTAGAGCTGTAGTGTGACAATAGATCATAGGAACATAAGGGCATGATCATATTCAATATGGACAACTGTACATCTAAATTTATAGACTCAATGAACAATGAACAGATTCATTCTATTAACAAGAAGGAAAATAAAATGCCATGGCAAAAAGTGTTTGGATGATGATTTGGATGAAGCATACCTGAAGAGTGAAAATATACAAAAAAAGTAACACACAGCTCGTATGTTATGTGTGAGATGAAATTCACAAAAGAAAGGAGAGAATCACTACACATATTCTTGTTGTGGTATGCTGCATGATGCATCACACAATTCTTGTTAGGCAATTGCTGTCAAAGCACACACCAGTCTGTACTTACCATCTTTTTTTTATTCTACCTCAACACATGAAAAGGAAGGAAACAGAAAGAAAGAGAGCACATGTGTATGTGTAAGAGAGAGAGAGAGAGAAAGCATAAAAAGGTAAACTCTTGAAAAGGAGCCTAAGCTAACCTGAGCTCACATTAAATTTTATTAAAAATAAAATGTCTAAATCAATCATGAAAAAGAAATGCAAAATTTCATTAATAGCAGTACACCCTCCTACAATTTTATTTTCAGAGTATTTCGTCAACACCTAACATAACCAGGTGTAACCAGGTGGGGTAAAAACAATGATCCATGACCTCAGGGAAGCAATAGCTGCTGTACAACAATCCAGAAAGAGTAATGAGGCCATCTCCAAACAATTTGAACTTCAGAATTTAAGTGAGAAGAGTCTTAACAAACACCTTGTACAAAAAAATGATCTTTGTTACGCCAGAGATCCTGGAAAAGTCACTCACACAACACTGAAATCCAATTCATATTTTTTTTACACAAAATGTGAAGCCATCTGTCCATCAGAGCTGTGACACAAGACACTTCTGTCATACTGAGTCCAAGCCCATCATTTAAAAAAAAAAAGAAAGAAAAAAAGAAAGAAAATAAAGGATGGTGTACATTCTTGTTCCTCAAGATTGCATATTATGGAAAAAATGTCTAAAAATTAAACTGATTGCACATTTCATATATCATTGCAACAATATAGTGGAAACACTTGAACTGTTGAAAAGAAATGGGCACATCTCAGACCATCTGGAACTCACCTTAATTTCAATATTGCCAACTTTAGCGGTGGAGCGAATGATGGGCCTGCCCACCAGCGCAGGAAAGATGTGCTCCGGAAAGTTGGATCCTGCATAGCCACACTTCACAAACTACCCATGTGGAAAACAGAGACAGAAAAACAAAGAGAAGAGGATTAGGAAAAGTCTGCATTTATGCAGGCGAGGAGAGACAAACCGGATCAGGTATGACAGTCCTGCTGAACACTTTTGATTAATAATTAATTGCTGTTCAGTGTGAACCAAAGATCTTCGCATACTGCATAATCTTCTCAGAAGTGTAGAGTAACCTTATTGCAGCATATCGGACTTACAATGGTATATTTAAACAGTGTTGAAATTTTCTGCCTGTTAAAAAACTAAAATCCTCTTCTTAATTGTTTACTAGCCTGTATGATAGTGAAAAATGTTTTCACCAGAAAAGTTTTATCCACAACTTTTTTTTTATTATTATCCCAAAAATTCACAATATTCCACTCACTCACAGTATTGATTTTACATGCGTAAAGATCACTGAACATTTTACGCACTACATACGCACTCACTTTTATCATCATCAAAGGCACATTTCATTATGATGGTTATAATCATTAATACATTATATCATTAACTGCGCAGATATATACATATACACACACACACACACACACACACACACACACACACACACACACATATATATATATATATATATGTATGACATACAATTTTTATTTAAAGCTGCCGTTGATGACTTTCTTGCCTTACATGGTCATAATGCATCATCTGGCGTGAGTACAGCTTCTCTCTCTTTTTTAGGCTGTGGCTTTCAGGCCAATCTCACTTCCTCCTGATTCATCGGCCTGTAAACCTGTCTGCTTTCCAATGCTGCACTTCCTCTTCACAGCAAAAAAAGTGCGGTTTACAACGAGAACTAAGCCTTGTAGAAAATGACTGTCAAAAGATTTAGCAATATTTTATTTTGCATTATTTACTAGAAAATAGTTTAGCTTTTCAAGCAGATGTTTGCGACCGCCCTGCAATGGGTCTGCCCTGCAATCTCTAGCTCAGATCACTGCTACTGATTATATGATTTGAGCCAGTTGACTTGATCCACCACTAGTGTGTAAAATCTGACTGAGCTGCAATCAACGTCCTCAAAATACCACCACCGTTTGTCTCCCCCTCAGTCTAACATTGAAAGATAGATAGATAGATAGATTGATAGATAGATATCATGGAAAAAAAGATCTCTTTAATGCTCTTCTTGGCTATAATTATAAGCAAAAAAAGCTAAATGTTCCACCACTTTCCCACTACACCATCTTAGTAGCTCAGTGGTTCAGATATTCTGATCAAAAGTTAATTTCCCATCACAGCCACGTTGTCATTCCCAGTCCTGATCACTATTGTATACATTGATTCACTCAATATAATGGTACCTCCCAAAAGACATTCATGTAAATGTTGATGTATTGGAATTGACTCTCTTTCTAATCGGGTTGTATTTTCATTGTCTATTGTGTGTCGCTCCTCATTAATACAAATGCTTTGAGAATACTTGTTTGACAATATCAGGAATATGCAAACGTACAAGTGGCGTCACTGGACGTGTAATTCCGTATTGCCTACTTTCTTGACATGAAGCAGGGAGTCGGTGCAGTGTGTGTGTGTGTGTGTGTGTGTGTGTGTGTGTGTGTGTGTGTGTGTGTGTGTGTGTGTGTGTGTGTGTGTGTGTGTGTGTGTGTGTGTGTGTGTGTGTGTGTGTGTTGACAGGAGACTGACACACCTGCTCTGTGTAGACTAGCAGCGGTGTTGTAGGGGCTACGGAAGTACCACAAATTCAGCTTTAATGCACTCTAACACATTAGTAAAGACGTGTAAGGACAAACTTGTAAAATGAGACGGGATGTGATCAGATTCACACAAACACATTGATAGATAGCATTACACAGCGGACATCGCTAGCTAACCACCTAGCAAGTTCGCCAGCAAACCCTGACAGCTAGTTCACTAGAGATACACCTCTTAAACCTTAGTTTGTCTAGTCCAGTTTAACTAACGTAACATTTTCTTGGTTTAGACAGCGGACATTTCCTTACAATCTTTATGTTACTAATCAAATATTCTCCAAAGCAAGCGTTACCTCATAAATCAGACTGAGAGCTAACGGAGACTAGCCGTGAGGGAAACCAGCAGACCAACACGAGCAGAAACATTATTAACTCTGATCTCTCTACATTTCTGAAGTTACAAGCTTTATTATTAATTCTGTATTTAATTCCTAACTGAATTAAATTGTCTCCCTTTCTAATATAAGAGTTGGGTTGCGCTTTGACAGCAAGCTAACTGCGTAGCTAACTTCCTGTCAGCGTCCATTCCTTCATATGTTCAGGCTTTGCTTCAAAATGTCTCGAATGGACCCAAATCGCTGTGAAATGGCTGCCGTGTTGACTTACCCCAGTTCCGTTGTCACAAACCACCACTTTCCTTCCTTGACTGTCCATTTTTCCTTTGTAGGAACTCCAAATTTCTGGTCAGGTTTTTGAGTAAAGTAAAGCAATATCGAACAGCAGCTTTGACTTCCTGCTGCTGCTGCCGCGGTCCGGAGGGGTGAAGCGATCTGATATTATACACGCTTACTGTGCGATACTCGTGTTGCGTGGCGGGGCTCGATTTCCACAATAAGATATCGTACCTTTTTTTTTTTTCAGATATTTTTGTGTTTATTTACCATGAATAGGTACTATATATTTTCATTATATATATATGTACCTATATAGATTTACTTTTTATAAGCAGATCAGTTTCTCCTTCAAAACGTTTTTAATATTCTATATCAGCATGGGCATGAGAGAATATGAGCAAATGCTTCACACAAATATATGTTTATTCATTCATTCATTCATTCATTCATCTTCTACCGTTTTATCCGATCTTCCCTCGGGTCACGGGGAGTCTGTCTCTATCTCAGGCGTCTATGGGCATTAAGGCAGGATACACCCTGGATGGAAAGCCAACCCATCACAGGGCGCACACACACACACACATGCACACACACACACATTCATACACTAGGGACAATTTTCCAAGGTGCCAATCAACCTACCGTGCATGTTTTTGGACCGGAGGAGGAAACCGGAGAACACGGAGAAAAACCCCCTGAGGCACGGGGTAGAATATGCAAACTCCACACACACATGGCCGAGACGGGAATCGAACCCTGGCAATGTGAGGCGAAACGTGTTAACCACTAAGCCACCGTGCCCCTTATGTTTTTATTATTATTATTATTATTATTATTATTATTATTATTATTATTATTATAAACCCCAATTGGCAATTTTAATTGGCATATATATGCCTTGTAGCAGATTTAGGTGGTGGATTTGAGACTTGATTTGTGACTTCACCTCTATAATTAGGAACGTCATACCCCTATTTATCACTGCTATTTATTGCAAATAATCCACATATACACCTCTGGTTAGATGCTAATTGCAATTCATTGGCTCTGTACATGTACCTTGCATAATGACAATAAAGTTGAATCTAATCTAAACTAATCTAATAAGTTAAACTTATCAGTCACTTATGTATATTATTTTATAAAAGGTCAGACAGAAAAGCACTGCATTTGTGTGTGTGTGTGTGTGGGGGGGGGGTAATTATATATATACAGATTGAAAAATTTAACTAAAAACTTTCATCAGTGTGATTATATTATATTATTTGAATTATATTATATTTTTTCATATATCTGGAAGTCAATAGTGTTTTCTACAGTATTTTACACTGGTAGTTCGCGGTTTCTCTTTGACATAGACACATCTCATCCCTCACCAATACTACATTGTTAATACTTGCTAGTAAGCATACTCGATGTGTGCATGAACGTATATGGGTTTCCAGTGATCCTGGATTTACAAACCAGGAACCGAAGAAGAAGAAGAAGAAGAAGAAGAAGAAGAAGAAGAAGAAGAAGAAGAAGAAGAAGAAGAAGAAGAAGAAGAAGAAGAAGAAGAAGAAGAAGAAAAGAAAAAGAAGAAGAAGAAGAAGAAGAAGAAGAAGAAGAAGAAAATAATGAATCAATTACTGGAGATGAATGAATGAATAAATGAATTGATAAGGAATACATGTTATGTATTATTAATATAAAAAGCAGAATATTGGTATTACATGTGTCTTACATTGGTATTACAGTCATTAAAGAGATCTTGAATGAATGACTGAACGATAAATATTTAAAAAACAGGTTTCATAAATGTTCTAAGGAAACTGAATATACTGAAAATAAACTGTACAACCTTACCACATTCAATAAAAACAGTTATAATCCTGTGACTATAAGATGCACACCTTCAAACCTTGAGTGAGGGCCCACATTTAATACTTTGCCCTGAATCCATTTCTGCTGTTTCATGGTGTATCATGTTTTATTGCTCAGTGTGTGTGTTCAGGTAACACGTGAGACCCAATGGATTGGTAATCTATACTAATCTATAAACCTATCAAGAATCAAGTCATGAAGATAGATTTGTACTGTAACAAGTATGATAAGTATCAGAGCAACATTTTTACACCATTCTATTTAAAAAAAATACAAAAATCTAAACAAAAACTACATTTGTAAACAGGCATTATATTACAAATATTAGAAGTAATCAAGACGCAGTTTATAAAGTGTTTAGTATCTGTAAAACTGAAACGGGGACAGACTAATTAGTTCTGCTTTCATAAAAAAAATTGCAAACTATGAACATATTGAATAGAGTATGATTCTAGATGGTATAGTGTACAATTTAGACACTGATTATTTTCTTTTCATGGAATAGTCGGTAAATTATAGACTATAAATGTCTTCATAACATACATTGACATAAAACTTATTTTCGATAAGACATTACCAAGTGTTATAACATGATTATTTGCTCAGTTCAAATGCAGAGGATTGGTATGAATAAACCATATGTTAAAAACCGCTAGAAAAGAGGTTATTCAGGAACACACACACACACACACACACACACACACACACACACACACAGTGAAAGTTTTGGGGTTAAGACCTGTTGATTTGATTTGTATTTGGTTTGTTTGTGTAGGAAGGGACACGGTGGCTACAAGGCATATATCTGCCAATTAAAACTCTCTGTGTGGGGTTTATAATAATAATAATAATAATAATAATAATAATAATAATAATAATAATAATAATAATAAACATAAGGGGCACGGTGGCTTAGTGTTTAGCACGTTCGCCTCACACCGCCAGGGTCCGGGTTTGATTCCCGTCTCGGCCATGTGTGTGTGGAGTTTGTGCATGTTCTCCCCGTGTCTCATGGTTTTTTTCTCCGTGTTCCCTAAGTAGTAGTACTATTACGAGTATTACTATTACTATTACTTGTAGTGATCCACTTTCACCACCAGTAGATGGCACAAGAACACTTGTCCAATTCCTCCAGTTATTATTGTAAATATTAATCAATGTCCCTGAAGAAAGTAATTTCTTCATGAACGATTTTCATACACTTTTTTTTTTTTTTTTTCAATTTTTACATTGAAGTTTTTGACAATATAAATGAAGTATTGAATGATTCGTTGTGGTTAAATGCGGAACGCTTCTTTTGTCCACAGTTTCCAGGCGGGGTGTAATTATTATGGAAATCGCCCGATCAAATTAAAAGGCGACAGGATTGACAAATATGATGATCTTACACGTGTCCGTAATGATATACATCGATTTATTCAAATAATAATAATAATAATAAATAATAATAAAAATAATAATAATAATCATTCATTCATTCATTCATCTTCTTCGAACCGCTTTAACCGCTTTATCCGATCTTCCCTCGGGTCACGGAGGAGCCTGTGTGTCTATCTCAGGCGTCTATGGGCATCATTAAGGCAGGATACACCCTGGATGGAATGCCAACCCATCACACACACCACACACACACACACACACAACACACACACACACACACACACACACACACACATTCACATTCATACACTAGGGACAATTTTCCAAGGTGCCCAACCAATCAACCTACCGTGCATGTTTTTGGACCGGGGAGGAAACCAGAGAACCCGGAGAAAAAAAAAAACCTCCCTGAGGCACGGGGAGAACATGCACAAACTCCACACACACATGACCGAGACGGGAATCGAACCCGGACCCTGGCGGTGTGAGGCGAACGTGCTAACCACTACGCCACCTTGCCCCGTAATAATACCCCGTAATAATAATAATAATAATAATAATAATAAATAGCTAATAATAATAATAATAATAATAATAATAATAATAATAATCATACCGGGAATAATAGGCTTTTATGGGACGGGAATCAATAATAATAACCATAAGGGATTCCTGCCGGTGTGAATAATAATAATAATAATAATAATATATAATTAATAATCCTAATAATAATAATAATAATAATACTGCTCCAATAATAAACATACCTCCCTAATCCGCACTGCTGCCACGGTTTTGTTAATCCGCTGCGTCCCATACTCCAATCCAATAGGTGGCGGAATGTGTGCCTTAAAGCTGGTTTACCAACCGCCATTTAAACAGCACAAGAAGAAGAAGCAGGTGGAAATGGCGACTGTTGTCTCTCCGAGGCAGTGCGATAGTAATCCCGCGACACCCGGAGCGCAGTCACTGAAGGTATTTACACTTATTATTGTTTATTTATTATACACTGTTATTTATTTAACTTGCTGTTTGTGAATGATGAAAGAAAACGAGTGTATTGATCAGACACAAGCTGCGCGCGCATCACACCGCCTTCTTTGTGTCTTGCTCTGTTTGTAAATTCTCGGCCTGATTTTATTCGCTTATAAATATTACAATATTACAACATCGATCTCACAAAAAACACCGGGAGTGAGATCACATCATTCTGTCTAAATACACCGCTTTTTACTCACTCCAGTCTTGTGTTTACAGTGTGGGGTTTTACCGATCCCACTAAAAGACCACCTGCACCTTCAAGACCAGGCGATAATATCAATCAACATCTATTCGTTTATGACACGTGCTTCTGTCAATTCTTTTAAGTTGTGTAAAGACGCTACTATTAATATAAGATAGCACAGTTGCTTAGATCTCATTCATTCATTCATTCATCTTCTAGCGCTTTATCCGATCTTCACTCGGGTCACGGGGAGTCTGTGTCTATCTCAGGCGTCTATGGGTATTAAGGCAGGATACACCCTGGATGGAATGCCAACCCATCACACACACACACACACACACACACATTCACACACACATTCGTACACAAGGGACAATTTTCCAAGGTGCCAATCAACCTACCGTGCATGTTTTTGGACCGGTAGGAAACCGGAGAACCCGGAGGAAAACCCCCTGAGGCACGGGGAGAACATGCACAAACTCCACACACACATGGCTGAGACGGGAATCGAACGCGGACCCTGGCGGTGTGAGGCGAACGTGCTAAACCACCGTGCCCCCGTGCTTAGATTTCTTTTGTTGTAAAAAAAAAAAGAAAATCAAAAAAATAGTATTAATGATTATTCATACTATTCAACAGTTACACCCAAAGTGTATTCAAGCCGTCACAAAGATTCCGATTCCTCTCCTGTAAAAAAAACAAAAACAAGGAGAATGCATATCTGTCCATTTCAGCCTGTTTGACTGATCAGCTTTCGAAAACACGCCTTGTTTGAATGAACTAAGAAACAAGAAGAAAATATTTATGTTCAGTTTTAATAAAGTGTAAAAAAAATC
>JACRUU010000014.1:647500-840000 GCA_030449085.1 Kryptopterus vitreolus
ATACAGTGGGTTCAAAAAGTTCCACACTACTCATTATTTTTCTCACTCGCCTTCGTCGCATTTACCAGTAAATTCTGGACTATAAGCGCACCTGGATATAAGCCGCATACGCCGCATTTAAATTGTACTGTATGTACAAAAAAAAGATCCATGTATGTACATACGACGGTGGAAACGCTCATTTCATACCAAACAGGATTTATTAGAATAAAGAACTCAGGAGAACGCCGTCATTTTGCTCACCGGGAGTAGGCCGGACGTATTTATTTATTAAATCTGGTACATTATAGTGATGTGGTGTTGTGGCCTGTCTCTAGAAAAGCTGCTTGAAAAACGGGACAGAAAAAAGAGAAAATAAGCGCTTACAGTATTTATCATTTCTCCTGTGTGTGAAACTACCTTAATTGTAAAGATAGAGTTTGTCCTCCTTCTATGTTTACCCACTATCTCTAAAGAGGAACAAAATAACATTCTTGACTACCTGCTCTACCGCACCTTATTATGAAAAGCCGCAAAAAGTAGCCGCAAAATGTAGTAAATCACGTCAAAAAGTAAGAATTTACGGTAGAAAAGCTGCTTGAAATTTACACTGCCAAAAAGCTTTCATACCTGCTCTACATGCCACTGCCATCTACATGTGCCATTTTCATAAGCACATATACCCGTCATGTGATCATGTGAATGTGTTAAACAGCCAACAACAGCGGTTTTATTCATACATTATGTATGGGAGCATTTCCTAACTGTAACCTTTCTTCTGAAAATAAATGGAAAGCAACTTTCTCCTCCTTTTTTTGCTGATCCAAAAAATTATCTAATCTGTAATAATTTTTTTAATACTTTTTTTCCCTTCCCATAACGCCGATGTATAAAACTCATCCGCTTTTTTACAGTGCACCAAGCACAGCACTCCAAGTTTAATGTGTCTTGCATGGGAAATGCAGTGCTCCGTGTTTAGGTAAATGAATGAAATGAATCCTCAAGGCACTAGAGCAGTCATTACAGAGCATATCTTTAAAATGATTCACATCTTAAAAGTATAAAATCACACACTCCCATCTGCTCTCACACTCGCTCATTTCTCTTATTGGACCATTAACACACACCCTCACTTTTCCATATTATTCGCCCATTATCTCTCTACCTATATAACATTACTAACATAATATTGATCATCTAATTGTATCTCTCACTTGTACTCCATCCAGCCCTCTTTCTTTCCTTCTGTCTGACTGTATTGATATTTAACAAGAAGGAAGGAAAGGCAGCCAGACAACGTTAAATGTAGTTACATTATTCAGAAAAAAAATACTGTGTGCTTCATGTTCCTAATTTGGAATTCAGATCAATCTGTCTCAATGATCGAGTTCATACTGATTAATGTTGGGAAGTTGCTTATGGCATGCATATGATTGTGTCACCTTTGTAGAGTGAGTGAGCGTGCCTCGGACAGAAATGTAGGACCTGCTCTTCATTACTTGGAAAATGTGTTCTCCTTCTCTCAGTAGCAGTAGTTATTTAATGATGAAAAGGTGATAGAGGTGCAGAGACAAAGCACCTACTTTTCACAAAGCCAATAATCTTCTCATCTCTCATTATAGTAAATACAACATTCCATTCCAGTTAAGTGTAAGATAAGTCATAATGCAGAAATGGCCAGTATTTTTAAAATGTCTATTCTTATAAAGTTGTTTTTTAAGTTGTAATTGTTATATATTATGGTAATATTTCAACCTGCGTTTTTACATTTAAATGGATATTTATTTTGCCATTTTTTTTTTTTGTCTTTCCTTTTGTAGCAATTGCAGCAGCAAAATCCCCAAAAGGTGGAAGCCAGCAAAGTACCGGAGTACATAAAGAAAGCAGCAAAAAAAGCAGCCGAATTCAACAGTAACTTCAACAGAGAGCGCATGGAGGAAAGAAGAGCCTACTTTGATCTCCAAACACACGTAAGGCCGCGTATACAGAAGTGTCAACTGGAACAGTCACACCTGCATATTCTCAACTTATTTACACCATTCAGATATAGGACATTTCTACAGTGGTTTTGTAGGAAAACCAAGATTACTTTGTGATTCCTGATGTGGATCAGTTACAGTTAAGGCAAAATTATACACACAAGAAGATTAGATTTGTTTTTAGTTTCAAGTTTTTTAGCCTTGAAGTTTTCTGTGAATGTGTACATGGTGATATTACAGAGTTTCTATATTATATATTTTGATATGTGGTGAGAGTATGGAGCAGGTTGGAGATGCACACTGGAGAGAAGCAGGGAATGAATGTCAGTAGGGGTAATGCAGTGTGTGTGTGTGTGTGTGTGTGTGTGTGTGTGTGGTGTGTGTGTGTGTGTGTGTGTGTGTGTGTGTGGTGTGTTGTGTGTGGTTGAATGTGTGTGTGTGTGTGTGTGTTGAAGAAGTGGTAAAGGTGGAGATTAAGTACCTGCGACCCACAGTGGAAAGTAATGGAGAGTGTGGCGAAGAGTGCAGGCTCAGTGGAGTGGGTGGAGAAGAGTAGCAGGAGTGAATTGTGATGAAACGGTATCTGTAAGAGTGAAAGGGAAAGTTTATAAGACTGTGGTGAGACTTGTGGTGATGTACAAATTAGACACATCTGGCTGTGGAGCCAGAGGTAGCAGAGATTTTCATTGGGAATGATGGAATCTTGCCTGAGTATATAACGGAAACCAGAGAGAGAGGTAGCGGGCAGAGCTGATGGGATGTATGGGGACGTGTTTGAGTTTGAGTACGAGGGAAGGAACGTGCTGGGGCAAAAATGTATTGCATATAAAAGAAAGCTCTATTTGTTGAACAGTCACCTGTCGGCTCTTTCCAACCCTGGAGCAGTGAGATCTCTTACAGATTTATCATATTGTCACATGATGTAGCAGCTTTAATTTAGCGTGTCTTAAAACCGAAACGCACCCCTCCAAAATGTAATGTAGTCTCGTGACTGGACATACCACATGTGTACAACATTAACCGATACACCGATCCCCCCCCCCCCCCCTTTGTTTGTTGGTGTGGTGTTTTGAGTCCACGCACGCACTTATTTATTTAATAAAATCTCAACATTTTACAACTAACACTATGTACACTAGTACTGAACTTAATTACAAAAGTACTTTATGCTGAACTGAAATGTCACAAACCTTTTGTAACCCCCCCATCCCCCCCTCCCACACAGATCATTCAGGTACCCCAAGGGAAATACAAAGTGCTCCCACCTGAAAGGACAAAGACTGGGCCCTACCCAGTTGCTCTTATCCCAGGACAGTTCCAAGAGTTCTACAAAAGGTATGATGAGAACCGTAATACTAAATTATCTCCCTAATGTGAGGGTAGTTATGCTGATTATATCTTATTAGAGAAGTGACATTGTACTCATTATTTATGATTGGATCAAAACATAACTGGTCGAGCACGCAGGAAGTCACTGATCAGGGTAGATTGTTTGCTCTGTTCTGAGCTTGTATTGATTTCTTCTTGGTGATTTCTTCTTAAACCAGAATAGTCCAGCATGAGTTCAACAAGAATATTTTGAGAGGGATCAATGATGCAAGAAACTCCTGACACTTATTTGACTAAGTAAGATCATTCTATAAATAGATTGGATTACGAATGGAAACATTTAGTCTTTTCACATAAACTGACTTGATTAAGAAAATAATCTTGTGACAAAAAGTATTATAGGAACATTATAGCCATTATAAATCATACATAGATAACAAAGTACATTTAAAGGCAAATACGTTTTACTCGAGTTTGTCTAGTCAATCTCTACATGTGTGTTTAAAAATAAAATCTATTTCTAATTGTGTACAATCACATCTGTATAACCTGTGCTTGCAGGTATTCTCCGAATGAGCTGCGCTACCTGCCACTAAACACAGCTTTGTATGAGCCTCCACTGGACCCTGAACTTCCTGCACCAGAGAGTGATGGCGATTCAGATGATGGAGAAGATGGAAAGGGGGATGACTCCAAGAAGACCAAGGGCTCATCTGTAAGATGTTCTCATATTCCTCATTGAATCTTTGTATCAGCTGTCGATGTGACACGTTGTTACAACCTAAAAACCAATGAAAATCAGCCCCTTTAATTTCCACCTGCTTGCAATTTTAAAAGAAGACATTAAATATTATTAGACACGGATCAAAAATATTGCATTTTTGTTTGGGGAAACAAATGATTGACTTTTTTTTTTTTGCAACAGAAAATTTCACATCATAATCAATAAAGCAATATTTCAATAATTTCAATAAAGCAATATTCATCACTGCATTAGAGTAAAATTGGCAATGCTCTTTTTCTGAAGGAGGTATCTCACTCTGTCTCACCTATAAAAGTAAAGCGAGCCCATTATTGGTACCTGTGAGTGCGCTAAGGCAGTGATCCCCAACCTTCGTGCCGCGGGTCAGTTGGTACCGGGCCGCATAGAAAGAATACATAACTTGCATTATTGCCTTTATTATCTGATTCTGAACGATGTATTATATTGGAAAATTACCGGGTTTTCTCCTCCACATCTGTCTGACTCATTCTTGGCGCATGTCAAAATACATGCCTCGGTCACATGTATTACCTACGTCCATCTCCTTCTTAAAGGGGCTGCTCTGGCCGGTAGCACGTGATACATCCCGCTAAATTTAATCCCAAGCTAGCAAAATAAGCAACAGACTTCTTTAGATAGTTTCTTTGCGAAGGGGAAACGGTCCTGCACCCGAACCTGCACCCGCTAAAAAAGGAAAAGCTGCCTTTAACAGGCAGTATCAAGAAACATATTTAAAATATGGATTTATCGCCACGGGCGATTCCCACGCACCAAACCCGATGTGTGTAATATGCGGTGACCGGCTCTCTAATGAGGCGAGAGTAAGCACCCCATGGTAAAATTATTATTACTATAGAGAAAACACAACAGTTTTTAATGCCGATCTTGTCATTTTATTTAGTTTTTATAAGCTACACCTTTAGATTGGGCCATGAAAATATTGTCAGACATTAAACCGGTCCGCGGTACAGAAAAGGTTGGGGACCACAGCGCTAAGGGACACTTATGCTGTTTGTTTGATTTGTTTCTTTGACTTGCATTCATGTATGTATGTATGAATGAATCAATGCAAAGGTTTAGATCTCATGAATAATCACATGAAATTGTGTGACCAATAGAAGATGGACCTTGCCACCTGGGTGAACACTACAGTCAAAATAGAGGAGGCATTGGTTATTGTAGTGTTGTATGCTTCTTTTTTTTTATTCTGCACAGAATTAAAAGAATGTAAAATAAAAGTCAAAAAGGCGATGCCCTGTTTGCTGTGTTCCCTGTTTGACTGCATCATTTCCCCACATTGACTTGATTTTGATTGTATTCAGCTGCTGCCATGATGTTCTTAATAATAGCTGACCACATTCAGTGTGTGAGGATTCTTTGATATGGCTGTGTTTCCATACAGGACAGTTCAACAGGAAACACCTCTGATGGAGACAGCCAGGACAGCGGGGTCCAGTCCAAAGGCAAAAGCAAAGATGCAATGCCACGCTCCCTCCAACACAAATCTGTTCCTGGGTACAAGGTAGAAGACAAAAGCCCCTGACTTTTTTTTTTTTTTTTTCTTTTTTCCCCCCTTCCTCTTCTCTCCTCTTCCCATTCATTTTGCCTTCCTATAATTTTCACACTTTCACATAAGAAATCCACCTCTTTTCATCAGGCCCACGTCTGTGTGACGCTGTATCCTTAAGCAACCAACACACGCTCAGACACACACAGACATTTTTTTTTCTTTTTTTGTGACTGCATTCATCAAGTGAACTTTATTTTCCAATAGTGGTACTTGTTGGGTACCATGCAGTCTTTTGAGAGGTCACTTTTTCCACACAGACTTTGGGAGCAATAATGTTCATGCCAGTAATGTGGCATTGTTGTTACTTTTAGGATTTTAATGCTGAGTTGCACACATTGGTTTTCTTTTCTTTAAAAAAAAAACAATATATATATATATATATATATATATATATATATATATATATATATACATACACACACACACACACACATATTAGCTAAATAGCTAAATACCCATACAGATAAGAAATACCTCTTGGTCAGTTAAGTTGAAAGACAAGTGACATGATTGACTGCTTATTTAAAAAAAAGATGTATATTTATTGTGTGAAGAAATTAAGCGTACACTCCTTAAACAAACAAATGTCAGTGATGTTTAAAAAAAAATATGGACTTTTTTCCTCAATAACAAAAAAAAAAAATGAATGGAAAATATTTAGCCTCTAAGTTTTTTTTTTTTTCTCCCAGATAATTTCTGTGGTAAAGAAACAGCTAAGTATAATACATCAGAGTTAATTTTTTGAGTGGAATTCACCTACAAGTTGTAGCATGCAACTGTCTGACATGAAACAGTTCTGGTAAATGGATTATAATGATTCTGTAGTCGACCAGCCAAGCCATGTTTGGTTTTACTGTTTTGCTTTTCGCTTTATCCGTTACTTATTAGTTATGTACTGCATCTTGGCTCCGAAACTAAGATAGGAACCTTAAGACACTAAACATTTCTTGGCTGATCAACAATTCTTAATGTTTTTATTTATTTATTTTTTTTGTTTGGCTATTGTTAAAGCACTTTGGATCAACAAAAGGTATACCTTCATAGGACAAGCACTGTTTATAAAATAGCTTTTATTTTGTGGAGTAAATTTGCACAAATTTTAATTTTATAGCAGTATCCGATTTTTAATCTTGCGTATTCAATTCCAGAATCTGAATCTATTATCGATTCCGAACCCTACTTCTAAGCCTTTCATGCTTTGTTGTGTAGTTACCATTACGGGACCATTACAGGAGTTCTCAGATCCATCACTTTAAATCTAACATAATCTACCTCATGAAAACAGACCCTGTTCGATATAAAAAATTCTTGCACCAGGTTTGTAAGGAACAATGTATGTGTCTGCTGCATATATATATATATATATATATATATATATATATATATATATATATATATATATACATATGATATATATATATATATATATATATATATATATATATAGTATATATACGACGTGGACAAAATTGTTGGTACCCTTTGGTCAATGAAAGAAAAAGTCACAATGGTCACAGAAATAACTTTAATCTGACAAAAGTAATAATAAATAAAAATTCTATAAATGTTAACCAATGAAAGTCAGACATTGTTTTTCAACCATGCTTCAACAGAATTATGTAAAAAAATAAACTCATGAAACAGGCATGGACAAAAATGATGGTACCCCTAGAAAACACAGAAAATAATGTGACCAAAGGGACATGTTAATTGAAGGTGTGTCCACTAATTAGCATCACAGGTGTCTACAACCTTGTAATCAGCCATTGGGCCTATATATATGGCTCCAGGTAATCACTGTGTTGTTTGGTGATATGGTGTGTACCACACTCGACATGGACCAGAGGAAGCAAAGGAAAGAGCTGTCTCAAGAGATCAGAAAGAAAATTATAGACAAGCATGTTAAAGGTAAAGGCTATAAGACCATCTCCAAGCAACTAGATGTTCCTGTGAGTACAGTTGCACATATTATTCAGAAGTTTAAGATCCATGGGACTGTAGCCAACCTCCCTGGACGTGGCCGCAGGAGGAAAATTGATGACAAATCTAAGAGACGGATAATCCGAATGGTAACAAAAGAGCCTAGAAAGACTTCTAAAGAGATTCAAGGTGAACTTCATGCTCAAGGAACATCAGTGTCAGATCGCACCATCCGTCGTTGTTTGAGCCAAAGTGGACTACATGGGAGACGACCAAGGAGGACACCATTGTTGAAAACGAATCATAAAAAAAAAAGCAAGACTGGAATATGCCAAAATACATGTTGACAAGCCACAAAGCTTCTGGGAGAATGTCCTGTGGACAGATGAGACAAAAATCGAAGTTTTTGCCAAGGCACATCAGCTGTATGTTCACAGACGAAAAAAATGAAGCATATCAAGAAAAGAACACTGTCCCTACTGTGAAACATGGAGGAGGCTCTGTTATGTTCTGGGGCTGCTTTGCTGCGTCTGGCACAGGGTGTCTTGAATCTGTGCAGGGTACAATGAAATCTCAAGACTATCAAGGAATTCTAGAGAGAAATGTACTAGCCAGTGTCAGAAAGCTTGGTCTCAGTCGCAGGTCATGGGTCTTGCAACAGGACAATGACCCAAAACACACAGCTAAAAACACCCAAGAATGGCTAAGAGGAAAAAATTGGACTATTCTAAAGTGGCCGTCTATGAGCCCTGACCTCAATCCTATTGAGCATCTTTGGAAGGAGCTGAAACATGCAGTCTGGAAAAGGCACCCTTCAAACCGGACACAACTGGAGCAGTTTGCTCATGAGGAGTGGGCCAAAATACCTGCTGAGAGGTGCAGATGTCTCATTGACAGTTACAGGAAGCGTTTGATTGCAGTGATTGCCTCAAAAGGTTGCGCAACAAAATATTAAGTTAGGGGTACCATCATTTTTGTCCATGCCTGTTTCATGAGTTTATTTTTTTACATAATTCTGTTGAAGCATGGTTGAAAAACAAACAATGTCTGACTTTCATTGGTTAACATTTATAGAATTTTTATTTATTATTACTTTTGTCAGATTAAAGTTATTTCTGTGACCATTGTGACTTTTTCTTTCATTGACCAAAGGGTACCAACAATTTTGTCCACGTCTGTATATATAACAAAAATGTAGTGAGGCGGTAGCTGTGTTTAAGGCCTGTGTTTAAGATACATATCTATCTATCTTTCTCTCTCAATCTATACTCTCTCTCAATCGTCTCTATCTCTCTCTCTCTCTCTCCCGCTCTCTCTCGATCTCTCTCTCTCCTCTCTCTCTCTCTCTCTCTCTCTCTCCGATATCTCTCTTCTCTCTCTCAATCTCTCTCATATCATATATTATATATATAATATATATATATATATATATATATATCAAAAATAGATATATAGATAAATATAGATAGATATATATAGATATAGATATAGATAGATATATATATATAGATATATATATATAGATATATATATAGATAGATAGATAGATATAAATATATGCACACACATATATAGGGGTTCAAGCCATATCTGCCACTCTGTGCTCCAGGGGTCGATTATGGCTGACCTCTAGATATATAGATTTTTTTTTTATGTAGTATGCGCTACTTAATATTAATCTTTTGCAAAAAAAAAGTTTAATATTAATATTTTGAGGGAAAAAAAACCGCTTCTCTTTACAAGTTCCTCCTAAAACACTAATTACACCAACATAAATGAGACTAAATAGACTAAAATGCGATTATTATATATTATTAGATGTTTTGTGTTACATGCTAGGTACAGCTTCTGTTGATCCATTCTCTGTACAGGATGATAACATACTCTTCATCTCTTCTCCAACTCCTTGTACTTTTGAGTGTTCCAGTGCAATGTGTGTTTAGTGATGATTGTTTCCTTTGTCTGTAATGCCTTTTCACTGCTTTAGGGCATCTCTTACTGTGACCGAATGAAGGCGTATATCCTGATGTTGACTTAACTGTGAGCTTTATAATCAGTGAAATTTTGTCTGACCTGCAACTTGCCCCTACAACTTTACATTTGCTGATGTCCCGACTCTGCTCTTTCTAGCACTTTTTATAGTGTGGTCTCTGACCTGTTAGACCTGCATATTAGTTATGCGTTTGAATAAAACCATTTGAAAGAAAGTAGATTGCGGATTTTTGTATTTTTTTTTTTTTGTTATGGAAAATATTTAGCCTCATTTAAAAGTGTTTCATGTGTGCTCTTAAAGCATGAGAGATGAAATGCTTTTTTTCTCTTCCCTTGTTCCTTTTTATGTTAGTTATGATATTGGTTTTGGACTTTTTGGTAAATGGTAGCTCATTAACCTTAATTAGTAAGGAAATAAAATGTTTGCCTTTTTGGTTAAAAGGTTTCTAATGTGTTTGCACATATTAGATTGTTATTGTTTTGTTGATTTTTCTTTTTTTTTTTTTCTTTTGAGGTTTCTGCAAACAAAACAATGATTCTGGTTTCATTCGAGCTGCATTTATTTAATGTGGTTCTTGCTCTGGGAACACAGAAGACACAGCTGTGTGTTTATCATAATGCCATATATACCAAACCTTCTGCCTCGTGGTCTGTGTGCTTACTGACACTGATTTACTGAAATCCGTACACACATTTAGGTTGCTGTGCTTTGGCCTGAGCTTATGTCTTATCTCTTGGTGTGTCTCAGGGCCACATATCCTAATGGGAAATGTAGGACCTTTTGGTTGCCATTTAGCATTTTTTTATAGCATTGCTCTGCCCTTGCAGCCTAAGGTCATTCCCTATGCTATATGTGGCATATGCCAGAAGGGTAAGGAGTCCAACAAGAAGGGCAAACCAGAGGCACTCATCCACTGCTCTCAATGCCAGAACAGTGGTAAGTAAAAACTTTACATTTTTCTTTTTTGCCTTAAATTAAATATTTATTTTTAAAATAAGCATGCACTATGTGGATAAAAACACACTATAATGATAAAAGTATTGGGGCACCTACCTTCTCCAAAGATCGATTGACTTTATGGGGGTATCTAGCTCCCCATCTCTGCTCATTTTTGTTGTGTGTGTGTGTGTGTGTGTGTGTGTGTGTGTGTGTGTGTGTTTATGTGCATTGAGAGAGATTTTTGTTTGTTTTTGCAGGACATCCGTCCTGCTTAGACATGAGCGCAGAGTTGGTGGTGCTAATCAAGACGTATCCATGGCAGTGTATGGAGTGTAAGACTTGCACAGTGTGTGAGCAGCCCCATCATGAGGAGGAAATGATGTTCTGTGATAAGTGCGACCGCGGGTTCCACACCTTTTGTGTAGGAATGGACTCGATTCCATTGGGTAAGCAAGAGCCACCCACTCATTTGGATTAATATGCACTTAATCTTGGAAACATACTAACGGCATACACTTAGTTACTCCATAACGGAATGTATTCTAATTTGAGTTGGCTAATCTAATTGGCTTCAGGAGAAGAGTTTCTACAAGCTCTTTGAATGATTTAAAACAATGGCACACTGTCCTGTGATCAGTTTTATTTGGGGTGACTGATGCTTATGCTTTCTGTACTAAACTTCTTTATATGTTACATGTAAATATTGTCTATTTGTTGCTTTGTCAAATGATGTGCTCTTTGTTTTTGTGTTAGGTTGTTGGGTTTGTGATTGCTGCCACAAGGACGTTTCATCACCCAAGAAAAAAACGAAAACGCCTAAAAAAACAAAATAAGATTAATTTAGAAAGGTGAATCAGGTTGTGTGTGTGTGTGTGTGTGTGTGTGTTTAGCAGCTTTTTTTGTTCTGTAACTGAAAGACTAAACATATTTTGTGTGTGTTTTGTTTGTTGTTGTTTTTTTGTTGTTGTTTGGGATGGCTATTAACGCACAACTGGGTTTTTTATTATTAATTTTTTTATATAAATCTAAACTCTTTGTAAAATAAAGTGCAAAATGTCCATGTATTGCGAATCTCCCATTTAGTCAGGCTAATTGTTGCTCATCTTTATCAAAAGGTATCAGATGTCTGTGAAATAAAGGAAACACTGGTGGTGTAATTTATAAGCACTTTTAGAAATCTGTGCTTGATTTCCCTCCAGTGAAGGCTTTTATTAGGTTGAGCGATGCTTTTCAGTCTCTGTAATCAGCACAAGAGGTTTAATTGAGAATGAAAGAAATTACAGCTTGTATTATTGTGCTATATAAAATAACAAGATGGCAGAAATTAAGAAAATGCAGCTCTCCACTTGAGGATTACATCATTTGTATTCATGATATTTTCAGTGGGGTGCATGAGTGTCCAACACTAGGTAGAGTAAAGCACAATAATAAGGCCATAATAATAATTTATTTAAATGTGACCTGTTGGTTACTAGTATTAAAAAGTATTCATGTATGACTTATTTTTGAAAATGTAACTTCTTGTACTGTGTTGGGGGGGTGTTTAAACACCTTTGGGATGAACATGAACTCTGCCCACCAAAAAGGGCATATACAGATATTAAGGTCAAAATAGTTGTCTAAGCTGTTTTTTAGAATTTGAATATTTATGGCCGCTCAGGTTTTGAACAATTTCAAGTTTGCGCCCAATGGCCTTAATCGTCAACTAGATGGAGCCAGAGCACATGTCTACCCTTATCTCTGGCGTTTCCTTTTGCATTTTTTCCTCAGTTGGTTTTGAGCATTTCCCGGATTAACTTAACCTTTGCGATCGAGTAGGTGCATTCTCAGATCAATTTGTACTAACAGCACAACACAGTGGATTTCCTAGTTTATCTTTGAAAAGTATCTCGGCCATCACAATTTCTTACAAGACATTATTCACAAGGATGAATGTTCAAAATGTTTAGTTGTGTGCACAAGTCTGAATTTCCTCTGAATAACATTTATGAATTGAATTAAATCTATGAATGAACGTCACAAAGTATTTATTTTAACTGGATATTTGAATTTCTACACTTTATGCACTATAATAGTGTTCGTTAGTTCAGTTACAGAAATTAAAATTCGGTGTTTTGTTCTATCGGTATACACACACCATTTGAAGATTCATCTTTTACCTGTTTTAGAGAACTAGTTGATTATTGGTTGATCTTGATGCTGTACACACCCACTGATTTGTGACACTCAAAATTCATTTGCAGATTCATTCATTCATTCATCTTCTACCGCTTTATCCGATCTTCCCTCGGGTCACGGGGAGCCTGTGTCTATCTCAGGCGTCTATGGGCATTAAGGCAGGATACACCCTGGATGGAATGCCAACCCATCACAGGACACACACACACACACACATTCTCACACTAGGGACAATTTTCCAAGGTGCCAATCAACTTACCGTGCATGTTTTTGGATCGAGAGGAAACCGAAGAACCCGGAGAAAAAAACCCCTGTTTCACGTGGAGAACATGCACAAACTCCATACACACATGGTCTAGACGGGAATTGAACTCGGACCCTGGAGGTGTGAGGCGAACGTGCTAAACACTAAACCACCGTGGCCCCCCATTTGCAGATTATGACATCTAATTTAAGCATGTTGTATTCAGTGACATGCAGTGAATTGCTGCCCAAATGTTTTAGGGGTTTTAGACTATTCAGGTAAATCTAGTATAATATATTTTGATCAATGTGACAAACTGATAATATAGACAACAGCAGACAATTGTACACAAACAAACAAACAAACAAATGTAGCACGGATTTGTATCTTGATCCAAGGAACAAGAAATCTTTTATGAGCTGCACTAGTTATTTCATGACGTGGAGTAGTTTTATGTTTTAATTTCATTCCTGATCTTAGAAATGCCCCAAAGCACCCCAAAGGAAAAATATTTTTCTGAATATCTGTCCATTGTTATATGTAAATCATGTAATTTAGAAAACAGTAATGTACACTGATACAAAAATATTCCATCACGCTTATCATCTAAAGTTGAGTGATAATTGAAAACAGGTATAAAATTACAATGCGGCATAACAATCTCTAAAGATATTAAAATAATCGTGTTGATCAGTGGAAAGTAATTAAAGCATAACAAACACATGTTAAGTAAGTAAAGATCACTAAATAATGTGGAGACTGAGGAGACAAGTTGCTCAAGTTGAGGAATAGGAAAGTTCTCCCATTCTTGTCTAACACAGATTTCTAGTTGTTCAACTGTCTTAGGTCTTCTTTGTCACATCTTCATCTTTATGATGTGCCAAATGTTTTCTATGTGTGAAAGATCTGGACTGCAGTTTGGCCATTTCAGTACCCGGAGCCTTCTTCTACGCAGCCATGATGTTGTAAATTGATACAGTATTTGGTCTGGCATTGTCATGTCTTTCCTGAAAGACACAATGTCTGGATGGGACCATATGTTGTTCTAAAACTTGTATTTACCTTTCAGCATTGATGCTGCATTTCCAGATGTGTAAGCTGCCCATGCCCCACACACTCACGCGATTCATTTACATTTACAGCATTTGGCAGACGCCCTTATCCAGAGCGACTTACAACTAAGCAATTGAAGGTTAAGGGCCTTGTTCAAGGACCCACTAGTGGCAGCTTGGTGGTGGTGGGGTTTGAACCCATGATCTTCTGGTCCAGAGTCCAACACCTTAACCACTGGGCTACCAGCTCCCATACCACCCATTCCACCAGAGATGCAGGCTTCTGGAACTGAGCGCTGGTAATAACTTGGGTTGTCCTTGTCCTCTTTAGTCCGGATGACATGGTGATCCAGTTTTCCAAAAAGAGATTTAAGGACTGGAGATCACGGGCATCCAGTATGGTGTTCTGGCTTTGACCCTTACACACAGAGAGTCTCTAAATCTTTAGATGATATTATGCAGTGTAGATGATGATAACTTCAAACTCTTTGCAATTTTCCTCTGAGAAACTCCTTTCTGATGTTGCTCCACTATTTAAGTTGTAAATTGGTCCTCCGGCTGTTCCTTATATGTACATTGAACTTTTCTGGCCTCTTATTGCTATCTATCCCAACGTTTTTGGAATGTGTAGCTCTCATGAAATCCAAGATGAGCCAATTCAAAATGTCTTACTTTTAACATTTGATATGTCATCTATATTTTATTGTGACTAAAATATAAGTTTGTGATTTGTAAATGATTGCATTCCTTTTTCATTCACAATTTGTAAAGTATTGAAAAATGAAAAGAGTACATGTTGTTAATTGTAGTGTTTGAAAGAATTTGAAATCCTATTAGAAGTTTGAACTGAAAGCTTTCACTTTTCCCTGCATGCCTGAGTAGAGGATTTGTGTAACAGCAGTGTGTCACCGTGCGCTCTTGCGATGCTGGATACACTAATTGGCAGTTAGGCGGTAATGATGGCCCTCGTGTATAGTTAAACAGTAGACTTTGAGCTCAAGCACCTGCCTCACACCTGTCACCATTCCACAAAGAGAATTCCCCATTCATCTGTGTTAAAGACCATGAGATCAAACACTCTTTCAACTTTTTATTTAAATAAAGATAGAGAAGGTGTAAGAAAAACATTCACACACAAAGCTAAAGATTTAGTGGTTCTTTTGGTATTTTGCATAAGTGTTATACTCTGAGATCGTACCTGTAACAGGTCCCCTTCCTTTCCTATTCATCAAGGTTATAGTGAAACCATGTGTACATTGCCTCCATGGATATTACTTGTTTGTCTGGATGTACATCAGATTGAGTTTTAATTAGCAGCTAACTTAATCCATTCTTAGACACGTGATTCAAGATTCTTTATCACTGTACTGAGTACTGAGGAGGAGGTAGCCTGGTGGTTAAGGTGTTGGCCTGTGGACCAGAAGATTGCAGGTTCAAACACCACCATCATCAAGCTTCCACTAGTGGGCCCTTGAGCAAGGCCCTTAACCCTCAATTGTTCAGTCGCTCAGTTGTAAGTCGCTCTGGATAAGGGCGTCTGCCAAATACTGCAAATGTAAATGTAAATGTACTGAGTACAGCAAAGTTAGAGTAATCCTTACAGTGCAAGACAAGATAATAATAATAATAATAATAATAATAATAATGATTTGCATGTTCTCCATTCGCCTCAACCGCCAGATAATGTGTGTGTCAAAAACATGCAATTGAATAATATTGCCATGCCCAATAATAGTGTGTGTGTGTGTGTTGTGGTGTGTGTATGTGAATGCTGCAGCCTGCCTACTAGACAAAACAGTAAATGAAAAATATAATGAATTATTGCAGAGTAATTGCCTAATGAACATAGATATAAAAAAAATACTATAGCACAATAATTAAAATATGACTGGAGTTTTAAATCCAAATGTTACACAATAACTAAATGTGAAAACAGAGTGTTACATTTACATTTACGGCATTTGGCAGACGCCCTTATCACAATTTGCCTTTTGCCAAAATTAAAGTCTTTCAACTTCATTCAACTGTGAATTTCGTGCCTGCAATACAATTGTAATGACATTTACAGAGGTGAAGGCTTTAGACTTTGGTTCTAAGGGTAATAATTTCTTTATTTGCCTGGTTCCTCCTGGTGCCGTGCCTCTTTATGCGGTTCCCTTGAACAAGAAAATAACTCTGTGCACCTGAGGAGAGTTTTGCATAAATGGCCTAAGGGTCGACGAGATTACAGAGTTCTGAGGGTGAATTTGGACTGTAATTATTGTTAACAGTTTGCTACAATTGCTCACTATAACAAACTGTAACAAATGGATATTTGGTGTAACCCAACTAAAGATGGGATCCCTCTTAAGTCTGCTTCCTCTCATGATTTCTTCCTCATGCCATTACAGGGAGGTTTTCCTTTCCACAGTCACTACTGTCTCATTCATTCATTCTCAATGCCAACCCATCACAGGACACACACACACACACACACACACACACACACACACACACACACACATTCATACACTAGGGACAATTTTCCAAGGTGCCAATCAACCTACCGTGATGTTTTTGGACCGGGAGGAAACCGGAGAACCCTGAGAAAAACCTTCTGAGGCACGTGGAGAACATGCACAAACTCCACACACACATGGCCAAAACAGGACTCGAACCCGAACCCTGGCGGTGTGAGGCGAACGTGCTAACCACTAAGCCACCGTGCCCCACCAGTGTTATATATTTAATATTATTCACGGCTGAATGCCATGGCTGACTGAAGAATATTCATACTGGTTAGATGTGAGCTCATCGGTAGGTGGTAGCCCGATGTGGTTAAGGTGTTGGCCTCTGGACAACCAAGCTGCCACTAGTGGGCCCTTGAGCAAGGCCCTTAACCCTAAATTGCTCGGTTGTAAGTCACTCTGGATAAGGGCTTCTGCCAAATGCTGTAAATGTAAATGTCAGTATTTAACATAAGAGTGTAATTCACCATTTATCAAAGGATAATGATCACACTCTCTATTCTCTATTAAATTCATTCTAACACCTCCTGTGGAAACTTCAGAGTCATGGTGTGAAGGATAGACATGATGTAGCTGTGTTAGTCCACAGGCATTACCCACAGCACAGTGCTGGGTGGAATTGTAGTATGACTCTATACATGTGTGAATGTTAGAGATGTCACCTGCACATTTCATGTCACTATGATTAGTAGTACAAACCTCCAACCACTGCTTTTTGTTCTTTTGGTAGCATTCTTATTGAAGTGAAATGGGTGGACCTAATTAAACAGAGGTGCCAGGGATCCTCTTATGGTCGTGGAATGTAGGAAGCAGTAGGAAACCTACTGCACCAATGTGAGTGAAGACAACATATGGGCAATGCTCTGGCTTCCTGTTTTAATGCAGAGTTGTTCAGGCTGGCTGGACTCCTGGGAAGAGGAGCACTACCTTTGACCTCTGGGTTTACCCGGCTTGTAGTGAGATGATGGGATCTGCAGGAAGCGATGTAGGGAGCCAGCTGTCTTTGGAAACCTGCTGCAGTGCTGGAGGATCCGAGTGAACTACCTCCATTCCTAATACTGGACAGCTGTGGAACTTCATTCCTGGACCTTTATGTGGCGCCGTGGACGTAATTCAAGCAGCCATTATTTACACACTCAGACCCATCCTTCTTGACAAAAGGAAGAGAGCCTGACGAAAACTTGTCAGCAGCTATAAAATATGCCTGATTCCACCTGTGATTTTCCATTCTGTGTGTAAGTGTGATGTAATGTGGCAGACTATCATCACATTCAAACTGAGCCCAAGTATGATTTGACAATCACAATGCTATGTTAAAATGCAAAATGTGTGGGAACTAATATCAGAAGTGGTGGACAGTAATGAAGTGTACTTTACCTCTACTTTACTGATGCATTTTCATTTGGATAGACTTTTACTTTTACTTCTCTACATATCAAAGTTTAATATCTTACTATTCAACTACATTTTGTGAATGCTTTGTGTACTTCACCCACCACTGACTATCAGATATATCAAATAAATTCAGTGATGGGGATGTGTGTGAGCTACTCCTGTCCTTTTTATTTATGAGTGAATAAAAACTTAAGGTCAAATGTGCAGCAAGACACTGATCAGGGTACAGCACGCTTTGACTGCTGCTTGGTGGAATCTCTGTACTTATCACAAACATATACTACAGTGTCAGTTCAACAGCAAGCAGAACATGTTGAGAAGAGTAAATCATTTATGAAACTCGTCACAACAGATATTGTCTATTTGCATAATTTCTAAGTAGTATTTGTAGTTCTACAATAGTTCTACAATTATTTTAATGATATCTAAATCAGTGTTTGACCCATTAATATCATTCTATTTATAGATTGATGTGCTTGAGTTGATTAAGCATTAAGCAAGATATTTGTGACAAAATTGATAATAAAATATTACAGCTATAATAAATCACACTTCTTGAGTACATTTAAAGGTAAATACTTTATAGGCAAATACCTTTACTCAAATTAAACTCATTTAACTCAACTAAATGCTTTGTGTACTTCATCCACCACTGACTGTCAGATATCAAATAAATCCAGTGGTGATGGTGTGTGTGTGTGTGTGTGTGTGTGTGTGTGTGAGCTACTCCTGTTAAGGAAACTTGCTAAAGCCATAATTAATTATACAGATTAATATTTGAATACAGATGCAGCAATATCCTGAATGCTGGATCATTGGTTCATTATGGTTCATTATTTCTTTATTAAATTTCTTTCTTTATTTTTTTTTTATAAAAAATAAGTAAATGTTTGTGAAAATATAAACATTGCCTTTCATGTGATACCCTTAAATTAATAAAAATCTGTCTAAAAAAAGGATAGAAAAATAAATAAGCATACATATTCAGAGCCATCTGTTCTGCTAAACCTTTATTTATTCAAATAAATTCAAATGGCATTTAATTGATTACATTAGCAAGAAGCCTGATTGATTGATTGGTCTCTGCTTGTGTGGAGGATTAAATCAAATCAAGTGACTATGAGGTTCTTCAGTGAGACAGTGAATAGAGTCAATCAACAGAATCTTAAGATTCATTCAAAGCAGAACTGTAATAGAATTACTGGCATCTGCTCGAGTCGCTTTCTCAGCAATAATCTGGTTTGAAACCCATAGAAATGTGTCCCGCAGAGCCTTCAGGAAAAGACGCAATAGTTTTGTGGGTCTAAAATCCATTGACTGGACTGAATTTAAAGTAGTTAAAGATCATCGTACACGCCTCAGAACATGTGAGAAATATTCTGTTCTATTTGATAAACAGTGATGAAGTAAACATTTGAATGAAAATGATCTCAGTAAGGAGGTACATGGTGGTTTAGTGGTTAACACGTTCGCCTCACACCGCCAGGGTCCGGGTTTGATTCCCGTCTTGGCCATGTGTGTGTGGAGTTTGCATGTTCTCCTCAGGGTTTTTTTCTCCTGGTTCTCCGGTTTCCTCCCGGTCCAAAAACATGCACGGTAGTTTGGACTGTAGGGTGTTGATTAGGGTGTTGTCCCTAGTGTGTGAATGTGTGTGTGTGTGTGTGTGTGAGTGTGTGAGTGTGTGTGTGTCCTGCGATGGGTTGGCATTCCATCCAGGGTGTATCCTGCCTTAATGCCCATAAACGCCTGAGATAGACACAGACTCCCCGTGACCCGAGGGAAGATCGGATAAAGCGCTAGAAGATGAATGGATGAATGAATGAATGATCTCTGTAGTCAGTGGTGTTTTATTGATTTGATTGTCGTTACTTCCCTGCTGTTACAGGGTTCTGGGGTTAATGCTGTGCTTAGGTTTACTGTCTTTGCTGAGAATCCGCAGAGTTTTTTGTCTTAAAAAAACCTGTCCCTTTAAGTGTATTTGCTCAGAAATACAGAGTGTTCTGGGATGGACAATACCACAACCCTGAGCAGGATATACACTACATGGATAAAGGTTTGAGGACAGCTGACCATAAGATTTCCATGTGATTTTCAGTGTCAGGTACCGCTGTAGGTGAGAAGGCCTGGGGTGCAGAGTTGGTATTCAGTAAGGTTTTGTATGGTTGAGGTTAAAGCTTTGTAGTAGGTCACTCAAGATCTTCTGCTCCAGGCCGTATACACCATGCTATATTTAGGAAGTTCTGAGTGTGCAGAGGAGCATTTTCATGCTGGAACAGGATTGAAGCTTGTAACGCTATTGCCTCAAAATTCAACCTACAAAATCACCAACCTTCACTTTTGTAGAGACAGTTTGGGGAAGAGTTGAGTATCCCAATCATTTTACTGCTCCAGAAGATGAATGAATAAAATAGTGAAAATTCTGGTTTTCTAAAATAGCTGTTACTCCTTTCTTTTACTTTACCCCTCAACGTTGACAGGAAAATGTATTTAGCTTTTGAACTAACCTTTGATTATTTTCCTGCAGAGATCAAATGGACAGTTTATCAGATGCAATGGTAACTAGTAAAATGTGATATTTTTGTAATCTAAAACCATCTATCCAAATTCAATTCACTGTTGTTTGTGTAATGCTGTCAACAATGGACATTGCCTCAAAGCAGCTTCACAAACATTAAAACAGTTATTCAGAGAAAACTATTATAAACATAGAAACAGTCCTAGGTGAAAACAATAGTACATGGTAGCAAATGAAGTTGGTAATGCAGGTTGGCAAAGAGAAAACATGAAACTGTCTGTACACCATCTATCACTCAGCAATGAGTGCAATAACAACCATCACTCAGCAATGAGCGCAATATTTATATCTATTCTTTTTTTTTTTTTTGGGGGGGGGGGGGGGGGGTGGGGGGGGGGGGGGGGGCTCTGGGGCTTACCAGTATATGCTTTATAAATTTCAAATAATGCTACTTTTGGCATTTTTCAGTTTACCAGAGCAGTGTACATTATACTATTTATATAACTGAGCATTTGAGGGTTAAAGATCAAGGCACTAGAAATAGCAGTTTGGAGCTGTTGGTATATAAACTCACATTCTTCCAACATCTAACTTCTTCCAAACCGTAGATGTAAACATCGTCCTAAAACAACATTTCGGAAGCATATTGACAAGAAGAAGAAGAAGCAGAAAAGGACTGATAACAAGGAGAAAAAATGTAATAAATAAGCATTCAAGTAGTTACATTTGAATACTTTTTTGTGACTCGGGATGGAAGTAAATTAAACGTGTTGTTAACTCCGTGTTACGGACAATCCTTAAAATTAAATATTTTCTTATCCAATTAATGCTGCTACATTCACCCACTTATCCAGAGCACATTTTGCTTAAAAAATTTAATATTAAGCAACGGAGGGTTAAAGGACATGATCTTTTGCACAGCAGTTGCAAACTGGTGGTGCTGGGATTTGAACTCACGCCCTTCCAAATAAAATCCATATGAAGTGAAAACATTGTGGTCATTCATACATCATAGAAAAACTATGCTTAACCAATGAGGAGCCAAATCTAAATTGAAGGAAGTTTTGTTTTGTTAAAGGGTTTTAACAAGGACCATTAACCTGGCAGTAACGTAGTGTATAACCTTAATAATGTTATACAGACTGCACAGGCAAACTGAAAGCAGATGAGTTTGGCAGAAAGCTGTGTCATGACAGGACTCTTACACACCTAATATAAATGCAATGTTAGGCTGATTTTCAGTGTAGTATGTCTCTACAGTGGTAGTCCGTTATAATAAGCAGTTCTCTTTGACACTTTGTATATTCTTGCTTTATTGAACTTAGCTTCCCCCTCAACCAGAAAGTCAAGACTCAGCACTTGGAAAAGCAGTTTAACCCTCCAATTATCCAATTTTCTAAGGAAAGAGCAATCCATCTTCCTCAATCACAGCTTACAGACATATCTTATACATGTCAAACATAGTCTTGATTAATTATGGCATGGCTTTCAGAACACGTCATGCTATCGATGTGATATTTACACCATTTATAGGAATCAACAATATTGTGAAAACCACAAGAGACTCGATAGACATATCTATCACATAAGGAATATAGTCATCACATTACACATTAAAAAAAAATGTAATGTCATGCCCATTGTGTTACAGTCAACCTGTAACACAATCATCTCTATTGGTCTTTCTGTTCTGGTTTCGATTAATATCAAATGATGAATTTGTTGCAGGGATAAAATAACCCATTCTTGTTCATGTCTTTCCAAAGTGTCTGGTAGTAATAAGACTCTTAAGTCTTTTCTGCCTGGATATTGTCCTGTATAATACATGAGCAATTGCAGTTTCTCACAAATTATATTTAAGCACAATTAACAAAGGTTTCGTATTGATTGTATGTGTGCGGTCACAACTTATCATATTTCTATTGAGGGTTCAAAGGTCATAGTCAAGGACAGTGAAATGTATATATATATATATATATATAGATATATATATATATATATATATATATATATATATATATATATATATATAGAGTATCTGATATTGGACACACATCCATTAAGATACATTTTACACACAATTAATACGTACAGTTTTACTACAGAACTCTCATATCAGCCAAATGATGCTGGATTTCTTTTTTGTTTAGTTTTGTTCTTTAATATTATTTCTCTTACACTGTTGCCCCTGACTTGCCCAGTAAGGAATGTACAAATGTCGATATGGACATATATCAATAGATTTCATCATTATTAATTTATATTCTGTATCATTTTATTTTTTAAAGTTGCTCTGAGGCAATGTCCAGGGCTAAATTAACTATAAAAGTACAAAGTTGAGGCATGGGGTTGATGGATGCAAAAAAATTTAAAAAGTGGAATGATATGTGTTTCCATGCCAACACACAGACTGACTGACAGACTAAAGTAAGCAGAGTGCAGAGTGATGTCAGAGAGATGTCATCTATTCAAATTTTCTGCTAAATATCAACACTCATTGATAGAGTTTTGCCCATTCGAATGACTCAAAATGTACAAAAAATGATCAAAGAAAATTTCTATATGCTATTATTTGTAAAATTATAGGATGTTTAATAATGATTAAACCAGCTGGGTTGTCCACTTCTGAAAAGCTGCACTGTGAGATACTCAAATGACAAAGTCTACAAAACAATGGTCTTCTATACCATTATTGGGGTAAGAATCAAACAGAAAAGTTTATTTACTTATTGCTTGTGCTTTTTATGGATGTAATTTAGAAAATCACTTTAATGCTTGGTTAAATATTCAAATATTTCTCAAAGTATACTTTTGTTATGGAAAATGAAGCTCCAATTTGATTTTGTATTGTTTATTAGACATCTTCAGTGTTCACACCTTCTACTCAATCTTGCATCTAAAAGTGTAGCAAAGAGTATACCCCTGTGTTTCAACATATTTGCTGGATCTTTATCTACTAAATTTTATATAACATGCCATAAAAACACTCAGCTTTTTACTTTGTATATGTTATTTATCCCCCTCATATTCCAACTGTTTTATTAATGCCGATGTAAAATTAGTGAATATAATTTGGCAAACGTGTATCAGTGCAACAATCTTGTGTCGTATTTTTTTTTGTTTGAACCAGCTTAAACAAGTTCATGGTGAAGACGGGAACCCTGGCCATCTAATCTCCAGCAGAATTAGACAGCTTGACCAAAAGTGGCAGAGTCCCAGATCACTGCAGCAATTGTAAGGGACCACAGACAAGAGTTAGAGACCCACTGGGAAGAGAGAAAACATTCGCTGGCCCTGTCTGACACAGGGGGTCAAGAGGTCAACCCCAGCCACTGTAGTCAGCTTAGAAGAGAGGGTGTCCCTGCTCTCCCCCCCCCCAGCGCCATCATTCTGAAGGCTGGGCAGCTGGCAGGTGTCAGGAGTTACAAAGGGCCATCTGTGCACAGAGAACTGTCCGCAGTGTTCCCTCGCTTCACTACTTCATTAAACTTTTCACTTTATAAACCCACTGAGCTGACCAGGGTGTGGGACACACTCCAAAAGCTCCTATCCCAGAATGCCTCACTTAGCCAACTCGACTCATCTGTTTTTGTATGTTCTTGTGTTTGTGCCAGTATTCGGATAATGGGAACAAAATTTAATCACAGTGCATTTTTGGTTCGCATGGCTCTTTGTACTTCCTGTGCAAAGTCACCAAGATTTTTCCCCCCTCTGTCAGAGATTTCAGTTGCACATTTCAGGGAATTATGTGTCTGAAACCTTCAAAGACTCTTTCGTAATTCATCATACATCTTTTAAATCCGGGCCAAAGTCACATCAATGTTAAATAGCTTGAGAAGGATTACATTAGTATTTGTTATTTAGTGCGTATTGTCAAATCCGGTGGAACACTTCTTAAGCAGCACTGCAGATATCGGAAAATTAAGCTCTCTGATTTCATTCAAATTGACTTTACTTACATAAAAAAATTGAAATTTCATCACCTGCTCGTTCATATACGTAATGAACACACACCAAAAACATCAGGGTGTTAGTCTTTATACGTTCTTGCTTAGCTTACAAAAACAGAAACTGGCATCCTAAACTCCCTGAGTAGCCATTAATTGTTTGAAAAGTTTTAAAAGCGATGACTAGACAGAATACAGAAGCAGATAGAGACAACTGGGCCCCGAGGACTAGGCTGCTGTTTCCTTGTGACTTCCTTTTTGGTGTTTAAACAGTTAAGTTGGTAACAAACTTGTATGGAAAGGGTGGATTCAGGATATGGGAGGGAAATGGCCAGAGTAAGGAAAGGCTCATTCTTTGCACTGTCAAATAGGAAATGGGCACAGATTCCAAGGAAACTGTCTTGTTCCTGACTAATAATCTGGTCAGGACCTCCAACTGTGCTGTTTGCCTGACCAACGTGTGTATGTATCTTCCATGTATAGGTCATGATGAAAACAGTACTTGAGATTATGGAAATATGAATAAATTAGTACACAACATTCAATATTCTACAGGATGCCATGCCCTTTGATAAGCAGAGGCAATTCCATTGCGATGGATTCCATTGTTAACAGCATAAGCTGGAAAAGGACAGATATGTCTGACTCTCACACCATAAAGACACTACATACAAGCTTGTTTTGGTTTCGACTAATGTTGTATAAATTGTTATAATGAACAAATTTTTGGACAAACGTTTGTGAAAACCTGAGCACATGATTTACTTTTTAAACACCCATTTCCATATCTAGTCCTATTTGCTGTTATAGTTATTTTAGCACCAAAAATGTCACCGCTGTGTTGCACAGCAAGACCATTATCTTCAACTGCTCAGTCGTGTGATCATCATTGTGTGATCATTGTGGGTCTCTCTGGATGAGGGTGTCTCGCAACATACCATAAATCTTCAACAACTGTAAATGTAAAAAATATACTTCATATGATCAGATCTAGCATATTTGTTACTCCATAAAGTATAAGTATATTTTACATTCATGGCATTTAGCAGATTCCTATACTTATCAAATTGTTCAAACTAATTCAATTCTGATTCTGATAAGAGCAATTTATGGATAAAGGTCTCGTAAATTTTATTGGGCACAACTCATCATTTTTCTTAAAACTCCCATCCTAGGCAAATATTTATGCCTATTTATTTATCAGAAGAACTGCTCATAGAAACACGAGAATACTTAGAAACTAAGGTTTGCATCACCATGAACAAACCGTTTTGTTATCAGCGAATTGATATTTATTGCTGAAAATGCCTGTGCTTTGGGTTAATGAGTCTCCTGCTCTGTTCAAGCAGATGCATAACTACCTGGTCCTGTCTGAATGACAAGAACTGTGTGGGAAAGTTTCTACGTAAACAAATACTCTGTCACACATTGGATGATGTCGTCAATTCAAAGACTTGATGCTAGAAGAACATGTACACACAGTAAGCAAGTTAAAGCTCAGAAACATGATGCTTTATGGTTGAACATTATACACTTAACACTAAAATATGTGCAATTGCATTATCTGTAGAGACAGCTCAAGCTCTATCAAACAAGATTATATTGTTTACCACAGGGGTCACCTTTTTTACCCAAATGCTACTTCATGGATACTGAGTCACACAAAAGACATATGGTTTGACATACCCCTCTGAAATAGCAAATTTGCCTTTAGTTATATGTTATTATTAATAATTAATGAAACTCGTGTATCTAAGTGAAGACACAGATCACGTTAATGATTTCTCACAGTAATTATCAACAATGATGTCATTTAGTTAATTTAACATTAACTAAATGTTACATTTTAGCTGCATGTCTCTGATGAGATATGCACTTTTTTGAACAGGCCTTAGAACTACTCATGGTGTCCTTGAGGGTGGACCGGGTGGCCCTCGGGCACCACGTTGGTCGTAATTCCGGGACTACCCACCTGCCACTTCTGAGACATTGGGCAAAGAGCCTTAATCCACAACTGCTCAAATTGTTTAAATGAGATTATTTTATGTTGCTCAAGATACTGCAAGATATGCTACATGCTATGACTGTAAATCTATATAACTCCTGTCAGATAGCACTTGTACTGCTGTAGCACTTAGAAAACATGAGAAAAACAGAACTAATCACACATGAATTTGAACACATGAAACATAATTGAGAGAAACATTATTGGCGATGTGCTTGTAGTTTAAGGTGTTGTTAGACACTAAAACACTGTTTTGGAAACAAAAAAAATTAGGATACCTGACTATTATTATCTGACGATCACCAAACTATTATTAAAAAGTTGGAGGAAGCCAACTGACAAGTGTTTGAAAATCTTCTTCATTTGAACAAGAAGACCTAAACCCATTCCAAAAGAATATACTTTATGGATTTTCTTAGAAAATATGTGTCCTATGCAAAGTCATCATATATTTCTGTTCTTCAGATTTTTTCCTTTAATGTTGCTTTGTGTAAGAATTGCTTGTCTGAAAAAGTTGAGTATGTACTAATGTAATTCAGACACGCTATTGTATAACTTCTGAACATTGCACTTAACTACATAACAGTTATTTTCTAACATAAAACAATGTATGCAAATGATTTTCTAAAAAATCAACAGTTTTCAGTTTTTCCTGTGTATGTACTCTACGGCTTTTTCACACAATTATAAGTGATAAAGCATTTTTGTCTTCCTCGGACACACTCTCCTCACATGGCTATAACCCACCCTACTGTGAAGTGGTTACAACAACAAGAACCTGAATGCCCAATATCATTTATCTGCATCTTATTATTATAAATAATATAATAATAATAACAACAACAATAATAATAATAATCATCATCATCATCATCATCATCATCATTGTAATTATTATTATATTGTCCATTATTTTAACATGTCTTCTCTGAGGATGAGAAGACATGTTAAAATAATGGACAATATAATAATAATTACAATGACGATGATGATGATGATGATGATGATGCAAATAAATATGACATCATCAAAGAAAATAACAATCCATCAATGTACAAAGGCAAAATAAATACTTTTCTTCATTGTAACTCCTGTCAGCTGCTTTATGGCAGAGGCTCCATTTACTTTAGTGTTTCTTTTTGCCCTTCCCTTTGCAGTCGAAAAAGGGCGGATACTGGCGACAGCTTCCTCTAGATCCTGATACACTTCCTCACTAACATTTTTGTTCAGAACTCATCCGCACAAAGAGACCATTCCAAACATGTTCCATCCAATTCAGTTAAATCCATTTTATTTGCATAGTATTTCTAACAATGGACATTGTCTTAATGCAGCTTTACACATAAAGAAAAAAAATCTATTGTTTATTATAAGAAATGCACAATAGCAAGGAAAAAAAACTACCTGAGGTGGCCTAAGGAACAAATCTTGAAAAGAACGAGACTCAAAAGGGAACCCATTTTCATCTGGGTGAGCCTGAATGTTCATTCATTACAGTTTAAGGTTGTTGAGGTGTGCAGTGATAATAATAAAAACAATACTCCTGAGTTGTGTACTATTATGCTGTGTATTTGAATGTATCTGTTGTAAGGTTCATCTCACTTGCTCGATACCGTGTGTGAATGAATGTTGCACGTCACTCTGAATGATAATGGATTCTGAGCGAAAGATGTGAAACTCTGCATAAACCTGGTGGTGACGACGCAGCAGGGAAACGAGCCACAAAAACCATCGGTTCCTGCTGCAGCGTGAAAATAAAGCAGAGTGTGTGCGACGTGTGCTGATTAAAGCATGTGCTCAGAGTTTAGTGAATAGAGACTTCTGCCAGGCTGCAGGCTGACTATTAGAGGAAATGTGCGTCCGAGTGGCTGGTGTTATTGATTCCAGTCAACAAAATCGGTCCGTGTAATCCGTCTGCCTTTGTTCCGTCCACTTGGCCGAGCGCTCTCATTAGCCCCCCGTGATTGGTCAACCTGTCAGCAGGTCAGCTCTCCAACCGACTGACCTCTGACTCTCTCTTATTCTTGGACAAATTAAATCTCATAAATGACAAATCCAGGCATGCTGTACCCCCTCCACAGCATGCTCGACCCAGCTCGGGTGCCCATTATGTGGCCGGGCAGGAAGAAAGGCCTTTCAGTGGGACTCGTTAGACCTGCGAATGCTTTAATGTTCATCCTTCTTGACAGCAGACAGAGTACAAATCTTGGAGTAGAGAAAGCAGTTGCTTGATCTGCTCTGATGCTCTGACACTTTTGGTTTGTATCAGGCTGTAGAGCAAAAATGCTCTGTTTGCTTTTGGCCCAAAGCATCGTGCAGGCAGATTTACACTATTCACAGTTAATAATGTCTGAGTGCTGAGTACTTTTACAGATTAGTAAATGCCTGTGCATAACAATAATTAATTATGTCATTAATAGTTCATCGTAATATGTATCTCTCATAAGTTTTGATGCCTTTATGGGAAACAGTGGAGGAAGCGGGACATTCTCCTGCTGCAGTATTACTGTGTGTCTGCCGTCCCTCCTCAGCAATGTTATCTTAATCAGCAATCCGTCTGTTATTCTACCACAAGAGGAAGTTTTTTTTGTTTGCTTTTGGTTCCTACACCAGAGAGCATGCTTCACATCCACTTTGCTCTGATCCACTTGAAGTATTTAAGTTGCTATCTTCATTTGCTGGGTGAATGTGGATCAGGTCAGATAGGAAGAAATAAATGTTTTAATGTGAATGATGGTCATTTATTCTTGACTGCTAAATATAATATTTGATGGAGAAAAACAGAGCTTTTATATCTGAAATACCACAGTGAAAATGATCTATATTAAAATTAAGTTAAAGAATGTAAACTAGTTAAATATAACAACTACTGACATAATACACTATTTTATGGCACGTGAATCAGAGTAGGTGTAAATGTAAAAAATACCAGATGAAAGTATAAATACATAACAAAATACACTTAAGTCCCTTTGCATAGTGCTTATTCATTCAAACCTTCATTATTATCAACATATGATAAATATAAGTACAATTTTGTTTTAAAGACAATATGTCTTTTCACTCTTACACATGCTTAGGGTTCTGAACAAATATATTGTAAAGGTCAGTAAAAGGTGGTAGTTTGGTGGTTTAAGCATTGGCCTTAAGACCCAAAGGTGGTGAGTTCAAATCCCTGCTAAATTACAAATCCCTGCAGCAAATCCAGCGCAAGACCCTTAACCTCACAGTAGCATAGTTGTGTAAATGAGATAAGTGTAAGGTGCTCTGGATCAGGGCTTCTGCCAAATGCTGAAAATGCAAACTGTATTTATTTATGGCACTTGATAGATACTATTTTCCACAGTGATTTACAGATAAATAATTTGAGGTCATTATCAATAAAATATCCTCATATTGGTTCATTAGGTGTAGGACTAAGAGTAGGTTAAGGTTTGTAATAATAATATAGTTTGTAATAATTGTAACAATATTAAAAAATCCCTTGACTTGAGGTAGTCATGGCGATGCATGGGGTTGTCTCCAGATATGAAAAGCGGTTTTGTTGGTATTAAGTTTCAACCAGGATCCATGAGATGTCTGCAAGATACACTGAGATCCATGAAAAGGATTGAGTGATTAAAGAACAAAAACAGGGGAAGTTAAGTGTTATCCACATATAAGTGTAAAACATGATGAAGAGATGAAGAGGAAGAAGGTTTGGAAGGGATGGGATCTAATTGCCAGGTTTATTATTTGCAGGCTCTTATTTTGATGGCAATGTAAAATGTATTATATCATAAAAAAGAGATGAACTGAGATCAGCATTTAACAATTCTCACCGCATTGTTTCCTCTGTTTTGATTTATACTTATAAAGACAAGGATCAGGTGGAAAAAATTTCTTAGGCTTAGAAGATAGAGGGCAGAGGAGGTCCATGGATGCGAAATATGAGAAAAGGAATGTGAGTGGCAGTGGTAGAGAGGAAAAGGAGTCAGGATCTGGAAGGGATGATAGGGTTCAGGAAGCTACAAAGGAAGGGCCTCTAGAATGGACGGTTCGGAAAAGTGTGAGAGAGGTAGGGATATTTCATGAGACAGGAGAGGGAGTGGGATGTGAACGATAGCAAGTGAAGAAGCTGAAATGTTGGATATAAATTACACTAGCTTGTCAAACGATTTCCTGTTCTTGGTCCCTTCTTCACTCATTCACATTCTTCATTTATAAAACCAATACAAATAACCTGTAAAAATTACATTTGGACTCTTTCTTACTTACTCAGTGGATGTTTAGATAACAAATTAAAAAGTGTTTAATGGTATGCACCTATCATTATTTTTCATTTCATTAGTATATTTATAAATCATTAAATTCTGAGCTTCAATGGGACACCAATCCAAAACAAGCCACCATGCACACATATATTCACAAACTAAGCAGTCACGCAGTAATATAGTACTATATAATACAGGTAACATTACCTCAATCAATATTGTACTGTATAATATAGTGCTATATAATACAGGACAAAGGTAATAATAATGTAGTACTATAAAAACTGGGTAATATTAATATAGTACTATGTAATAGAGTACGATATAATACATGTATTACAGAAAAGCTGCCACTAGTGGGCCCTTGAGAAAGACTCTTTTAACCACCAATTTCTCAGCCGTTAGAGTTGTACAAACCAGTGTATTCCTGGAGCCTGGATAGATGGCAAGGGTTGCATTAGGAATGGCATCCAGCATAGAAACATGCTCCAAATCTAATATGCAGATCATCCACTAGAGAACGGGAGAAGCCTAAAGAGGAAAAAAAACACAGAAGAAGAATACGAAGAATACCTGTAATAGTAATTATAAAACTGTATAATATATTTTACAGTAATGTAGTACTACGTAAAATACTATTATGTAGTATAGTTCTATTCAATATTGAAATAAGTAATATAGTACTAAATAATAAAGAATTAAGTAATAAGGCCAGTAGAATAAAATTGCGTATGTAAAAAGTATTCAGGATAGGCTATAGCTCGTTGAAAAGTCTCTGAAAAGTCTGAATACAATACTTGTATTAAATAAAGCCCTGCATAATGTTTGCAGTAAACATTGTTTTATTCAGTTGATTATGTCTCTTTTGCTTCTTCCTTTCATAAGGAAAAGTTGGCATCAGTGACGCTTGGTCCTCGTCACCCTTTTTTCTTTTCTTTTTTTTCCCCTCTGCACCTCCTTTTCTCATTCCATTCATATTCAGATGCAAGCAAGCCCTCTCTATCTGGTTATTTACATATTGCTGAAGTGCTTGGCGAGGGACAGCCGTGTGTCTACTGGGAAATGTCAAAACAAGCTAGCAGTTACTAAGACAAGGATGGAGTAGTGCTAGTCACCACATTAATAGGTGGTGTTCACCATCTGTCCATTAATGTTGTGAAGCAGCCTGTAGACCTGTGGCTTCCATTGCAATGCAGGCAGTCTGTAGTCGGAGCCAGAACCAGAGAGGTCTCATCATTACATTCATAATGGTGGGGGAAGGGGACAAGTGATGAAAATGAAGATGATGGACCAACAATCTATTCAGTTCCTTTCAATAGAATATGTATTGTGAATGCACAAAAAGACATTTCATTCAGATGTTATGAAAATGGTGTTAAGAAACTGCTTCCTATTTGTGAGAAATAAATCATTCACACTTTAATTAAAAAGTCTGGTTTCATTGTAAATATAATAATAGTAATAGTAATAGTAATGAATAGTAATGAATTTTTTGCCACACATGGAAATACATCATTTGATCGTAGAGGTTGATTTTCTATGAACAATTAAATATGATTTCCTACACATGCTCAGGAGGACATAAGCTTCTGTGCTTTGTCCTGAATGCTGAAGAATTGCCACTCATTGTAGGAAAAGCTACGACGGTCCAACTTTTTCCGTGTGCTATTGAAAATGATTATCATGTGAAGAGAAAAGAGTATTCAGTGTCCGTGGTCATTAATCAGCCGTCAGTCCCCTCGGCCATTCCCACACATCACACTCGATGATCCCACTCTTCTCTTGCTTCTCTACAGCCAATTGCAAATCATCTGACTTTTTTTTTATGAAATCATTGTGCACTCCAACTTTTGATATGTTCACACAGCAAGGTATTTGGGAAGAGTGTTGGCTCATTTTGGCGAGCAGTGTTTACTTGGGATTCATCATGTTCTGTGCTGTGACCTTCACAGGTCACCAATGGTCCTTCATATTCAACATATGACCTGCAACGACCACTAGCATTATGGCCAGCAGCTGCATGCAGTGCTCTGGGTGAGCTCAGTTCACACAGGCCACTAGAATACAAACACATAAAGAATAAGATGCATTTATCACTGTGTGACAGCTTCATTTTCTTACAGTGTTTTTTTAAGTGTGTTCTATTATTATAGACTTTTGAGGGTGGATTAAGCCCATTGAAATCATTGAAAACAAATGTTATGTCCACATATTGACATTTGGTGCACTGGTGGACTGATTGATGCGGTCCTCATTAATTTCATTGTTGCATGGATTTCGCTGTATCGTTTTCTTTAATCCGAGACAAATTATTTGTACAGAAATGTCACAGAGGCCAATTGAAACTGACCCGGAATTAGGCAGTGTCACAAGCTGTGCGTTTGTCCCTGTGTGAACTGATGCATCTTCACATTTTTCTATTAAGTTGAGAGAACACTATCTTGCAGTGTTAAAAGTTAAATGTTCAGAAGCAACACTGTTTAAAAATAACATTTGTGATTTTTTTTCTGTTCGCACCGGCAGAAAAGTTTTTCTTTCTTTATAAAAGTTCCAACCATCAAAGATACGTCTTACACCATGTGCCAGTAGGAAAGGCTTTAGAATGGTCTTCATCGTGAGATGTTCACAGAGACCTTACACAATACGACACGGTTGTAAGTACATGAACATGAATTTCCACACTATTTACTTCTCTCTCTCCTTTAAGAAGCAAGTCTTCTACTATTATTTGGGTGTGCTTTCATTCCTCCTCCACATTGGCCTTCTCTTTTATGCTGGACTTAGAGATGTGTGCTTGGCTCATACTGAATACTTGCTTTGGGGGGCATCTGTTGCCTTATAGTCCTCCCAACATCTGCTGCTATTGCTCCCCATTCCCAGCATGCTGTGGGATATGGTTTCTCCCAAAGGTGGCCTTTGTATGCACCATTGTGAATTCGATCATTGTTTTCTACAGGCGGTTCCCACGATGCAGAGGAAGTTACTGCCATGCCTAAAGACACATTGCCACACTCCCCTAACTGTCTAAAGTGATCACCCTCTGTAAAGAGCCACCCATCTTTTGAAAATGTTACTAGTATAATGCAAATTATTGGGGAAATTATTCCATCTAATGATATTAGGTACATGGACACAGTTGTGAAGTGTCAGAGGGCATAGTGACAGAGCTGAGAAAAGGATGATTAGTATATGCATATTTTTGATAAGGTGGTGAATATTTATTTATCCTATAACATAGTGTATGATGTTATATGTAAAAAATATATTTATATAATATCCATATAATATAATATCTTCCATGTTATCTTGCCAAAGATAATCGTATTCTATTTCACAGATTTCACACCACAGGGTTGGTAGATGAAACAAGTGTTAATAAGAAAGTTTATGGGCTGTTCTGTTCAATGATACCAACATAGTGCATCACAAAAGTCTACATAATTATCTCATATGAAATTGCACGTAAGAAACATGCTGCATTCATATAGCAAACTATGTTTGTTTGTTTGTGTATTTTTTGAAAATGTAATTGCATGAAAGGAAACATTCCTAATCTCTTGTATTAAAAAATTGTATTAAATAAGGGAAGCAGTTTTGCGAAAAATGAAACTGTGTAGATTGTTTAGCAAGTTTGAATGTTAAATTTTATATGTTATATTTTTATATAATATTATATATTATAACGGTTTTGAAAAATTAAGAAATTCATCACAAGTACAATAACTATATATAGCTGCTTTACTAAATATTTGGCATGTGTAATGTAAATACAAATGTAAAGAAAGCTTTAAAAAAAAAGGCTTTAAAACATGTTTTACCTGAAATTTTACTTTTTCTAATGCAGAGATTTAGAGAAAATGTTTTCGCTCACTTTTCAACACTAAACATTTTAGAGAGACAATTGGCCAGGCTTCTGAGCTGAACTGCCTGAGTGCATGCTGGTGTTACCTTTTTATGAATGGCAAGTGTCAACTCTTACAAGTGTTTGGAAAACAAAAAGGAAACTTGGTTTATTTTTGGAGAAGGACTTCCTTTAGTCCAGAGGTCTTTAGGTCACCCTTCAAGACTTTGAGAGTGATTGATGATCTCCCGGTCCTGAGGTGCACTGTCACCTTCTGTCTGGGTGGTCTTTCCTGAGCAGTGTTCAAGAGCACAAAATGAACGGTCCTGTAAAACCCTCCGTTCATACCTGGCTAGTAATAATCACATTTCACCAATTATCAAACATGTGATTTACTCATGATGGGTGATATGTTTAGTTTATTGATTAAGTTGATCTAAAGTTAGTTGCGATGTAACCACTGTATTTCTCCTGCACCAACAATCTGTGACCATTTGGCTCAAAAATGTTCCAATGGATAAGGCATGTGCCATGGCCAGGAGTCTCACTGTGTGGTGAACTCTGTTTACCGCATGTTTAAAATTCCTGTGTAAATGAAAACTAAATGTTTAGATTTGGGTGAAAATGCAGCATAGTGCACCATGTCTGTCCCATAGTTGACACTGAAATTAAGTATCTCAATATTTCATGAATAAAAATCTTTTAAAAAGTAAAAGGAAACAATATTATCAAAATATATTCGCTTTAAGCAGTTTAATGCATTATTTTATGCTTAAATCAGCTAATCACCTCATTTATGTGATTTAATCATTTGAAATGTCCTGTATGAGTGCTTGCAGTACATACACACAGCGCTGTGACAGAACCGTTACAATTCTAATTAAGCGAAGGGATTTTGCAGGATATACCCCATCCTTTCCACAAACCGTTTGAAAATCAGTTAAAAACACACACACACACACACACACACACACACCACACACACACACACACACACACAAGCGCACACACATCTAGGCAGACTTCCATGCCAACTAAAAACACAAGAATCTTGGCTAGAGTCAGGGACTCTCACTTGTCACCTTGTATTGTGACAGGCAGCTATTATCAAACTCGTTGTACGCATACGAGCGAATGTTTGAGCGATTAACAAGGAATTAATTAAGGCTGTTGCAATAAGGACTATCTATACTAAACTAGACTTTAGTTATTGCTTTAAGAAAAAGGTTTAATGAACTTTTAAGCAGCTGTGAAAAATTGCTGTGACAAAAGTGAGAATGCCTACAAAAACAAAAAGTGTTTATTTATATTTTAGCAATTAACAAAATGTAAAGTAAATGAACAAAATAAAAATCGAAATCAAATCAATATTTGGATTTTGTGATTTCGTAGGATAAAAGTCAGGTGTATGATTAACCTAATCATACCAAGCAGGTGATTATTAACTGGTGGTTATTACTGATTATTATTAGGTGGTTATTAACACACACAGACAGGTGGAACTCAGAGCCCCTCTCTGAGCAGACACATCAAGGATGAAATATCTGTAGTTATCAATTCCTAATATATCTCAGTAAATTAGATCTCAGTAAATTTGAAATGAAGAATCCTTCGTCTCACAAGAGAAAAAGCAAAACTTCTTTATTACAATCAGTGAGCTTAATGAAAGTGATCACCGACCACAAGCCCTGGCAGGGAGAGTGAAGCAACAACAAACGAATCTCTCTGCTTTGATATTTATACCCTGTTACCATTTAATGTCTTCTTTGTTTGTGTGTTTTATTTATTTGGTCATTTCCCTCTCATGCGATTTCCCCTTATTTCCATTGTTTCACCGGATTCTCACATATTCAAATTTTGTTATGTTTCATATCAGCCTGGTTCCGCCTTCCCTAGACTGCCATATTTGGACTTCCTGTTCACCTCAATTAGCCTTATTTTTTGGCCTAATTTAGTTAGAAATAAAATATATATTGGCCTTGTGTCAAATCATTCCCATTTCTCATCAGTTAAATTGAAACAGTTGCTTTTTACAGACGTTCCTTTATACTCCTGCAAGTTTTCACTTTTATTTTCATTTTACATTGCTGTTTATTATTCTACGGATCCTGATTTTTCTTCCATCTCCCGCCCCTGGAGCTGATCCTTGTCACCCTGTCTATACTCACATGCCTTCTCCCCAAAAGGGTCTCTACCTATTGTGATTGAATACTTCCTTTTAATAACCTTTATTAAGTCTGCCTCACACATGGTTGTTTGTTTTCTTCCAGCAGATCTATCTATCAGTCTCCAGTTAAACCCTACTCTACTTTGATATATGTTCAGTTCATGTTAGTAAATAGATTTACTGGGTTGGATCAAAACATTGCCTCAAAAAGTTGATTGAGAGTATTTCTTAAATGTGTTAATCTTATCTGCAATAACAATTGTGCTCTTACAGTTGATTACAAACTAAACAGATCAAACACAAGATAATAAAATTAAAGTATTTTTATTTTGACAATATTGGAGTACATATGCATTTCTTAGAGTCAGCTTCGGTCACCAAAGGTTTACACTGTGTTTACATGAAATAGAATACTGAAAGAGACTAGTGTTGATTCAGCAATAATTAATAAAGTCAGGTACTGATGTAGGGTGGTTTGGACTGAACCAGAACTCGGGTCATAGTACACCATTAATACACCAGTAAATACCCCATTAAACAGTAATACACCATTAAAGATCTTCCACGGCATCAAATAATCAACATATTTTCCTGGAGCGTGTTTTGTGTTTTTGTGTCATTTTGTAACAGGTTTCTTTCTCCTAGATCCCAAACTGGAAATTCAAAGACATATAAAGCTGTAAAGCTATAAAGCTATGTACATCCACCTTTGTGGTTTGAAATTGGCGATTATCCAAGAATGGCTGGAAAGGTCATATAGAGTCCATACAGATTCCATATAGAGTATTTTAATTATTGTATGCAAGACATTTTTTAAAATCTTTTTTTTAACTCGTTTTAAGAAAGGGAACCGGAGGTTGTGCTCCAACTATAGGGGGATCACAATCCTCAGCCTCCCTGGGAAAGTCTATGTGGGTACTGGAGAGAAGAATTTGGCCTTTAGTCGAACCTCGGATTCAGGAGGAACAATGCAGTTTTCGCCCAACCGGTCCACATGTGCTTTGTGGATTTGGAGAAGGCATTCGACTGTGTCCCTCGCTGCACTCTGTGGGGGCTGATCCAGGAGTATGGTGTCCGTAGCCCTCCATTGAGGGTGGCTAGGTCCCTGTATGCATGGAGCAGGAGTCACATTGATTGCACTAAGTCAGACCTGTTTCCATTGCATGTTGGACTCCGACAAGGCTGCCCTTTGTCACCGGTTCTGTACATTATTTTTATGGACAGAATTTCTAGGAGCAGCCAGGGGCTGGAGGGAGTCTGGTTTGGGGACCACAGGATCTCGTCTTTACTTTTTGCCGATGATGTTGGAATGTTGTATATGTTGTATATACCACGACCTTCAGCATGCACTGGGAAGGTTTGCAGCCTAGTGTGAAGCAGTTCGAGGCCATGGTCCTCAGCCCCAAAAAGGTGGTTTGCCCAATTCAGGTTGGTGGAGAGCTCCTCCCCCAAGTGGAGGAGTTCAAGTATTTTGGGTTCTTGTTCATGAGTGAGGGGAGGATGGAACTGGAGATTGACAGGTGGATCGGTGCAGTAATGCGCTCGATGTACCGGTTCGTCATGGTGTAGAAGGAGCTGAGCCACAAGTCAAAGTTCTCAATTTTCTGGTCTATCTACATTCCTACTCTCACCTATGTCCATGAGCTTTGGGTCATGACCGAAAGGACAAGATCCCGGATACAGGCGGCCGAAATGAGCTTCCTTCGCAGGGTGGCTGAGCGCTTCCTTACAGATAGGGTGAGAAGTTCAGTCACTCGGGAGGAGCTCAGAGTAGATCCGCTGCTCCTCCACTTCGAGAGGGGCCAGCTGGCGGGGCACGGGCATCTATTTTGGATGCCTCCTGGGCGCCTTCCAGGGGAGGTGTTTCGGGCATGTCCCACCGTGAAGAGGCCTCGGGGAAGACCCAGAACACGTTGGAGGGACTGTGTCTATCGACTGTAATGGAAACGCCTCGGTATCCCCCCGGAGGATCTAGAGGAAGTGGCTGGAGAGAGGGAAGTCTGGGCATCTCTGCTTAGACTGTTGCCCCCGCGACTTAGCCTCGGATAAGCGGTAGAAGATGGATGGATGGATGGATAGAATGTGACATTGATGAATGTCATAATAAATGTACATAATGAAATAAATATATTGGATTTTCTGAAATGTATGGTCAGGTGTGGCAGAAACGTATGTGATGCAGGACATGTATGAGGACAGCGTGACAGCAGTGAAATGTGCAGTAGGAACGACAGACTGGTTCAAAGTGGAGGTGGGATTGCATCAAGGATCAGCTCTGAGTTCTTTCCTGTTTGCAGTGGTAATCGACAGGTTGACAAAGGAGGTCAGATAGGAGTGCCCGTGGACTATGATGTGTGCGGATGATATTGTGGTGAGAGTAGGAAGCAGATTGAGAAGAGTCTTGAAAGATGGAGGAACGCGCTGGAGAGAAGGGGAAGGAAGAGAACGACAGAGTACATGTGTGTGAATGGGAGGGAAGACAGTAGAGTTGCAGGGAGAAGAGGTGGTCAAGGTGGATGAGTTTATGTACCTGGGGTTAACAGTGCAAAGTAATGGAGAGTGTGTTAGAGAAGTGAAGAAAAGAGTGCAGGAAGGGTGGAGTGGGTGGAGAAGAGTGGCAGGAGTGATATATAATAGAAGGATATCTGCAAGAGTGAAAGGGAATGTTTATAGGACAGTGGTGAGATCTGTGATGGTGTGAAGTTTGCAACATCGCAGGAGGAAAATAAGAAGAAGGTATATGAATGTGGTGAAGGAAGACATGCATGTAGTTGGTGGAAAAGAGGCAGATGGAGAAGGACAGGGTTATAGGTAAGAAGGATGATTAAAAATATTTTTAATGTGTAAAATATGTGTAAATGCAGTATTTATAAATAATGGCAATATGGTTAATTATATGAAATTACAGTAGTCATTAGACGGAGGCAAAAACACATGTAAAAGTAAATTGAATGATTTTCCTTTTACAGTAGCAGTAAAATAGTGTTTAAAAGCAAAAACAAGAAAAGCGAAGAACAAAACTTAGGCAACGTTAAAAAAAATCACAAAGAAGAACAAAGTCAAAAGCAACAATAGTCATTCAAAATTCTTTAAGATACATTAATTTGGAAGTGTGTGTGATTATAAAAGTGTTTTATTATTTTAGAATCAGAAGAATGTGATTGTGTGAATGTGTCTGTAGTCTGTGGCTGCCATACTTGTAGGCTGCAGTATGTTCTGGGAAACCTCATTAAAATGTTCACACAGGGAATCATTTTCCTTCTAGTCTTTCCTCTTGATTTCTGAATGTCGGGTGTGAAATTCTTGGTAGAATCCTGCACTGTTTTCTGGAACACATCCCTCCCATTTTGGGGGTATTTTAGTCTTTTAGTATTTTAGTCTATTCTATTGAGTTGACAAGATAAGGAGGCTGTCCGTGATGTCCAGTGGTGCCCCAGATGTAGGCTGAATGTCAGCAAACTGTGGTACAGGTGTGTTTCATTTTAGGCATTATACGTGGAATGTGCTATTCTATAGGTTTGTGGAATAAATCTACCGTGATAGCACGTTCGCCTCATACCGCCAGGGTCCGGGTTCGATTCCCGTTTCGGCCATGTGTGTGTGGAGTTTGCATGTTCTCTTCGTGCCTCAGGGGTTTTTTCTCCGGGTTCTCCGGTTTCCCCCCGGTCCAAAAACATGCACGGTAGGTTGATTGGCACCTTGGAAAATTGTCCCTAGTGTATGAATGTGTGTGTGTGTGTGTGTGTGTGTGTGAATGTGTGTGTGTGTGTGTGTGTGTGTGTGTGTGTGTGTGTGTGTGTGTGTGTGTGTGTGTGTGTGTGTGTGTGTGTGTGTGCCCTGCAATAGGTTGGCATTCCATCCAGGGTGTATCCTGCCTTAATGCCCATAGACGCCTGAGATAGACACAGACTCCCCGTGACCCGAGTGAAGATCGGATAAAGCGGTAAAAGATGAATGAATGAATGAATGAATGATTCTTTACAGTGTGGTCTGAACAGGAGGCTTATTTTCTTTTTCATCTTTCCCATTTAAGTGTGACGGAAAATACAAAATTATGATTACAATCATTCTTTAATTTTTCCATAAAGTTTAAAGAGAGAGAGAGAGAGAGAGAGATAAAGCTATATATTATTGGACATCATTCCATAAACCAAGAAGGAACCATAGTTAAGAAGACGAATATGGAATTTCAAATTGAGTGCTTTTTTTCTTTTCACTGGATGTAAAGAATTGCAGTTTGTATCAAATGTAGCAGTAGGTCATTAATTCAGTATGGAAGTGTACCAACTTCAGCATCCCTCTTGCTTTACTCTCTCAGGGAAAACCTTACACAATTTGCCAAACTGCCATTTAGGGATTAAAGAAGGATTTGAAGGAATTCCTCACGTCTGTTGATATCGTTCTCCCTGAGTCACAATTCTAAAGTCACTTCTTTTAACAGGTATCTGCAATTTAATGCCATATGCAGTTGGAAGGAGCAGTTCATGGAATAAATAGCAAAATAAAGTTAGTGAAGATAAAATGGATACTTATTCTTGTTATTTTTGGCGAACCATTATCATGAATAAACTTGAACAAACTTTATACAAAATTGTTCTATGAGAGAAGTGAAAAGTGTTTACATCAAGTACAGATAAAAGGCCACACACAAAATAACACCTCTGATATAACAGTTGTCAAGATAGTGTGGAAATATATGTTCTTTTACAAATGTGGCTTTATTAAAATATGTTTTAGGGTGTTAGAATTTTATATGCAACTGGTGTAAGATATATGGGTTCTGATTACAGATGTTTTCAGTTGAAAGACTTATTAATAACTTAGTTAGTTGCGTGTATTGTATAGTGAGCTAGATAACAGTGTAGACTTCTTAATTACATTAATTCTGGTACGGAATGGAATCAATAGAAACAATACATTAATATAGCTGCGATCATGACATTCATTACAAAATTAAATTGTTTGCAGTTCAGTTACTGTCTTCTGACAGTACGCAAACTGCAGACATAAACACAGAAGACATAATATCAATAACTCTTCATGATCTGCTATACGATTACTTTCATGGGTTTGTTTGGTTTATTTGTTAGTTTTTTCTCTGAAAAAGCTTTTTCTCTTTCTGCTAAATTTTATTTAATAAGGTACCTGGGAAACCTTTATTTAGCTATTGCTTAATCATTATTTCAAGTGGTGTTTTTGTCATAGTCATTTACATTCATTTTCTAAAAATTATAAAAAAATATCCACTTTAGTGTTATGATAACTAGATTCTGAAGCCTGACTGTGACTGTGACTGTGACTGTTTGCCCATAAGAACATTAGTAACGTCAAGACCTAGTGTCATGCAAGGAATTCTGAGTTCTAACTCATCCCAAAGATGTTCTTTGGCTTACAGTCAGGGCTCTGTGTAAGTCAGTACTTACTACATAATTTCCCTCAGGAGCTTTGGAATAACATTCAATCATTAATTGGAAAGGTAATTAACAAGAATTAATCAATTCGATCAATTGGAATATCAATGTTGCTAGAAAGTGATATTTTATTAACAATAGATTTTGACTGATTAAAAAAATCTTTTAACAATTTTTAACAATTGAGATTAGTGGCTAAAGAAAATTATTCAGACCAGACTGAGTCATTGGGAAATATTTCATACAGGATTTATTTGGAAAAATATTAAGGTGATTTTCTTCATGAACAACACATTGAACAACACTTATAAAACAATTCCCGAAAGTCTTAACAAACGCAATTAAATACATTACTGTTGGAAAACAGTCACTATGACCCGAAGTGCCTTATATACAATATACAGATTTGCAAAATGAGAAAAAAAAAGTTTAAATTATATCTGGGTACACTTCACGAAAAAAAACCCAAAACAAAAAATAATCACAAATAGCCTTTAAATTAAAAATATATATATTACAGCTTAAAAAAACATGAACAGTTTTGATGGCGGTGTTTTTCCTCTCTTGACCTGGGTAACGGGTCTGAGATCGACACTGTAGTCAGTGCATACATATATGCAGTATTAATGTCTGAATGTTAAATACATTTTTAAAGAAACCCTCCATAGTGCAATGAGGTAAAAAGAAATCCCTACAGGAAATGCAACAAGTTCAACTGGCACATTCCTGGGAAATAAACTTTGAGAGTGCGAGCCAGTATGGCTCAACATCCTTTTTCTGCAGTCACTGTGCTTATTTCAGTTGAGAACCAGCTCATTCTGAACTTCATCATGAACATAAGACCCACAGCAGCAGTCACGTGAAGGAAACCTTCCCTCTGGTTTGAGCAGCATATACTGGAGTAAAACCTCCTGTAGAGCAAAATGAGCTACAGCTCTATTGTGTCATTATACCTGCAAAAAAAGAAGGGGGGGGGGCACTTTAGTTTTCATTTATTTGCAAGATGCAGTGCAAGACCATTCATTTATATTTCCTGATGGCATGTATATTTCTTAGAAAGGAACTCACCTCAGTTGCAATAATACATTCGTCCTTTTCATCTGATATTACAAAGACAGACTGGTACTTTGTGTCTTTGCTGGCAGCTTCAGGACTTTTGTCTGATGTCTCACTAAAATTCAAGATAGAATAAAAAGGAAATGTTACAGATGTTACAGAATCTGACACGTAATTACAACTTCTTGTAATTTCTCTTCTTGTTTTTGATCATCTTTCAGGATTCTTCACCTTTTTAAATGTTTTCTGTGATTTTCTTCAGAGTCTGACTCAAGAGTCTCGCATTTCACATCGTTTTTCTCCAAGTCTTCTTTTTCAAAGTCCTCCTGCTTTATCTCATGAACAAGATTGTAATCCACTAATGAATAGCGAGATTTGTAGCCTTTCTTTTCAACACCTGTGGCGTCACTCTGAAAGTCCACCTTCTTGTTGGTATTCTTCACCTGCGTGGTGCTGATAATGCTGACGGTTAGGTCCTTGTCTCGACTGCAGTTGTTGGTCAAGTTGTTCATGGTTTCACTTTCGATGTGAGTATCAGCTTGCTGACTTCTCTGCTGCAGTTTTATACGGATGTACACAATCAGAACTGCACACCCAAGCAGGAGCAAAAGCACTAAAATAATCCCAGCGCAGATAGCTGTCCATGGAAAGAGGTTGTCCTCCTCGTCGTCAGAGTACCTTTTATCAGCTCCCTCTACAACCGGCTGTCCTTGAGGATTTTCAGGCAGCAAAAATTGACAGTTACTTCCTCCATACCCAGGAACGCAAGCACACACATAGCGATTATCCCGTTCATGACAAGTAGCTCCATTGTGGCATGGGTTATGCGCACACTTATTGACAGGCAGAGTGCAGTTCTTGCCAATGTATCCAGGTGAACAAGTACAGGTGTAGTCATTGACTCCATCATGGCATGTTCCTCCATTCTGACATGGATAACCAGCACATTCATCAGTACTGTCATCACAGTTTGTGCCTGTATAACCCTCTGGACATTGGCAGAGATAGGAGTCCACAAGATCGAGACAATGGGCACCTAAAACAATATGAAATACTGGGTATTAGAAAATCAGATTAACTATACTAAATGTGCACAATTTAAAATAAACCCACTTTAAATCATTTTAAATGACATTTAGTATTTGTTTACCATTTGAGCATGGATTTGAACTGCAATGATCAATCTTCTTTTCACAGTTAAAGCCAGCATAGCCCATGGGACACTGACAGAAGTATCCTCCATCTGGATTGTCAGCACACCGTCCACCGTTGAAGCAAGGACCATCAGCACATGTCATGGCACTCAGTTCACAGTTTCTTCCATAGAAGCCAGGAGGACAGGTGCAGCTATATGTGTTTTCAAGATCCTGTGAAATTGAACAAATTATAGTAATTATTATAAGAGAAATTTTGAGAAATGGAGTTCCAGTTTGAAGTCTCAGTGGCTATGTGTCATTTCCATCAAAGTTAACTTCTCAGCTTCAAATTACTTACAGTGCAGCTTCCTCCATTTCTGCAGGGGCTCCCGGAGCACTCATTGACCTCAATCTCACAGCTTGCCCCTGTGAAACCAGGTTTGCAGGAGCATGTATAACTGCCTTGACCAGTATTAGTGCAAGTGGCTCCATTCTGGCATGGTTTGTGGTGTGTACAGTAATTAAGATCTGAAAAACAATGCAAAAAAAACATTTTTACTCCTCCATTTCCACTCTGCAAAAGTTTCCAGGTTGTTCATGTTGATGATGCATAAATGCAGTCACAGAAAGACTTTTAAACAAGATTAACCTTGGTTGCAGAAGAGTCCACCCCATCCTTCTTGACAGTTGCACTGCCACGGTTGCTGGCAGGTCCCATGTAAGCAGCCTGGGTAACGGATGCAGTCGTCACAGTATTTGCCACTGAAACCGACCCGACATCTAAAGCAACACACGAAACAGGATTAGAATCCGTCCTCCTGAATAACAATACATATTCTATATTTTTTAAAAGCTAAAAACTTGTATACTTACTTGCATTCACCAGGTTTGTCACAGAATCCATGCTCCTCGTCACATCCTGGGAGACAGATTGCTACATGGAGAAGGAAATGCATACATTAATTGCTGCCATTTAAAAAAAAATTAAGCCTTCTTAAGTTTTCATTCAGGTGCGTTTGCCAACAATTTCCCCAAACAAATTCAGTCATTCATTCTGATCTGGGCTAGTTGCCCCATGAGTAGGTGTATAGAAGAAAAAAACATGTCATCACCCTGGGAAAAAGAGCCTGCTTAACACACTCACACTCCTACAAAAGATTTACAAACAAAAGCCTGCCTTTTCTTCTACCGGTGGGTCAGAAGTTCCCTTTTTTTCACTTTGTTCATACAGCCCCCTCCACATAATGTCGCAGAGATAAGGGTGGACAGCTGGTGGACACGCTGCTAGTGCAGGACAGCTGCTGTATTGTCTTCTCTCACTCAGCAGCTGCCCGCTTCTAACAATACAGGAGCACGCTCAGCCAATCAGCGGAGAGCGCTCTGCCAAGCAGCCAATCAGGGGACAACTTTGGTCCACGGCACGCGTGCCATTATTTAGCTAACGGTTCTGTTTTGAATGACTTGAATGGGTGCTGCACGGAGAACTTCCGCAAGCAGACACGTCACGGAACGCCATCTACTATTAATCCTTAAAGATAACCAATAAACAAAGCAGTAATTATTGCTCCTGTAACTACTTACGCTCTGTGCAGTATTGGCCTTTCCATCCGGAGTTGCAGATGATCTCTCCGCGCTCTCCGCACGTGAAGTGGCCGAAGGCGTCGTCCCGCGGGCGGCAAAACACCGAGCAGCCCTCTCCGTAGTAATGCTCATCACACACGAATCTGTACAAGTACTTTAACTCTGTCCTCCCAGCCACTTGTAGATCTTGGGACCATTTATCACCGACCGTCAAATGCCTCTGGGTGGTCACACGACTGATCAGACGGTCTGGGTTTTCTTTAACAGAAAAGTATCTATTAGATTTTTGTCCCACCCAGATATGCGCGGAAAAACACAAGGAATATATATATATATATATATATATATATATATATATATATATATATATATATATATATATATATATATATATATATATATATACACACAAGTCTTACCTGTTGAGAGATCATCAGTAGACTCTGTATGAAATGCCTCAATAATGAGCGAAAAGGTGCCCTATAATGTGACAAAGAAGAAAAATCAACTTTAATATTGCTTGGCTTAAGGATTTACACACTAGCAGTTGTGATCCTGGTGTCTCACGGAAGCGGAGGATAAAACCAAGGTGTGATAACTCTCGGGTTGACGCTCCGTTTCCCGCAGGTTCACACTTCCTTAAGTGCAGGCAAATGAAAGCTTTCGGAATTTCACGCTGAGCTGACAATAACATAGCATCCCTATAGGGATCAGACATTTCCATGCCTTCAGCATTGTAAGTGCTCTAAATGATCCAATCGGTGGTGAATTCCCTTTGCACGAACACACTAATGATGCTTTAGTCACCTCACTGCTATTAAACATACACAGAAATAATAACAAATAAAAAGCTCCTTCTACTCACCGGCCACGTGAATCCAAAGGGGAAGCGGACTGGGTTGGTGAATGTGCTGTCTGAAACACTATCAGGAACTTGAAACGAGTTTGATCCGAGAACTGGAGTGGTAATTCCACCGTATGTGCACGGAGGCTCCGGGGACACGTTCGCCTGGTAATGTTTGAGGCAAATCCTGAAAAAGGTTTTGCATTCGCACTGATGAATTGCGGACCCGGATTCTCCGTTACAGCAGTTAGTGTTGGCTGTTATTCCTTTCTTATTAAGAAACTCTTGAAGCTTCAATTCAAAAACTCCCGAGGAGAAAACCTGAGAAGAAGGGGAAACAAATTATATATGTATACATATCTAGAATATAAATTAATAATCAAAAATACAAGTTTAGCCATTCATTTTAAAGTTCAGCTTGACCAGAGACACATTCTTCATTACCTGGCTTATCATGGCACAAATGATGGCAGTTATCATAAGTCGTCCCATGGTGGTAAAGATCTTCAACGAGATGTTACACGTCCACGGGTTGAATCTGCGCACTCAGCGAGTCATGTAAACTCAAGCTAACAGAAGTGGAAGAGGTGAATTCTTCAGGCAAATAAAAATGGTTTTATCTTCTTGTACAGGTCATGTCTTGAAAAAAAGATACTGAAAAGTAATTCCAAAATGTCACAAGGAGGGAAAAAAGTGGGATAACTCCAAGTTGTGTGTGAGTCCTTTTCACTTGTCTTTTCTTCACAAAGATGCAGCAGAGACAGACAGCAGGGTCTGTGCTGTTTACTTTGCGCTGATTTGTACAGGTCCAAACGCTTTTACTCCGACGATCGTGATTCCATTGGACAGAGTCGGTGTGTGCGCGTGTGAGTGTGTGTATGTGTCTCTAAAGTCCCAGTCCGCCTTCTGCCTGTTATATACAGAGTGCGCCTTCTAGGGTAATGAGATGCAAATGAGAGCTACTCCCCAATCTGGCTCGAGTTGTCACAAAGGGACACTTTTCCACCACATCCACCCCCTCCCCCTACACACACACACACACACACACTCAAAGATCGCCAAATGGTCACTGAGCTGTAAAATGTGCAACCTCTACCCAATGCAAGGAGTGTGTGTGTGTGTGTGGGGGGGGTCTCATTTGCATATAGGAAAAAATTCAACCTCAAGAATCCTACACATCCGGCACAAACCTTCAAATTACATCACATCAGTGTAGCCATTGCTCAGCCTTTTTGAAAAACCGTTCAGAGTGCAAAGACAGAACAGAAAAGCAGCATTCAAAGGCATCACTGGTCTCCAGATTTGAGATCCCACCATTGATCATGAGAAATGTCATTCGAGCGTTTTATTAACAGAACATTAAGTAGAATTGGATTTGGTCAGTAGATGATGAACGCCCGATTTGTCTTGATTATTCTATCATTGATCATTGAAGAGGTTTAATAATAGTCTATAGTTTGAAGGGAATCCGAGCTTGAATCTTTATACACCTGTTACCAAAACCACTGGATATTTAACAACAACATGCAGATTTCAGGTCATTTAAAGAAAAATGTAGGTGATATTTATTTAGTTGAATTAGTAAAACATAAAGTCTATTTTGTATGAGAAAACACACTAAATATAGAAGCTATGTAGAATGAAATGAGTTTTTTGTAGACGTTAGACCAGGGGTCACCAACGTGGTGCCCGTGGGCACCAGGTAGCCCCCAAGGAGCACATGAGTAGCTCTCAGGCTTGCTATAAAAAGTGCACAACTCATCAGTGAGATGCGTCTATAATGTAAAATGTAGTTAATTCGTTGTTGATAGTCACTGTCAAGTGTATTTACATAGATAAATGAGTATCATAATAATAATAATAATAATAATAATATATAACTAACTAAAGGTTAAATTTGTTATTTCAGAGGAGTATTTCAAACTGGTAGCCCTTTATATGACTCGGTGTCCATGTAGTAGCTCTCAGTTACAAAAAAGGTTGGTGATCCCTGCGTTAGACGTTTAGATGTTAGATGTGCAGAGTTTGGAGAGGACGGGGTCGCCCTAAAGTTTATTTTTTAACTTGTGGGCAGTAAAGCCTTGCGGGTGTGTGTCGCTCGCGTGGCTGTCATTAAAGCACTTTGTTATTGTGTGAGGGAAGAATAAGTTTGCTCTTTGTGCTCTCAGCTGTATGGTAATGCGGCAAGCACCTGCTCCGTTCACAATGTAGAGGGGAGAGAGAGAGAGAGAGAGAGAGAGAGAGAGAGAGAGAGAGAGAGAGAGAGAGAGAGAGAGAGAGAGAGAGAGAGAGACGATGAGCAAAACATTGCCTGAATAATCTCCCCTGTAATGTCAATGTACTCTTTCAGCAACAACAACCATAACAACAAAATCAAACACAATCGTTCGCTGTGATTTTGAAATGAATTTCAGCAGTTCTGGTCGCGTTATTTTGTGCACGTGTGTGCGCGCGCGCGCGCGTGTGTGTGTGTGTGTGTGTGTGTGTGTGTGTGTGAGTGTAAGGGGGGGCATGGTGGTCTTCATTAAGGCGTTAATTGGAACAACTATCCCACAGGAATGCAAGTGCATTTGAATATTTTTCTTTAATCGGTGTCGTTGATGCCACTCTTGCAGTTCTGTGATTTCAGACCGAACGGTTTGGTATGCGTGTGTGTGTGTGTGTGTGTGTGTGTGTGTGTGTGTGTGTGTGTGTGTGTGTGTGTGTGTGTGTGTGTGTGTGTGTGTGTGTGTGTGTGTGTACATACATATATCTCGTTGTAAGAAAAAAGTATTCTCTAATTGCCTAATGCAAATTCGTTTGGTGAGGATAACAGTATAAATATTGGATTTCGGGTTGATCATACTCAGCAGCTGTATCCTTTACAGAAACGCCTCTAAAGCAACCCTAAGCAATGCCAAAACAAACGCCGCATTCATGCCTTCCGAAACGACGACGGATGCATTATTCCGAATACATCCATCTATATAGCCTGGAGCTGAGCAGTGAACACATTCCTGAACATTTCTCATCTCATCTCATCACATCACATCACAGTGGACAATTCTTTATCCGGACGTAGCACACATTTCGCGATTAGCACAGCAAAGCGCAAGTGAAAGGCAAAGTGAAACCTCTTGGATTTATGCCCACTTCGTTTTATTCTTTTCAAGAATAATTTATGCCACACGATTCTGTCTTGGTTAAATCAAGCAGAAAGCCTCTCTCCTTTCTCCCCTTCTCCCTCCTTTCTGAAGCTTGACTATGGAGAGACTGTTTAACTTAAGTGTTTCTATAGGGGGCTGTTGTACTTTAACTCCTGCCCACCAGTAGCTGTGCTGAACAAAGCCCGGGACTCGAGGTTCGACTATTCATCTTTTCTCTGCGCTTTAATTTTCATTGATTTTGAATACAAGGGGAGCCCTTTGGGGATTCTCTCTGAAGGCCACGACACGCCTTTAGACGCGCACAGCACCAACCCACAACACCCCCCAAACCACCCCCCCCCCTCCAAGCCAACCATCTGCTCGCAACCAAATGGCGTGTTTCTCTCCCCCACCACCCCTTCTTCTTCCCAACATTTCAACTGCATGTCTCTACTGTTCCTGTGCTCAGCACAGAGTATTTCTCGAAATGCTCCTAGCAAGCATGGCAAAGAAGCCGCAAGTGAATGGTGGGCACTGGCCATATGGTTATGGGAAGCTGGAAGCGACTAAAAGTGGCCCGTGGGAAATCTACTGCGTTCTAACAAATAGGGACGTTACTGTAACGGTAGTCCAGCTGCCTAGAGATCCGTCCGAAAGCATGCGCTTTTGATCAAGAACAAGAGAAGCTACCCTAATAATTCCTCTAAGATGTACCATTTTTTGTGATGCACTGACACACAGATCACACTTCGATGACGTGAGAGGATAAAGGTCTGCTCTAGTGTCGGACTGATGTTTTATTTGATAGAGGACACAAACAGCAGCAATGTGACGCAGCAGAAGTCGCACGCCCATTAGAATGACAAAGGGCCAGTCGCGTGGCCCGAGCATGCGCATATGATTGATAAGAAACAACTCGAAAGGATGAAAGCATCCAGTACCAGATCTAAACTAATGACAAACCACCATCTGTCGCCTCTGAGTGTTTTCCAATGGTGTACTAACAGTACAGCGCGGGATTAACCGATTAGTACTGATTCGAGGCACATCAGATCATTTTTCCCTGCCAGATGTTACAATCTAGCAGGTAGTCCTTGCATTGTCCTACGTCTTATTACAACGAGGTTTAGTGCGCGTGCGCGCGCGTGTGTCCGTACACGAGCGCACGTGCGGGTTGAATTCTTGGGCTGAAGTGTGTCGCGTGCCAATGCCCCTTAGAGAACATCTGCCCCTTTTCCCCAGGGTGGTTTTGTTCATTTGTGAAACATCAAAAGAAAAAAAGAAAGAAAGAAAATCGATAAGCCCACAGAGGAACAAACCATTGGTGATTATCGACAGTGATATAAATCAATAGCTTTTATTCATTATAGACATGTCGTAGGCAAATTTAAAACTTTAGGCCACAACATTTTATATCATTTTTTAAGAAAAATGTATGTAATTGATGGTGAAATAAAAGACGAAGATTGAAGTCTCATAAGAATATCCACAGCCAGTAATGGTGATGATTAGTGTATTTCTTTTAGGATGCTTCTCCACTGGTTTGGGGATCTATACTCATCAACCTTTAAGTGAAAGGTTTTAAAACAATTACTGAAGGGAATGTATTGATTAATTGTCCGCTCGTATCCATTGCATTATGATATAAATACACCCCAAATCAAAGAGCAGCTGGTAAAAATCAGTCTGCACTTACCTCGATATGAAGATATCGCATTTCATTTTCAATTTCTCTTCACTCTTACGCATGTAAGTAGCATTAGAAGGCTAAAGCACTTTATTGTAGGTCGCTCTGGATACGAGAGTCTTCTACATGCTGTAAATATCATTACCAGTTATTTAAGTTTCCTGCATTATGGACAGAGAAAGAGAGCATTACTATTTTGCGACCTTAAGGTACAGTGCTCATTCTCATCAGGATGCACTTGTAAACACTGGGCTGCTCTTTATAGTCTTCCAGATTTTTCTTGCTTGTGTTTCTTTGAAATGGCTGCTGTAACATCTAACTATAGACTAAAATGAAATAATACAAAATAATAAGTATGAGAGATTATAATAGTGATGTTTTTCACCACTAAACACAGAGAGAGAGAGAGAGAGAAGAGAGAGAGAGAGAGAGAGAGAGAGAGAGATGAGAGAGGGGAGAGAGAGAGAGAGAAGAGAGAGGGAGAGAGAGACAGACAGACCCACAGAGAGAGACTTTTTTGACTTTTTTGACTTTTTTGTTCCTTTATTGAGATAATTCATGACTAATTCCATGATACTAAGTCTTTTTGACTTATTTAGTCAAATAAATAGATAAATAAGTAAATAAAAACATGAATAAAATAAATAACAGTTTGGGATACTATATGGACATCAATAAAAGAAACGACAGTAAAAGTGTGTGTGTTTGTGATTATTCAGTTTAGCTCTGGTGTAAAATAGAGAGAGAGAGAGAGAGAGAGAGAGAGAGAGAGAGAGAGTGTGTGTGTCTCTATCGTACTGCGCCTTTAAGGTAGGCGTTCTGGTTTCCGGAAGCGGAAATTCGATTCAGATTTTGATTTGTAAACATTGTGATAATCTCCGCATAGTCTTAGGAGCAACGTGATAGTTTATTGTTTGTCAATATTAATTAAATATAATATACAATATTATATATATATATATATCATATATATTTTTTTTTCTTAGCAAAAATTGTACCCAAGCTGTAGTATTGTGTGCGTTATCCGGTTTTCCGTTTATGCGGCCGAATCGTGTTGTGGATTCTCTGTGGAAAAGGTCGCATGTGATTTGTTACGAATATATATATATATATATATATATATATATATATATATATATATATATATATATATATACTATATATATATATATATATATATATATATATATATGATTGATAATGGTCTAGTGACACCAATCCCACCGTCCGTTATATTACCACATAAGCGTGTTTGTCGTAGAAATTATATATCAAATGGTAAATAATAGCAGTAATGTATTGATAATGTAATGTTAAGCAGTCGTGGCTTTACTGTCTGTAATGCAGTTTTGTGATAGTCTATGTATTGCTTTAACAGTATATTCTACAAAACATTTTGACAACTTGTGCATTTACTTTCAGCAGCCCCCTTTAAAAAGAATTATAATACTGTAGATACATATTCATACATACATATTCATTTTCTAATTTAGTAAAGTAATGTTTGCATAGCTATGCAAGTAACAGGCATATTTTTTAAATGTGTTTATTCAACCTGTTTGTTACAAAACCATTATCCAAAGTTGCTTTTCACTGCATCTTGTCAAGTCTTTTTGGGCATGTCTCTACCAGCTTTGCCCATCTAAAGACTGTAAAGTTTGCCTGTTTCTGTTTACAAGACAGCTCTGGTTGAATTAGATTGGATGGAGAATGTCTGAAAAGAAAGTCTTGCCAAAAATTCTCTGTAGTATGTACGTCTGGACTTTGGCCGGGCAATTCTAACACACGGATATTGTTTGAGCTAAATCCATTGTAGCTCTGTCTGTATGTTTAGGGTCATTGTCCTGCTGCAAGGTGAACTTCTGGCCCCAGTCTCAAGTCCTTGGCAACCTCAAATGGGTTTTCTTCCAGGATTTCCCTGTATTTAGCACCATCCATCTTCCCATCAACTTTGAGCCAGCTACCCTACCCCTGCTTAATAAAAGCATCCCCACAGCATGATGCCGCCGCCACCACCATGTTTCACGGTGGGGATGGTGTGTTCAGGCTGATGTGCAGTGTTAGGTTTCTGCCACACATAGCGTTTTGCATGTAGGCCAAAAAGTGGCCTTTGTCATGGGCCTTCTGGCTGCTTCTTGGACAGGCAGTTTTGGTGGGCAGCCATGTCTTGGGAGCTTAGCACTTGTGCAATACTCTTTCCATTTTCGAATTATTGAACAGTGCTCCGCAAGATGTTCAAAGCTTGGGATATGTTTTTATAACCTAGCATGACATTAACCCCTCGACAATTCTATTCCAGACGTGTCTGGTGTGTTCTTTAGTCTGCATGATGCAGGTCGCTCTCTAATGTTCTAACAAACCTCTGAAGCCATCACAGAACAGCTGTGATTAATTGTACTGCACACAGGTAGACCCTAACTACTAATTCAATGACTAAGGAATATCAAAGTAAGGGGGCTGAATACATATGCATACCACTCTTTTCAGATTTTTATTTGTAATAAATCTTTAACATCATGTATCATGTTCCTTCCACTTCACAATTATGTGATACTTTGTGTTGGTCTATTAAATAAAATGCCAACAAAATACATTAAAATTTGTCAAATTTGTTATAATATGACAAAATGTGGATATATCCAAGGGGTATGAATACTTTTGCAATGCACTGTTTGTGTTCATATTGTTCTTCTGAATCCTTCATTGATTTATTGCAATGAAATTAATATACAAAAATTATCTTTTTACTTTTAGGTTCTTACCCTGTCTGCAGACATGGGGGTGAAAGGCCTACAGTACTTTATGGAGACTTGTTGTCCCGAGACTTGCGTACATGTGGCCCTGAGACAGTTGGCAGCAAGCTCATGCTGAAGCGCATCCTGACACCATGCCTACCGTGGTGGTGGATGGACTAGCCTGTTTGAGATACTGGTATCAGTGTCAAGCCTGGGTCCATGGTGGCCAGTGGAAAGAGTATTTGCATTCTCTACAAAAATTCGTGGAGGCATTCAAAGTGATAGGCTTAAGACTGGTCTTCTTTTTTGATGGGGTAATAGAGGAAAAGAAGCGAGTGGAATGGGTAAAGAGACGCCTGAGAGTCAACCGGGACATTGCAAAAATATTCAACTACATTAAAAATCGCCACCAGCAACCAGGAAGGGAAATGTTCTGTATTCCCTCAGGGCTGGCCACCTTCTCCAGGTTTGCACTTAAATCTCTTGGTCAAGAAACATACTGCTCGGTTCGTGAGGGGGACTATGAGATTGCTGAATACGCTCGCTGTAACAACTGCATAGGTATCCTTGGTCAGGATACAGACTTTGTCATTTTTGACACAGTTCCATATATGTCCATTTCTAAACTGAGGTTAGATAGCATGACCACAGTGCAGTACTCGAGAGAGAAACTGTGTCACATCCTAAAGATTCCAAAGTCTGATCTTCCTTTGCTGGCATGCATTCTGGGTAACGATGCTGTGCCAGAGCATCAGCTTCAGAATCTTCGTAATAATGCTATGACCTTGTATGGGAAAAAACACCAGGGTGACAAAGTCCACTCAGTAGCTCAGTTCATAAAAGGTCATCATCCAGACCGTGATGAAACATGTTGCATTTCATCACTTCCTTTATCCGAATTTGACAAGAAGTTGGTTGAAACGGGAATCCAGGCATATCTTCTCCCAGGACAAACGTCACCTTGGTTAGAACAAAGCCTACCTTTCCCAGAGCTGGAGTGTGTGATGGAGAAACACCTCAACAAAGATATATTGCAGGTATTATAGGCATAACAAAATTATAATATATATATATATATATATATACATACACATACATACATATATATTTTAATCTGATCACCTCAACATAATTTATCCATAAACGATGGACATTTATTGTCACCCAGGTGAGTATGGATTCCCTATTGAGTTTGGTCCGTCTCAAAGTTTCTTCTTCAAGGAGTTTTTCCATGCCACAGTAGCCATCTGCTTTCTCATAAGGGACAAGTGTACAGCATATACATTACATAAATATATTAATTTTTTTATCCTGCAGGCAGCAAAAGAGAAGCACATACGAACAGAGTGTTTCCTAAGCTATAACGTTCTACATGATGGGGTGGTGGAATGCAGCAACACGCTGGAAGATGAAGATCTTGGACTGCCACCACAGGCTATGTTATATCAACCACTTCGAGAACATATCTACAGTATTCTCCTGCCTAGTCAGTTTCTTTTCTAAATGTTAAACATATTTAACTTGCTTTTAGGATTAATCATCAGTTGCTTCACTTCACAGTCAACAAATAAGGACAATATATGTCACATACACAGAGATTCATTCAGTTTAGCATAGACAGTCTATCATGCTTTTGTAAAATAGACATAAACCAGTAAGTTGAGCTCGGGTCGAAACTTGTGATGCCGAGAGGCAGGATGCTCCACAGGCACCACCAATAAACTTCAACACTAAATTTTTTTTAATGTTGAATTTTGCTACAGAATATTATTTAATATGAATCTTTTCTCCGTAGGTTCTTCTGCTGAATCCTTTTCTGTGAAAGAATGGTTTGTTTTCCCCAGAAATCCACTTAAAGAACCTAAACAAGTATCTCCAACGCCTATAAACCTTCCAGGTGCTGTATAATTTTCAACCTAATATCTCAGTCGGTGACATTTAACCCCTGCACTCTCCCTCAGTTTTATCAACCCGAGAGAGTGTTAGCTCACAGATTAAGGCATTAATAAGAAGGCCCTTATTAATTTACAGTCGTATCCTCTCTTTACACATACTATATACTTTATTTACATAAAATAAATTACAAACCATGTAAGTGCTATATTTTCTATATACTGCATATTTTTTTAAAGTTAGTTTAAAAAGTTCTGCTCCCTTCACAATCTCCTACTCTATTGTTTAAGAAACTCAGATGTTGCTTTATGTTTATCAATATTGACATATCAACATTGAAATGCTAACAGGGACAAATTTTTGTCCTAGTATAGGAGATATACATACAAACATATATACACATACATACATACATACATATATACAGTGGTGTGAAAAACTATTTGCCCCCTTCCTGACTTTTTATTCTTTTGCATGTTTGTCACACAAAATGTTTCTGATCATCGAACACATTTTAATATTAGTCAAAGATAACACAAGTAAACACAAAATGCAGTTTTTAAATGAATGTTTTTATTATTTAAAAAAAATCCAAACCCACATAGCCCTGTGTGAAAAAGTAATTGCCCCTGCACCTAATAACTGGTTGGGCCACCCTTAGCAGCAATAACTGCAATCAAACGTTTGCGATAACTTGCAACAAGTCTTTTACAGCGCTCTGGAGGAATTTTGGCCCACTCATCTTTGCAGAATTGTTGTAATTCAGCTTTATTTGAGGGTTTTCTAGCATGAACCGCCTTCTTAAGGTCATGCCACAGCATCTCAATGGGATTCAGGTCAGGACTTTGACTAGGCCACTCCAAAGTCTTCATTTTGTTTTTTTTCAGCCATTCAGAGGTGGATTTGCTGGTGTGTTTTGGGTCATTGTCCTGCTGCAGCACCCAAGATCGCTTTAGCTTGAGTTGACGAACAGATGGCCGGACATTCTCCTTCAGGATTTTTTGGTAGACATTAGAATTCATGCTTCCATCTATCACAGCAAGCCTTCCAGGTCCTGAAGCAGCAAAACAACCCCAGACCATCACACTACCACCACCATATTTTACTGTTGGTATGATGTTCTTTTTATGAAATGCTGTGTTACTTTTACGCCAGATGTAACGGGACACGCACCTTCCAAAAAGTTCAACTTTTGTCTCGTCAGTCCACAAGATATTTTCCCAAAAGTCTTGGCAGTCATTGAGATGTTTTTTAGCAAAATTAAGACGAGCCTTAATGTTCTTTTTGCTTAATAGTGGTTTGCGTCTTGGAACTCTGCCATGCAGGCCGTTTTTGCCCAGTCTCTTTCTTATGGTGGAGTCGTGAACACTGACCTTAATTGAGGTAAGTGAGGCCTGCAGTTCTTTGGATGTTGTCCTGGGATCTTTTGTGACCTCTCGGATGAGTTGTCTCTGCGCTCTTGGGGTAATTTTGGGCGGCCGGCCACTCCTGGGAAGGTTCACCACTGTTCCATGTTTTTGCCATTTGTGGATAATGGCTCTCACTGTGGTTCGCTGGAGTCCCAAAGCTTTAGAAATGGCTTTATAACCTTTACCAGACTGATGGATCTCAATTACTTTTGTTCTCATTTCTTCCTGAATTTCTTTGGATCTTGGCATGATGTCTAGCTTTTGAGGTGCTTTTGGTCTACTTCTCTGTGTCAGGTAGCTTCTGTTTAAGTGATTTCTTGATTGAAACAGGTGTGGCAGTAATCAGGCCTGGGGGTGGCTACAGAAAAACTCAGGTGTGATACTGTGATAAACCACAGTTAAGTTATTTTTTAACAAGGGGGGCAATCACTTTTTCACACAGGGCTATGTGGGTTTGGATTTTTTTCTCACTAAATAATAAAAACATTCATTTAAAAACTGCATTTTATGTTTACTTGTGTTATCTTTGACTAATATTAAAATGTGTTCGATGATCAGAAACATTTTGTGTGACAAACATGCAAAAGAATAAAAAGTCAGGAAGGGGGCAAATAGTTTTTCACACCACTGTATATATGGATTCATGAAGAAGACTTGTATACCACTATGTACATTTTAGCATTCCAACCAACAGCAAAGTGACATCATCAAAAAAGCTACATAAAACAACAAACTAGTAATAAAACTTACTAGAACAGACAGTACTTTACACAGGACTACATCATATTTGCACACAGTACAGTGAAACAAAGCTAAATGTGTAATATAGTGCAAAGAATTTCATTATAAAGCCATATAATAAATACTGTTTGGTTATTTAGCAGCCATTATGGTGAAAAAATAGAATACATTGCACTAAATGATTTGGTGGTGCCTGATTTATTTTTGTAATTAGGCTTATAAAAAAAAACTATTCTTTTTTTGGGACATGTATTAGGCAGTGTAATATTGTAAACATCTTTGCATCTGTAAAAATCTATTTATTTGCATCTAACTTTTAGCAGATGTGCTATTCTTTTATTATTTAGAAAGTAACTAATAATTTTTGATAAATGTTTTCTATGTTCATTAATTTTTCCTCTCTAAATTGTTCCGCATGTTTTGCTGCTACATGAATACGACGTATCACAACAGTTCGGAGACCGTGGCGTGTTCTGAGAGTTCCACAGAATATTGATTAATATAGAGAGAATACAGTAATATATTCTATAATTTTTAGAATATTGAGATGCATCATCTTCGAGACAGAAGAGGAAAAAAAATATTCGGTTTGAAGTGCATCAAATCGATATCATATAGTGTTGATATAGCGGTATATGATAGTGGTAAATCATATCGCATATGTAGGTGTTTCATATGTATATTTAATGTTTCATATCGTTGGATATTCATGAAGATGCTAATCGCATTCCTGGTCCTTCAGATTTTTAAGAATAAGATTAGAAAATATGAATTATCGTACCTAATATACACAGCATGGGTTTTTGTGTTGTCACCGTCCGTCTCTGAAGCCGTTACATTAATCCCTACCATTACATAATAACTAATATGGTAATCACTAACTGTATTGCTCATCAACAGAGGGAATTCCTGACCTCACGACTCTGTGGTTTGGGAATAGCTCAGAGGTGAAAAGTGTCCGAGTGTCCACTTTCCTAGCTGTTTTTGACCTACAGGACTTTGCTGAAGATCTAAAATCTTTCGACACACCTTTAGTAGCTGTGATCTGTCTTGTAACTTACATAGCAATTCAGGTGTGTTATTTGTGGCTGTTTTATATTAAGTATCTGAATGTGCTAAATAATGTTTTTTTGGCCTGGCTTGCTGGTTTACATAACATTCCTTTGTTATGAAAAGTGCTTTTCTCTCTGTTGTATCTCCCAATTGTTTATTTTGTACACTAGATAATAACTTTCCCTGCTTGCAAACTAAAGAAGAATATTTTTTCTTATTTTAGGCAAAACACTTTTCTGTAGAAGACATAGATGCATATCTAAGCCAAGCCGTCTGTATTAGATACAAGTCTTTCACAGACTTGCAACACACAAGGGTAAGCAATGTGTGAATCTTCTCTCCTTTGCAGCTTACAGCCAATTTAGTGATGGCTACAAGGTCTGGTTTTCAGTCGGTTTGTACAGTGAAAGTCTTAAAGTTGGTCTACAGTTGGTTGTTTCCTTCATCATTAGTGTCATTATGCAGTCTTTTCCGAAGGTGCCCTCCAGCCATGTGCACATTCTGTGTGTGTGTGTGTGTGTGTGTGTGTGTGTGTGTGTGTGTTTTCAACTCAGAGTCTCCACATAAACAAAAACAGTGCAGTGTTTTGGGTGTTGGTGAATGATTAAAGCACATTTGTATCATGTATTCTCAAGGAGACTGGTTTGATTTCCTTAGTGTTACAAGTCAATGTAATACTACTTCTCTGTCTTGCCAAACCACCACTTCAGTACCCCCCCCCACCCCCACCCCGCAAAACAGCAGAGTCATCTTGAACTGTGTATTGGATTCTCTTGCTGTTTAGGAGTAAAGAAAAAAAAATAGAGAGACTGGGGGGTTAGATTTAGGGGAGGGGTCGTTTTTTTTTGGTCTCTTTGTGACATTCCTCCCAAAAAGTGCTCTAATTGTGGTCTGAACCTGAGAGCAATGCTATGGTGACAGGCTCCGAGACGTCCCTGCTGTTGACCACAAGGCCTATTTTAGCTCCTTCCCTCATTTAAACCTACTACGCACACTATTTAAGATATCGCCTTCATGGGCGCCCATGGTTTTGGGGGCAGTCATATTGAAGAATGTTCCCTCTCCAGAGGAGATGTGGGGCTAATAAACATCTCACAAGAGATATTCAGGAAGCCACTGGTTGATTTGCTGTTCTGGCGCATGTACCAATTCCCTCACCTCCAAATGTGCCCAAAGTCACTATTAGAACTGCAAAAGCAGATAATGCTTTTAAACTGAAATCAACTTGAATCTAAGTCTTATTTTGGATTTTCTCACTCAACAATACAAGCTGTTATATACAGTGTCCAGTAGTTATTTTCCTTCATATTCTTTTACATCTGTTCTAACAGATGGATAACTTGAGGGAAATTCCAAAAGCATTTGTCGATAGCTGATCTTGTGCTTTGGTGGTTGTTGCATTGTTCCTGTGCCTGTATGTTCCAGGAAAGAATAAGAGACATAGTGCAGGGTATATATTCAACAATATGTCGGGTGGTGAATGATTGTGTTCAGGGTCTATGTGTTTTAAGGGCATCAAGTAGCAGGTGTTGAGTTGCTGAGCGACTCGGGCAAGCTCGTGTGTTTGTGTCTGTGTGCATGTGTGTGTTTAAGTCACTGTGGCGACAGCTTGCCGCTGGCCAGATGAAAGTGTGTGAAGCTCTCCTGCCTCCCATGTGCCGGAGGGAGGCAGGAGCACCTGTTGCACACGCTATTGTTGTTCCCCATCAGGAGCAACACTGTCACATCTGCCTGAAATGTGAAAGGGGGATCACAGGGGAGGAGGCGGAGGTGGGGGGAGAGACGAGGCAAGCTTAAAGAGCCAGACAGATGGCAGGAGAGTCTCCTGGGGCTGCTTGATACCCCCCTCAATCTCTCTCTAACTCTCCCCCTGTGCTGCTTTGTGACAGTGAGGGAATGTGAAACACACACACACACACACACACACACACACACACACACACACGGATGCCGAAAGCAACACACACAGAATCAAGGGCATTAAGGCCAGTTTATATTTTGGAGAAGTTATATTGTATAAACTTCTCTAACTTCTAAAAAGTATATATATTTTTTTATAAATACTTTTTTATATATACTTTTTTATAATGTATATATATTTTTTTTGATGCCAGCAGCAAGAACATTAGTTCCTCCAAGTGCAAAATATACATTTTACTTATACTGAACTCTATTGTTCATCATTCTTCTACATGAATGTTTTAGGACATGAAATGACACAGATGTAGAATCACACAGGTGAACGGTCTGCTCACAAGGTTAAGAGTTGCCATTAATGTTAATCTCTGCCCCGAGGCCTTGTCTTCGTTTCCCAGACATCTGGCTTGAGCAGCTTTCATTGTTTCTGCGGTCAAATGCCGGTAGCACAGCTGCTGCTTTTGCTTTAAAAGTAAAGCTCTGCACTCTGTCACTGTGCCTAACGGCAAGCTACCATTGGTAATCATTGCCTAGATATTTGCTGGCAGGCTTCCAAACATATCCAGTATTTATTTGTTTTTGTTTTTATTACCCTTGATGCTGTTTTATATCAAAACAAAACAAACAATATCTGGCTTTCAATGTATGCAATAATGACATGGCCATAAATTATATTAAGACTGTACACAAATAAAAATACTCTGAATTGTGCTATTGGAGGGAAAAAAAAACCCTGCCGTTAGTGTAATATTACAACGGATAGCATAAGGGCTTGGGCTGTTCAAGCACTGCTGAAGCGTTTGACTTCATGTACCGACCACCTTTTGTTTATTTTAGTGTAAGCTGTGTTTGAAAGAGGAGCAGGTGGTATGCAAGTCTTTTATTTTAGTGACACAAGCACTAATCAGTCAGTCTATCTCTTATCTTCTGTGGCTGATGGGGGAGGTTGCCAGGTGAGCGGCGGTCAGTCGATCTGCCCCCACTCCCCCAAGCACATCCCGTTATCTCGTTCTTCCTACATTCCATATCCCTTAGTCTCCCTTAACCCCTACAGGCTAATATATAATGAATGAGTTTTTGGTGTGATTTAAGCTTATACTATATGCATTGTGTTCTGTTTCTTGATGAACTATATTACAATTTTTTAAAAATATGTTCCTCAGGTTCCTCAGGTTGATGGAAGGGCTGTTCATCTCGGTTCCCTCTTTGTCCGCGGGCTTACCTATTTGATTGCTGCCAATAGTGTTTGTGGTTCTCCATTTGCAATGAACGAGCTCATGCCTTGGAAAACCTTTGATGGCTTGCTGTTTCATTCGAAGTACCTACAAGCACACTCTAATTGTGCTAGGGAGGAGCTTCTTGAGGGCAATGTGAGTATAAAGAAAAATGTTCTTATGAATCAGGTTCTGCGATATATGTTATATGGGGCAAGAGAGGGATAAAGATGTTTAAAATTCTACATTGTACATCTTTATATTAATGTAATCAATTATGTTATATAGACCATATTTACTCTCTTGATTTCCTCGGAAGCATGTGCTATTTTAATGGATTTTATACAAAATAAATCAGGTTTTGGCCACACTTGCTCTATTCATGTGTTCACTTGAAACATTTGAAGTGTTGTCAGTTACATAAAGAAATCTATTATAGAAAGTTAAAAAAAGAATGCAAAAAATGAAGCATGTCCACTACTGCTCCAGTGTTTTTGGATCACAATGGATGTATTCAACAATAACTGGCAAAAGTCTGTGAATGAGTAACATTGTTCATGCGGGGCTTTAAGTACACGCTTTGGTGTGTCAAACCAGTCCCAGTCAGCAGTCCATATGTTTTACACACACTGCTCGAACCTCACCAGTAGCTGTTTCCCTGCCAAGCCTCTGGTGGACACTAGATACAGCTCATGCACAGATAGGTTTCTGTGGTGGTCTTAGAAAAAACAAAAAGCATGACTGTATTTGCAGGGAAACAAAATAACTAAGAAATAAGAAATGAAGTGTTTTGTCTCTAGTAGTTTTTCTAATTATTTTTTTAATGAAGACAATATCTATTCAAATCCCAGCATGCTTGTTTTTAGGGCCTATAACTGAATCAAAATATATATTAAAAAAGTTTTTGATGTTTCATCTACAGTCTTCTGAAATGAAACAGTAACAGTAACAATATCTTTTAAATATAGCTGATTAGACATGCAATTCTGGCCATGTATAATTTCATTTTGAATCAGGTAAAGCTAGTAAAACCTGGAAAACCCCGACTGCAGTGCTCCTATGCCCGCCATTATGAATAAAATTTAAATAACTGATGAAGGCCTACATAATGAGCCTTGTGCTATATTGTGATTGAGAGCCATGTTAGATTTATCTTTCACAAGATCCCTAATTTTTATTTGACATTTTCCAGGTTTTTCACTTGTTTTATTCATATTCCTAAATTCCGTGGAGATTTTTACATTTACAGCATTTGGCAGATTCCCTTATCCAGAGTGACCTACAACTGAGCAGTCAATGTTCAAGGACCCTGCTCAAGAGCCCACTAGTGGCAGCTTGGTTGTAGTGGAATTTGATCCTGCGACTATTTTTCATGTTCTGCTGATTTCCTTCCATATGACCGTATGGATTTCCTTCCAAGGACATAATTGTAGAAAATCCCTTTGGAAATGATTTGCCACTAATATTGAACACAGAGGAACCTCACAAGCAGTCAAATATTAGGTATTAACACTGATGTGTTGTTCCCCTTGCAGCCTGAATGGATGTCACTCTTTATCACAGTTCGAGACCTGGTTCTTAGAGCATGCAGAAGACACGGCTCTACTATACTTAGTTTTCCAGGAAGACTTCAAATTCATGGTGAGAGAGCAGCTAACGTTTTTTATTTTATCCCTCATGTAAGTCTGAATTTCAAACCACACCGAAAAAATTGCTTTATAGGTAAATTATTTGTGTGGTAGACACTTTTATCTAAACTGACGCATAGCAATTAAAATCTTGCTTGAGGGCCCAAAAGTAGCTCAGAGACAGGCAGCATTCACCAGCACAGAACTTTAACCACTCAGCTACCACTGCCTCGTGGAAAAAAAAACCAAGCGAACATTGGGAGGCCATGTATTATTACAGTATCTAATAATTCACTGGTGAGAATGACAAAGAATCAAAAGCAAAAAAAAGAGATTGTTGTGTTGCTGTCTTTCTGCTTTTTAGACTTTTGCATAACAAGAATATGTGAATGCATAAGAATAAAAATATGTAATGGAGATTGTGTACTGTAATTCAGCGTCTTTTTAATGCATAACACACTCCAGCTTCTCAGAGGCAATGACACACTGTGCAGCCGGCTTTAGATACACCCGCTGTTGTGTCATAACAAGAATAGATATTTTTATGGGACGTGAGCTATATTAAGTAACATAACAAGACAACAAAATTATAACATGGGAACTGTTAAAAACTCCTAGAGCTCTGCTACGTCTCACTGACATCCAGCACACTGTGGCTTTTTAGCGAGATTAAAAGAGACCTTGTGGTGAAATCGTCTCCATCTGGTTTCTCTATTGATGTTGAACAGCGCATGAAACGCATCTCGTGTCTCCGCGGCGAGCCTTTGTTTTTGTTTATGCTAGCACCGTATCATGTTTGCTTCGTTCGCTTTGTTTATTTGTAGCATCGTCCACGAACGACCGCTAGCTGCAACATTTATCCAGCTGCATTTCTTTACACGGTGGATTGGATTAAAAGTGTCTGTAGTAATTTGAGTTTTTGGGGTGAAATAACAGGAAAAGACATTGATGATGATGATGATAATAATAATAATAATAATAATAAACTCCCTGCAAGACAATAGAGGATGTTCAGTGGAGTTTCTGATTTGGTTCATGTTAGTATTCTTAGAAGGAGATTATTTTGCCCTTCAGATTGTGTATTCTGTCAGTCGAAAAATGATATTCAAGTATACGTATGAAAAAAAAAAGTCTGTCTCTAATTTAATGTCTGCATTTGAGCTGGTAATCACTGCCTCAGGCTTGTGGGGAGGTGGTGGTAGAGTTTGGGCTTTGGAGAATTATAAGGTTTATGTTTCCAGTGATTCGCAATTTCTCTATTCCTTAGTAAATTAAGGACCGAAACCCATAATTAAAATCACGTTTCAATGATTCTGTCATTTCCTCAGGGGGGCCCATGGATGGAGAATTCTCAAGGAGAATGTGAACCCCGGTTCTGTAGCACCTCGGACTATAGACAACCTCCCAGGGGTCCAGCCTTCTACATGCAAGGTACATGCAAGGCACGCTTAGAAAAACTCTGTTTGGTGTCAGTGGTTTGGCTGTAGTTGCAGTAGAATCCATGGTTAGTATGCATTCTAACATTGTTTTTTAACCTCTAGGACATGGTTCTAGACCAAGTTCAAGAATAAGACATCCTAACAAAAGAAGATGTCACCTTGCTCCGAGGTAAATTCACACACTGAAACTGCGCATTCTTAATATTTCAATTCATATATTAAATTGAGCTCTCTGTTACAGATGGCCTCGTTAGTGAAGGTAAATGTCAGCTTTCCATCGAGCACAAAAGTGTTGGGGTGATCCCAAGAAAAGAGATCTCGGAGGATCATTTATTCTGGTGAAATCATCATGGATCCTTTTCTTTTGTCTGCTTGAGCATCCTGTAATGCAGCTGACTGTTCATAGAGCTTTGTCTGCTGTGGGTTTGACTGTCTGGCTTTGATGAGTGAATAGGGTGTGGTACACTCCTCCACACACTGCTTTGCTATCAGTGAGGGGATGCTCACAGAAAGAAAGGCTTCTTGCACCTGCCTTTTCTATTCACATGTATGTTGCTTGTTTGCACAGTGTCAACAAAAAGGGAAAAAAACAAACTAAAAAGATCCATGATGTATTTAGAGTCTGTTCATAATACAGAAGGATATCGATTTCAGTCTAATTTATCATTTCTGTTCTGGTTTGGAGATTTTTCCTCTTTCGTATAAAGACACGTTTCTTCCTCCAGGTCCTGAATTACCACCGCCAGCGTATTTTTGGCTTTTGCTGGCTCTCAATTCACCTGCGTCATCTAATCTACACAACTAGCACGTTTAAGTAAACGTGTTTGTTAAGTTTGTACAGGGCCAAGATTGAGCAACACATTGAAGGTCTTATTATTATTATTATTATTATTATTTAAGTTGGTGGCAAAATTCTTACTTGATGAAAATTAAGCTGCAACTTTAAATTCAGCTCCTGTTTTTTGGTCGGAAATTCACTTTTTACAAATCACTTATGTGAAAGTCATGAAGAAAGAAAAGAAGACAAATGACTTTTCTCCACTAACAATATCATCAACGGTCAATGTAATGCGTTTCTGTACTGTACAGTAGTTTTTTTTTCACATGTCTTTACTTTCCATTTGGGAAGAGTTTTACTTTAACTTCACCACATTTCAAAGTCAAATATATTAACTGTATTTTGTGAAATCACATCTTCCTTTGTATTGATTAGTGGATGAAAATGTAACAGATCAAGCAGGAAGTGAGCGGCCAATCAGGGTAGAGCACTTATCACCAACATACAGTTCAGAATCAGTTTAACAGCAAACAGAACATTTTGAGAGGAATAAATGATGGAAGAAATTACAACTTGCCCCAACAACCATTTCCTTAAATGTAACAGATAATAATAAGTGTTTGACTAATTAGTCTTATTCTATTAATAGATCGGTGTGCTAAGACTCTTTTCACATCAATTGAAATGATTAAGCAAAGGTCTTGTGAGGGGGAAAACAGGCGAAAAATCTAATTACAAATTTAATGTGAAGGCAAAATTAAATTTGAAGGCAAATTCTTGTGTACTTTTACTTAAGTAAAAATTTAAAGGGAGCACTTTTACTGGAGTATTATTTTACCAAGTGGATCTCTACTTTAACTCTAAATAGTTAATGTACTTTATCCACCACTGTAAAAATAACTTATTTAAAGAAAGAACGAATATGGGCATCGTAGTCTTTGTTAAGGCCAGTTTGTGATTATAATTCCAGTACATGGTTTAACTTGGTCTACTAAAATATCAGTTTATTAGTCAAGTCTGCGCTGCTTTTCCCTCTGCCCAGGAGGCCATGAAACACTGGCACTGCTGGGGTTTCTTAAACAGTGCCGAGAGGAAATAGGATATGGAGAAAGTTCCACAGTTCTTCCTCCCATCTACAGAAAAACCAAGCCCATGATGGAATGAAAAACAGAGCTACACAAACACACTCCTTGACCTTGGCATGTGTGAAGCATGTTGGAATAGCAGGAAGTGAAGTCGATGGATTTATCCATGACAAAAGAGTGGATTTATGGAACGCTTTAAGGGAAATTGTTAGGGCTCAGTAGAAATTATAGGACAAAATGAAAACTTATGCAAATCAGTTAAGAAAATGAGGATTGGAAGTAATTAAAGTCATTACTAATAAAGATAATAAGGCATAATATAATATGATATGATTCTTTGTGCTGTGATTTTTCAGTTCATCACCACAACCAGTTGACTTCTGTGTTTCTCAAATAAATCCTGATCAATTCCTGTTTTGTTCTCTGGAATCATTTCCTGGTGGCTTTGCATAGGGATTTTTTTTTGTTTTGTTTTTTCAGAAAACACATGGCAAATTTAGCAATACAACAATAGAACGTCAGCTTAATTATAGTTTGTACAGGTTCAAAATTAGCAACCCAGAACTGTAATCTTCTTTTTTATCGTTTCAGATTTAGTTTGTTTGTATGTGTGTGTGTGTGTGTGTGTGTGTGTGTGTGTGTGTGTGTGTTTGTGCTCCTATGGTAAATATAGACTCTGTGCCCATGGTGCTGTGGTCACAGCCTAGTGGGTTGTGGCTGGAGTTGGCGTGAGTGGGGGATCTGGTGCTGGGGGATCAGTGGTGAGAGGTAGTCATCGTTCTAGCTGTAGTGGGGATCTGAGCGGGGATTTGTTGTGCAGTAAGCTCTGTGCACTTAGGGTGGGGTGGGGTCTGCCACAGGAACTCAGACTTTGGCACATATTCATCTCTGTTTCCTTTATAAAGGGATAGAAGCCACAAATGCAAGCTGGGCTTTTTATACGTTTGGGCCTTTATTGTTTCAATCCTGTCCCCTACAGTGTAGTTAGCGGGTTCATCTTAGAAATGCAATAGAGGGTGACCACAAACAACCTACAACATTGATGTAATGAATGTAATATGCATATCTCTATCTCCTCGCATGATCCTGGGTTTATGAGCAAAACACCAAATCCTCTTATTTAAAAATGATGCTCTCTTTAGTGTCTTTAACAGCTGTAATTTATTCCTCATGTCAAGAAATTCTCATTTATATAGTATTTAGAATCACATAGAGATGTGATAGAATCTGTTATTTTGCAAATTATTTAGAATATTTCTGCACTTTTTGCAAAAACTCAAAAATACAGGACTGTTACAAACACACTGAGCTCCTGATATTTATGGTTGCAGCTATAAATAGGGAACTGTTAAACCCCGGAACCGGTCCCATTTCTCCCTCTGCCATAATTGTATGTGCATTCTCAAAATGACACAAAACACGACCGGGTAAAACAGACATGTGAGGGCAAAAAATAACTTCATTGTTGACTGTTTTGGTTTTCCCTGTTACTCCAGCTGTCAAGAAGCTTTATGTCAGAATCACATCACTTATTTTATTTCACTGAGAGGTTTTCTTCAGTAGTAAAGATGGTTAAATATTCTTTGTAGATAACATACAGTAGGTTAAAGTAATTTAAGTGGGAGAGGAGGCCAGCCTTTGCACATGTATTAACAGATACAAAGATCTGAGAGCTTTTAATCCTAACTATAAATCTGATTCTATGTAGTAATAACACACTGCGTGTTGGTTTTGTTAATGTTACCAATCCAGGACAAAATCATTATTCAAGCATATTATTAAACGTTTTAAGCGTATATGCTTTTCAGATAAAAGCACTTTAATTAAGGCTGCTGCGTGTTTCATACATAAAAATGCAAGTTTGTACTCAATAACCTTTTTTGCAATCATTCTGATGTATAATTATTTGATTCTTTTTAAGGTCTTTGAATTTTTTATTGTTGCAATACAAAATATGCAGTATAGTAAACAGTGGCTCGTTTAAACTGGTTAATTAATGATTAAATGCTGAACTGCCAGCCAGTGTCAGATGGACTGGATGAGTATTTCAGAAATTGCTGAACTCCTGAGAGTTTCACACACAGCAGTCTTCATACTGTATTATGCACAAAACTTAGGTCATAAAAACTATTCAGTCATGATTTCTGTAGGATGAAGTGCTTTGTTGATGTGAGATTCAACAGAGACTGGTGCAAGCTAATAGAAAGTAATACGGTATCTGAAATAGCTCTTTTAAATCATGGGAAGCAGTAAATTATCATAAAATGAACAACATGGAGCAGGAGTGTTGACTGGTGACGTATCAGTTATTGAAAAACAAGGTCAAGAACATAGGGCTAAAAATGGCATCACCTGGTCATTCATTCATTCATTCATCTTCTACCGTTTAATCTGATCTTCGCTCGGGTCACGGGGAGCCTGCGCCTATCTCAGGAGTCTATGGGCATTAAGGCAGGAAACACCCTGGATGGAATGTCAACCCATCGCAGGACACACACTCACACACATTCACACACACAATTACACACCAGGGACAATTTTCCATGGTGCCAATCAACCTACCGTGCTTTTTTGGACCCGCAGGAAACCGGAGAACCCAGGAGAAAAAAACCCTGAGGCACGGGGAGAACATGCAAACTCCACACACACATGGCCTAGACGGGAATCGAACCCGGACCCTGGCGGTGTGAGGCGAACGTGCTAACCACCAGGCCACCATTCCCTTCCTTCACCTGGTCATTTCTCGTTTTAAACTGTTTCAGTGTGTTTGTGCAAAGCGTAGTCTCAGATTCCTGATAGGAATGGAACCCAGTGTGGTCCTCTGTTGTTTTAACCTCACTGTTTAGGGTGCTGCACATACTGTGATGTATGTGATAAAGCTCCTTTATAAAGCTCCTGTAAGTTTGAAACAATTCTCCTCTCTTGAACAGGGCCTTTCTGCTAATAGAAACCTGCATTTTTCTATATACATGTACATTTATGGCACAGGGTAGATTCCCTTGCACTGAACCATTTACAATTTAATCATCCAAGCAGTTGAGGGTAAAGCAACTTGCTTAAGGGCACAGAAATGGCAGCTCTGGTCATGCTGGGTTTTTAACTGAGGTTATTTCAGCAGTGTAAAAAATCTGGGAGGTGGTGGACTGGGTCACTTGTCGGAAGGTCAACTCTTGGGCAGCCTGAGAAAGGCCCTTAACCCTGTGTGCTCCAGGGGCGCTGTATCATGGATGAGCATGTGCTTCGACCCCAGTTTTTTCAAATTGGAATATGAGCATTTATGTAATGTATATGTGACAAGTAAAAAGCATCGTTCTTTCTTTCTTAAAGTCATGATGGATATAATACAATTTGTTATTTTGTAATTCGCTGCATTATAGCAGTATGATGTTTATGTTGTTCTCAAAAAGATGTATTCATCTTTCTTAATATTGCACTACAAATCATATATATCCCCCCACCCTTTTTGGTTTTTAGAACTGCAACAATTGGGACAGGCTTCAATCGCAGGATGAGGCTGACTGTTTAGGATGAAGGACTTTATTCATTCTCTGGCAGTTCGGGAGTTTTTGAGTTGTGTTCATTAGAATGTATTATTGTATTTGTCTTCTGGTGACTTTAACCTGCATTTTGTCTGTAGCTACATTTAGCTAATTCTTGAAAGTATAAATCTGTAATATAAACATCACAAACCAAAGCAAAGCTTATCGAAAACCCAGTCTTCACTGACTTGTTGCTGTGTGTGAAGCTATGTGTGTGAACATTCAACAAAGTGAGCCCCACCTTCTCAAGCATGTCATGGAAGTATTCCTCAGGGAGCAGTACATATATCAGTCAGAGCTCGCAATCCACCTCTTTCCCAGCCCAGGAGATAAAATACAGCTTGTCCACACAGCCTGGTTAAGTGAAGCTAGTGATGATATGGCAGGGGTTCTTCGTAATTTACCTTTAAAGAGATTTTTTTTTGTACATATCCATTCACTGGTGCAGGATAATCTCTCTTTGTGATTCGTAACAATATAACTCCAAATGAGGAGGAAATGTCAGGTTATGTTTCAGAGGCGACCTCCTCCCCACCCTCCATCTGTAGGAATGGCCTGTGCTCATTACAACATATGCTGCCTGTTGCACAGCCGCCATCTGTTCCCTCCTAACTGATGAAGTGATCCTGTTGCCATGGACACTGGGCCATTCAGTGAATGGGTCTTGGAAACGTTTCCCGCAGGAGCTTCCCACTTTTCCCCCTTTCTTCTTTTTTACCCCCCTCTTCTTTTCTCTCTTTGTGTTGTACAGAAACGTTTAATACAATTCTGACCAACAGAGGAAGCTAAAGGAGGGCCGCATCAATTTGCTGTTGACTCGTGTTATTGTTTTCACCTCCCTTCTTCATTTTCAAGTCATTCCATACGTTTCCGTACAACTTTATTACATCGGAAGCGTTTTTTCTTTTTAGAGCGTACATTTACACGGGCATGAAATGCAAGCTACCAAAATGTTACGTACATGAATAAAGTTGTGTTGCAGGGAAACCGAATTAAAGAGTCATCTAAAAATAAAAAAAGTTTTGACTGAAATTCAACGTTTGTTGTGTTGTTAATTTCCTGTATTTTTATTTTCCAATCTGCTTCTAATAGTCTGATATTAACAGCTCATTTTTTCTCCAGTGTTTACTCAGGAGTTTATGACATCATTATTTACATCTGAATGATTCCCAGGAGAGCAGACCAACGGCAGACGTCCCAGAGGACAGTGGCCCCAGCAACCGGCTCTTTGTATGGCTACTGTACATGGCTGTAAGGGTGATGGTGTGGTGTCTGATGTCTTTGCTCATAATTGCCACTTTTCTGTTAAATCCAGGCCACAAATGAGGGGAAACAGCAACACCAGACAAAAGATCCAAAAGAAAAGAAGCCAACGACTGTGGAAATCCAATCCCAAAGTCTAGGCTTGCAACCTGTCTGCTTCTTTTCAACTCAACTCCATCTAACCAACTCTCCTTCAACAGACACGAGATTGAAGGAGCCGAGCGAGCTACTTTATTGGACCTGTTAGCCATATGTCGGGCCTCAAAGTGGCATTAAAAGCTACTGGTAGACAATGGAATATATAGATGTTTGACACTAGGCACTGAGTCAGTGGATTATATCCAGGTGCATCCAATAACAGAAATACTAATCCAAATGGTAGGGTTCAAGACTGATAAATACATTTATATTCATATAATAGGTGATGTGTGAACCATTAAGTGAGGCCATGCCTACATTTGTTTCATGATTTACTAACATTATGTGAAAATCGCCCTCACCAGGAAGGCTCCCACCGGCCAAAAGGGGTATTAAGGGAGTGTGTGGAAGTGGAAGTCAGATGTGAAAGGATGTAGTGGGAAGGGAGTGTACTTCCTGTCTGCTCCACTCAGGCAGATAGAATGCTTGTTGAACATTTCTGGTTGGAGTTTGCTTGATTGGTTTTTTGCTTCCCTTCTCAGCCCTGCCCTATGACAACAATGTGTTATCATCAGTTTCAGTGTTCCATGTTGTAAATAATGTACCTGTAATGTCTCCGAGCACAATCCTATCATACACAGAAATGCTTCTGCTTCTGACTTTTACATTTGGTGGTGCTTCAAACATTGATGGTTCATGTTATATAGAAAATATTGTCCAGATTGTTTTTACTTTAAAGTTTACTTTTAAGTTTACCTTTAGTTACAGTAAATTGTACGGCTTTCTACACATTTACTTGTACATGTTTTCATTTTAGATCTCTCACAAAATTCAACCAAAGAAAATGTAACGTGATATTACTTTGGTTTATTCCTTTTGGGTATATTGTGTAAATTGTGGCTCTAGCTGTCATAGTCTATGCCTATATATGCATGTGGGTTAAGTGGACCAGGAATTCCAGCTTGTTAATGGAAAAGACTGGTGGGTGGAATCTGATGCTTGCACAGCACTGAGGAATTTACACCACTCTATGGACCATAATGAGTGTTATTGTGAAATTGACAGAAATCTGGACTTGGATGCTCACAGCTCCAGGCTGTCTCCCAATTCCCAGTGTAAATTGTCTTGAACTTTGGTTGACTGAAACAATAGCCTTGATTGACATCCACTGTCACAAGTGTGTGTGGTTGGCATCGATTTCCTCTAAAACGGGAATCTCTATGTACATATGAGACAAGTGACTTCGAAGCATTGTGTTATAGATCTCTAATAAAGGAAAGATGATATTCCAGGGTCTATTCATTTAATATACTGCAAATTCACATTTTTTTTGGTTTATTATTAAATGCAACACAAGTAAGTGAATCTAATGTAACATCAAAACTGTTTTGGAACATTTGAGTCCTTCATAATTCTTTACTTAATCATTGCTATATAAATAATCATCCTTGTGTTTCCATTTACACACACACAAAAAACACATCTGTATTTATTTAGCCAACATCAGCCATCCAGACATGCTCAGTAGCTTCGCTTTAATACTTTAATAATTCAGGGTTGTCTCGTGGGTGTCTTTTGCTGGTAGGAAAAATCCCACTCCCCTCTTCTAGAAATGATTTAAACACTGCCAAAATAGCAAACATGAATCCCAACACAAGCTTAGAATTAAATTGAGCTGAGTTGTGATTTACTGGAGCCTGTGAGTCCAGTCACAGCTGAAAAAGTGGTGTCTCAGAAAACAAAAAGTGCGGAGTGAGAGAGAGAGAGAGAGAGAGAGAGACAGAAAGAAAGAGAAAAAAAGCCTCACATATTGCATGCAATGGCCAAACCAACAACCCCCCCTCTCTCTCTCTTCTCCCCTTCCAGCCCACCACCACCGCTACCACCACCGTCTACAACGCCCTACTACAGCAGCAAATCAAAAGCAGTTTTATTTTTTCCCCACATTTGAGAGAGGCTGCTGCTGATGATCCAAAGATATTTTAATGTGAGCCTCTAAAGGCAACCAACAGGACAATAAAAGACAATAAAAAAAGAACAAGAAGAGGAAAATGGTGTTGAAACCTCGACAGCCTCTTATTATCGTCTCTTTTTGGCACCGCCCCTCTCGCATCAGTGCACTGACATTTGGATTGTGTTATTCCTGACAACTCAGGCACAGTCTCAATTCCTGTTGGTTAAAAATAAAGCATTGCTATTTAAAGATTGACTTCTTGTTGAAATTTTGTTTTGGTATCCACAGACGGCAAGAATTCATGGCCTGGATTGTCTTCTAGGAGAGCTGCGACATGTGCTTCTTGGATTTCGTCAGTGTTATTTCATTGAAATATGCACTTTATTGTTCGTTTTGTCGTATTATCTCATATCAGATTTCTATTAGTTTTAACATACAAACATTTTTGGTTTTCTAAGCATGAACTGCTACACTGAATAAATCATTCGGAATAAACCTTTAGATTTTGTCTGGGGAAGATTTATGGTACTTGTTGCTGGCTATTAGCTCTTGTTATGCTCCTTCCCACTCTGAGTTGGGATCTGAATAATTGCATGGACGTCATGGACATCTGGAACCTGCTGAAACTGTGGCGGGTCCAGCAGGTCCTGTGATCATTTTGCACATCTTAAGTAGCCGTGTAGAAGAGCTGTGACACAGCATATGGCATTGTACTTAGCACAGGAGTCACCCCCTCCTTGTCCAACCAACAATCATCTCAGCAGTGTCCAATTGCAGCAAATGAAATGTACATTTTAAAGATCCAACTAGTGTCTAGGTCTTCTTCAGTGCTCTGTATAGAATAGCTAGCCTCTATTCTCAGTCGTGATCTTCAAGTCCACCATGCTTGACTTGGCAGAAGGTTGCATTAATGCCCCACAGATGGTACCTGGAAAAGTCATGCACTTCCTCTGATCTGATGACAATCACATGCATGTTAAGGCTGAGAAGTGGGAGTGTTAACGTGTCTGTTCTGGGTCTCCATGACTTGTCCAGGCCTCACAGGTAACCCTCTCCTGGGTCTTTTTTTGCTATAAATCTCGAGGAAGCATTTTCCCCCAAAGAGCCCCTCTTTGATCCTGTGCTCAGAAGCAGTAAATAGCTTTGATGCCACATTAGCGCTGTCCGCGTTTCACAAAGCTGGGCTCTGCGGGTCTGGACTGAATAGAGGTGTTACCTTGATCTTACAGCAACACTGGAGAGAATGGCGAGAGGTGAGAATGGGACGTGTGAGTACAGGGATCAGCAAAAGCTGCTTAAGCGTTTTCTCTACTGTCATGCAAATTTCCACAACTAATTTTTTTTGGACCAAGAACAACGTCTTTGCAAAAAGACAAAGCCAAACACCTCTTATACTACAGCTGTAGAAATCTGGCAGACGTCTGCGGCATCACTTCAAAAGAAGTAGCACTTCCACGCTTACTCTATCTATAGTATTGTATAGCAGGAATACTTTGGAATATTTTTTACATTCCTTTCAGGTATCATTTTCAGTTTTTTGGAATTAATCTCAAAAACAAAACAGTGGCCACTCCATTCAGGTAGCAAGTAGCAGCAGTGCTTAGTCTGGCAACCAGGCATAGCTAGCCTCCTCTTAACCAAGGCAAAAATGCATCTGTTTCCCGTAGAGAGAGCTCATGTAAACCACATACAAGGTGTATACTGCTAAAGAACAATTCAGTGAGCAGTAAAATGGAGTCCCTGACTTGCAGGCAGGTAAGTGTCACATAAGGTTCTCTTTGATAAGTGGCAGGTCTTCCCTTTTCACAGAACCGTGTCAAACAGCAGCCTGCATCTCTTCACTCTCCCCAAAGAGTAGCCATCAACGTGATTGTTGTTATGCAAGTTGCTCTAATAGAGACTCTAATTGAGCAGAAAAGTGATAATATATCCACTTTAGCCAGAGGAGCCATTGCAGACAGTTTAAGAGGATAACAATGCTGTTCTCTTTTTTAAAAACATAATTATAAAACGTCTCATTGCTGCTAATATTATCTAAATAACTATCAGTATATCAATAGTGTTACAGAGGTAAAGTTCTGTTTTAATAGAATTATAAAATAGATATATCCCCTAATTACTAACGAGATGTGAACGCCTTAAATGCTCGGCTCCTACTTGCAAAGTGGCTCAAAGGGGCGTCCTTTCACATTGCCTTGGGAAGGAGTTAGATGTGACTAAATGGCAACAGGTTTCAGTTCATTTGAAATTACAGACATTTTTTTTTAAATCATTGTTTTTGCGAGCAATATGTAATAAAATATTCAGATGGAGGGAAAAAAATGTATCATTAAATAAACTAAAATCCCATCATTGGGAGAAACATTGATTTGGACTATTTGTGCACTCCAATACACAAAGACTGTGGACGAGACTGTTAGTGGAAGGCTGGCAGACAAGAGCAGCATGAGACTGTGTCAAAGAGGAAGCATTTGTAGGCACTGGTATCTCCAATCAGCTGATTAAAAGCTGCTTTTAGAAAACTCCCCATCCTGCTTGTAGCCCCCCACCTATTCAAGGCCTGGGTTGCTATTACAATGCTGATAACTCCTTCGCTCGGCGCACTGTAAAATGTATCACCCGAGATGTTAAGCTAATAATGTGCAGAGGATGAGGCTGATAAGGCATTTGGGAGCCGCTGATGCTGAAATGAGTTACAAAGTCTTTCCCTGACGATAGCCTTCTGTATTTCACAGCTCCCTGTCACACCCTATCTTCTCTTGCTTATCTCTGTCTGTAACTGATTACACACACACACACACACACACACACACACATTGAAATTCACATAAGAGAATACCAGTGATATGCTCAGATGTCAGATAAACTGTTCAATCATTTTATAACTGCATAAATTAACTATGTTATTTAGTACTTGTGTTAATTGTCATGTGGGGCAAATTGGTTACCCAATTACAGCTTAATGAGTACATTTACATCTATTAATAGTGCTTCTGAGCATTTTAAACATGGCACTGAAGCTATGAATCGCTTTTCAGCCGTTTTTTTTTCATCTAAGTTTCCAGTTATTGAGTTTGCTCTTATCACCCCATCTGCATGTTGCCCTTTTCTTTCTGAACGTATCAGCTACTTTGAATTCCACGCAGCACCCCACGAGCGAACAAAACCAGCCTTGTCTATTTTGTAACATGATTGAATTATATCTCTTTCCCACAAGCTGCTGTCTGCTTTATCCCTGTGACACCCCTCCTTACGCCACTCTGTGGGAAAAGAAAGACATCCCTGATTGCAGTATATAGCATGCTTTGTAACAGGTAATTTAATTTTACACCGTGGATGTATGTTGTACAATGGGGAGTGCGGGGGCATGTAAAGACATAGAATAGGGGTCTACTAAGCAGGCTTTCATGGCTCATGTGCCTTTTGGCATGTGTTTAAAAAAGGCCCACAAGTTGAGTGCATGAATAGGGTCGACTTGATGGAAATGGGGTTTTGCTGGCGTTAAGCACAAGTGCAGCAGACAACAATACACCACCTGATAATGAAAAAGATCATGGCCTGGTCCAGATAGTCCAGTTCACATCCGAGGGCAAACAGCTTTGTCATTCAAAATGAGAAAAAGACTTTTTTGTTAGCAAGTGCATTCTTATAAACGTATATCTGCCTAATATGAAGAATTCTGAGAAGAAAAACAACAAAAACATAAAAAAAAATAAAGTGATGGAAAGTAATCTATTGTTCTAGCTGGCTTTGTGACGTATATTTTTTGACTTGCACAGTATGAACACTGTGAAGGGCTTTTCAGCTAACATGCAGCACAAGCAAGTTCACTGAGTGAATTCACTATAACAGAGAGCAGTTGTTATGAGAAATGTTTCAGCCCTTGTAAAGGTCTTACCCACTCCTTAGAGTAAAGTGTGAGAAACTATGACTGTCACACTCAAGACCTATGGTGATCAATCAATCATTTAGATTAGGGCTTCCTGCATTTGCATGGATCTCTGCAGATTAGAGCCCCACATGCTGATGGGTGTCGCTATGTGTCAATTACAAGGAACTGAGATGAAGGCCAGGGCACGTAACAACCAGCACCACTGCTGAGACATAACGTGATACTACACAGACTGGAACGCATCTGCAAGCTCACACACAGATTGTAATGCCTCTTACCATGTATGTGTCTGTGTGTGTTTCTCTACCACCTAGTCTGCTACATCCTGTGTCTTTAATGGGGTTTAGTGTGAAAAGTAAGATGAAAATTAAGACGTGACTCTGAAGCAGAGGAAGTGAGGTGTTTGTTTCATGCTCAGTTATTGCAGATCAAAGAGCACTCTTCAGGGGTTTGATTAGAATTAGCACCTACCTGTTAGTCTAGCCGAGGAGACACTAAGGCCACGACTGCCTGTATGTTTCAAACACAGTAGCAGAACCTTGATATACTGAAAAGCTGATGATAATTACAAAACGCTAATGTCAACCGTTTACCGTGATTGTTATCAAGTTTTTCCTTTCCCTGTCCTTATCTCAAATATCTGGTATTTTAAGGCATGTTTACATAGGATAGACTGACATGTCAATAATGAATCTATTTGCAAAATAAATAAATAAAGTTCCCTTTAAAAATAAGTTTAACATTGTACTTGGTGCTACATAATCAGTTTAAGTGACCCACACAAAACGTGTTCATCATTTAGTCATTATTGGACAATTTTACTCAAAGGTCCAAATACATTTGGGCACCCTGACCTCTTCAATGGCCACTTACATAATCGTACATAATGAACTTTTATGACTTAATGAAAGAAAAATGCTCCACTGCATTGAAGATGACAAGATTAAATAGAATTATATTTGTTTGTTGTCCTCATAGTGGAAATATCAATCACCTCGTCTCTTTGACACATTATATTCGAGCCTGAATCGCCTGGCCTGCTAAACCTTACCATTGTAAATATTTGCCCTTCACTTATGCAAGAGTGAAACTCGCCCTCTGTGGTGGAACAGGGTGCCATATATATATATATATATATATATATATATATATATATATATATATATATATATATATATATATATATATATATACACACACACACATACACACACACACACACACACACACACACACACACACACACACACACACACACACACACATATGGCACACAGGAATGGGTAATCCTGTATTAATGCTGAATAGTGTTTAGATTGAAAGTACAAAATGTACAAACCTTCAGTGTGTGTGATTTCATAAAAATGTAATCAAACCCTTTTCTTTAATTACTGGGATAGTTAATTTGGCTGTGTACCTGTAGTTAGTTTGGCACTAAATGTGGCTGTTTACGTGGTTGAGGAATGCATGAGAAAAGACAAATAAAACACCAGAGGTGAAAATGAAAATAAATAGTTCCTTTGGACACCCATAAATTCTCCATGTGTGTTTTAAGGTCCTTCCCCCGGAATCACTTTTCATGCTACATATGCTACACGGGTCTTCTGGAATATTATTATAATCTTATGAGATTTTGAATGGTGATATTTGTGATGCTGATTTGGTCCATATTCATATTTCTAATGAATAATGTATTGACTTAATAATGTCTACAAAGTCTTTGCAAAAAGGTGAATGTATTTCTGTGGCAAATGGAGGGGCGCTGTTTAGACTGGTGGAAAAACGCCTGACCTGCCACTTTTCACAACCAGCAACAACACTTTGAGGTGAAAAAGCAAACTCTTCCGAATCTGAAGAATACTTCAGAATCTGTCGCCAAGTCCGGTGACAGAATCTTGGGCCACTTGGGAAACTTTCTCCTTGTCACAAATGGTCTCACACCTCTGGGTAAATTTTTCACAAAGAAACACTCATTTGTCATGTTATTTAAAGGGCTACACCAGGCGAGAACAGAGCTGTAGACTGTCAAATAAGAGACACAATAATGCCAAACAAACATTAGCATTTGGAGCTGAGCTTTATGAGTAATCACATGTGTCATGATGCCACCTTGGTGGATAAAAAAAGGAAATTAAAGGAATAATTCGTAAATGTTTCTTTTGTAAATTTTGTTTTTAAAATATTTTAAAAATAAAGTTTTTTAATTAATTAATTAATTTACAACTGAAAGCTAGATTATTTAGGTGAATGTGACTACCCAGAATTGTTTACAACATACAACTCATATGTTTTTCAATTGAGTAGAGCTCAGAGTTTATACAGAAGTTAAGGATTTAAAACCATATTGTTAAGCACTGATCCACGTGTATTTTAATTTTGTTGTACTCGTGTCTCCAGTTTAACTCAAAAAGGAAGGTCTTTATGTATGCAGTAAGAAATGATCATCATAAAGACCTTCCTTTTTGAGTTAAACTTTCAGGGTCCTTCCTTTATTGACTGTAAGATTTGGATGTAAGATTTGATATGGTGCTAGAATGCCACCCTCCTGACAGCCCAATTACTGCCATGGTTACGCCAGATCATTCCCATCCAGAGAAGATTTAGCATTCTAGCATTCTACCCCATATCCGCACCACCAGCCCCCAAGAATCCCAGCGCAGCCCCTCCGCCCATAGCTACACTGCCATATTGTGAAGTGGGAAGATCCATCATCGGCTTGGAAATGGGGATGCCTTAACATACGCCTCATTCTTCTGCATGGCCTGCTCCTTCACAGACTGTATTGCTTTAAAGGTGGCGCTGCCGGGGTCATACTGTCCTGGGAAAGTTAAGTTCTCCATTTAAGTCAACAAACGATGCAGCCTTCTGCCGAGGATATGAATGTGCCCAGTGGCAGATGGCAGTGTCCCATACCCATAGACTCACGCACGCCTTAATCCCCGGGGGATCTTGCATTCCCGGGTCATCAGTTGTTCACATCAAGTACAAAAAAAGGGTAGAGAGTAGGACACAGGGAAGAGGCTGCATCCCTTCACCCATAATCCCCCTCCCTAAATTAAGCAAATACATTTCATTTCAGCTCTGGAGAAAGAAGCCACACATTCGCCTGGAAAAACGAAATGTTTATCGCACCAGTGTAAGGGCTACAGGGCGTTTCCCATATTATAAGCGGTACTATGCTAGATTTAGTATATAGGGTCTCAATTATACAATTCTTAATTAACACAAAATTCTAAAACCCAAAATTGTCATTCCAAAATGGATGAAAAGAGTGATTCTCTTCAGGTGACTTTAAGAGTAGCTTGTGCCTAGTCGTGCCATTATCTTTCATTTCATACATGACCGCTCATTTTGCTCATTGTTTGTTTAGGTGGGCGAGTGCCACAGTGATCCCACGCTCTAGCTGTGTGTGTGTTTGTACATATCAGCTGCTCCAGTCCAAACAAAGGGGACTCATGTGACTCAGCAGCTTCCCCCAATGCCCCCTTAGGCTCTATTGCTGAGAGAGACTTTCTCACACCTCTCCATCTGGACGGGCTCCTTTCGAAACGTCAATCACAGCAGGGACTCCCATTTTTCTGCCCGCACTGGGGGATGACCCTCTCTGGGCGATCTAGTGGAAAGTCAGTGATGGTTGATTTCTGCTCATGGTTTTTAAGATGATCACACCACCGTCTGTTCTGCCATGCTTTCTGGAGGCTTGATGAAAGACTCAAAAGCAGGCCTGTTCATTCTGGGCCACTACATACATTGTTCTGTTTCACATGTAAAGCTTTAACATAGCATTACAAGAGTTTTCAGTAGTATGGTAGAATTATCAGAACTTATTAGAAATTATCGAATGGTAGAATTATTCATGTTAAAATGTAATGTAAAGCATTAAAATGTAAGTAAGACTATGGGCACCAATTCAAAGCTATTCAAAACACACTATTCCAGTAACACAAGTGCATATCTTCTGAAAAAAAAATCTTCTATTTGGAATTCATAATAAGTAACGCTAAACAAAAACAAAGGGTTCTTGAAACATAATGTTGAGTTTTTATTGCAGTCGGGTGCAGCGTGACTAGTTTTAAAGCAGTAAAAACAGAGCAGTTGCCTCCTAACTCTTGCTCAATAAAAACAAATGCATGCCTAGCAACTTAAATTTGAGCGCCGCCTAGCGTTGTGCATCTGAATTTCCACATAATTGGCTTCTCTGGATATTGTATAGTCCAATATGGGTTGAGTAAGAGTTTAGTGCCCACTGTTGGATATATGGGGTAATCACAGCTCCAAAGCAAGATATGTGGCTTATCGGCTGCAATATGCAAGTGTGTACAATATACAATACAAACGGACTCAGCTCTTGAAACGGACTCACACACACACACACACACACACACACACACACACACACCCCAACCACACACACAACACACACACACACACACACCACACACACCCACACACACACACACACACACACACACACACACGCACAGAGACAAAAGAAATTGTTTATATCCAACTGGATTTTACATGCTCATCAGTCAGATAGGTCAAGTAGACTTCCATCGTTATCCCAACCTTATGAATACTTTAGATAATGTTATAAAATGACGGATATACCGTGGCAAGAAAAAGTATGTGAACCTTTTGGAATTTCATGGTTTTCTGAAAATAAATTTGTCATAAAATGTTATCTGATCTTCATCTAATTCATTGGTATTGACAAACACAATGTGTCTAAAAATAATAACACCAAAACAATCCAATCTTTCTTGTCTTTATTGAACACAATCATTCAACATTCAAAATGGCAGTGGAAAAAGTAAGTGAAAGCCTTAGAATGAATAACTGGTTGACCCCCCCTGGCAGCAATAACCTCAACCAGGCGCTTCCTGTAGCTGTGGATCAGACCTGCACATCGCTGAGGAGGAATTTTAGCCCATTCTTCCTGGCAGAACTGCTTTAGCTCTGTCATATTCTTTGGACGTCTCATGTGTACGGCCCTCTTCAAGTCAATCCATAGCATCTCTATTGGGTTGAGGTCTGGGCTCTGACTTGGCCACTCCAAAAGGTACCCTGCTTGTTCAGTGTTTTACGTATTGTAGACTCATGAACAGATATGTTAGCAAGTTCCAATGATGCCTTCAAATCTTTGGCTGTCATTCGGGGTTGTTTCTTTACCTCATTGATGAGTGTTCGTTGTGCTCTTGGTGTCATTTTGACGGGGCGCCCACTTCTAGGTAGAGTAGCAACAGTCCCAAATTGTCTCCATTTGTAAATTGTTTTCCGAACTGTAGACTGGTGAATTTCCAAAGTCTTTGAAATAACCTCGCCAGCTTCATGTAAATCAACAATTCTTGATGGTAGGTCCTCTGAAAGCTCTTTTTGGCGAGGCATGGCTCACATAATCATGTTCTTCTTGTGCAGAGCAAACTCCAAAGGTTTGAGGGGTTTTTATCAGTCAGAAGTATCTGTAGTCCACACCTCCAAACTTATTCTCTTAACAAGACTCCAGGTGTGCTAAAACCAATTAGCTCCAATTAGCTTTTCTTGAGGTCATTAACTCAAAGGTTTCACTTACTTTTTCCACTGCCATTTTGAATGTTGAATGATTGTGTTCAATAAAGACAAGAAAGATTGGATTTTTTTGTGTTATTATTTTTAGACACATTGTGTTTGTCAATACCAATGAATTAGATGAAGATCAGATAACATTTTATGACAAATTCATTCAGAAAACCATGAAATTCCAAAAGGTTCACATACTGACTTACATATATATATATATATATATATATATATATATATATATATATATATATATATATATATATCTATATATAATCTTATAATCTATATAATCTATAATCTAATCTGATTAGTTCACATATCCCTTGGAAACTTTTCCAACGTGATTGGTTTTATTGCAGTTTTTCATATCTTGAATGTGTTTTCTTGTTCATTGCACATGTTTCCACTTGCAATCTGTTTTCTCAAATTAGTGCTTTCACATAGCCATGTTTTCGTGTGGGTTGCCAAGTCGATGCATCTGTTTTATACATTTGTATGCAGAAAGACATGGTTTGCTAATTCTTGAGTGAACAAATGTGTGTGGCCTTGCACAGACCTCAACCCCACTTAACACCTTAGGAATGGAATGCTAACCGCACCCCAGGATTCCTCATCAAACATCACTGCCTGCCCTCAATCTCTTTAGGCAGTATGAACACAAATCTCCATAGCCATGTGGATCTATGGCAAATCTAAGTCTTAGAAATGCACATGTGAAATGGCATGTTCAACAACCACACATGGGTACAAACATCTTCCAACCCTTTCGTCCATATAGTGTATTTATAACAAAGATTCTAGGTTTTCTATATTATATCTCACATATGATATATGTGATCATCATAATCCAGACATTAGGGCTGCACAAGCCAGTGTACACTTAGTGCCAGTCCCAAGCCTGGATTAATGGGGAGGGTTGCGCTAAGAAGGTATCATTAGCCAAGAGGGTACCGGTAGAGATTGGGCTACTGTTGGTCTAAGGAGAAGGAGAGGGTGAAGAAATCTACAGAGACAGCACGGACAGAAGTGTAGGAGAGTGTTGTGATCCAAGTGGAGTGACTGTATTTCTTTGACTATGATTCCCCAGTTCCCTAGCAAGCCGTATTGTCTCTGTGTTAAGTGTGTGTCTCTTCTTTGTTCAATTCAATTCAGTTTTATTTATAAAGCGCTTTTTACAATTTGTCATCGTCTCAAAGCAGCTTTACAAGATACTCATGTGTGAAAAGTAAAAATCAGTTTGGCACTAATTGTTTCTTGTTGAGCCGAAGCGACGGTGACGGTGAGGAAAAACTCCCTGAGAACAGGAAGAAACCTTGAGAGGAACCAGATTTAACAGAGAACCTCATCCTCATTTGGGTTGTTAGTGTTGTGTGTGGTTGAGGATGTTTATTGTGGAGTGTATTCATGAATTTGAAGCATCATCAACCCGGGGGCGGAGTCACCAGGAGGTTCGGACAGGAACAGAGTGCAGAGGGGGTCTGGATCACTGACAGCTCAGCAGTGGGACATGTAACTCAACGGGGAGAGAGAGAGAGAGAGAGAGAGAGAGAGAGAGAGAGGAGAGAGAGAGAGAGAGAGAGAGAGAGAGAGAGAGAAGGAGAGAGAGAGAGAGAGAGAGAAAGAGAGAAATAATGAGTGGTTAGTAACGGTCATGGTTGCAGGTTGTTCTGTGTAAAGAAGATGGGTCACGGCATCTCTTGTTTATTTCAAGGAAGAAAATCAAAAAGATTTAATGCTCCGAATCAGTCCTGCTTATTGGCTTATTAGTGCTGCTAATGCTTATTTAGATAATTTTGCAGAATGGAGTGAAATTGAATCTAGATACACAAGATTTCGACTGGAGATTTCGACTCAGTTGGAGGTTCTACTCTACAAGGTTTAGTTAAGCCATTAAGATCTTCACTGCAAGACGACGCATTCCAACCTCAGTACAAAACTCATGGAGGAGGGAATTTATTATTAATATATTAGGGAATAGAGAGGGTTCCAATTAAATGTCCTGTAACACACCTTTGTGATGACAACCTCGACAAGTTTTTCATCATAGCTTTACAATAATTCCATAAACTCCATTAAATCTTCATGGAAGAAATATGATACCTAAAATGGGAATGGAGATTCTGTTTTTTGAAACCTTTCTTTCACTCTTTTCCTTCTGTCCTCATTAGCAAGCCACAGCCACATTGAGAAGATTTCTTCCTAGATAGGTCATCATTAACCCTGAATTATGGGCCTGTCATGAGGACGAGGCAGGTTTAATCCAGGTAAAACCATATTATGCACCAGTTTTAATTAAGCAATATCCACTGTCAGCTGGCATTGCTGCAGTTATGTATTATCACAAGGTATTTTGATTGAGACACTTTATAATGCATCAAATGCATAAATGGATAAAAATGTTGACACAAGAATTAGAAACCGACGCGGGGATTCATGGGACTGATTAACTACTGCTGAACTGCCTGACTGTGTACGTCATGACAAATGTTTGGGTAGAGCTATTTTTCACAAAGCTCCTTCAACACACCTCATTCTGTGGACTCATTCACTGGATGAAATGACTAAAAGTTTTACTGCACTCAAGAAGGCTATACAATTTGCTCCAGGTTTGGGTCTTCCTAATTATACCAAGTCTTTTCACCTCTATGTGCACAAAAGTAGTGGTATGGAGGCGGGAATTCTGGCCCAGGAAGATGGGCAGGTGTCTGTTCCCAGACTTTAAACAATATAGCATAGGGGATGCCCTCTTGCTTGTGTGCTGTGGCACAACGAAGATCAGGTTATGAAAGCATACTCTTAGCAACAGAAAATTCTCAGCTGCATTCAGCTGTTGTAGCACTGCATGATCTGCTAGATTGAGATGGTTTTGAAGACATGCATGATCGCCTTAAACAGAATGAGCAGGAGAACTCTTATATGACATTTTACCTTTTTATACAACCTTTTAGATACTGCCCTAGAGGAAGGGAATTATCTCTATGTAGATGGTTCACGTTCAAAGCCTACTGATGGTGCGTATTTACGTGCGTATGCGGTTGTAAGTTTACCTGATGATATAGTTGAAGCTACATCATTGCAATGGAATGTCACATAATAGTATAGCTAAAGTCATACAAAGTCATTCATGTTTGACTTGTGCCAAAACTAACGTACATTGACCTGTACAACATACTTTGCTTCCTTTTCCTGAGGCCCTTTTCCAACACCTACAGCTACAGCCCTCTTGTGGGTAAATTACACACATTCATTAAGTATCATTCATTCATTCATTAGGAACATCTTCTCCTGCCCTCTACTGCTTTATCCGATCTTCCCTCGGGTCATGGGGAGTCTGTGCCTGTCTCAGGCATCTATGGGCATTAAGGCAGGAGACACCCTGGATGGAATGACAACCCATCGCAGGGCACACACACACACATTCACACAATTTTCCAAGGTGCCAATCAACCTACCGCGCATGTTTTTGGACCGGGAGGAAACCGGAGAACCCAGAGAAAGAAAACCCTGAGGCACGGGGAGAACACGCAAACTCCACACACACATGGCCGAGACGGGAATCGAACCCGGACCCTGGCGGTGTGAGGCGAACGTGCTAACCACTAAACCACCGTGCCCCCTAGATTACACACATACGCCAATTAAACTTGTGATTAAAAGTGATAACGACGCACCTTTTCCTTCGAAAGTAACACAACTCTTGAGCAAAAGATTAGTAATAGATTGCAATTTTAATATTCCCTATCACCCACAGTCAACCAGAGTGATTTAAAGAACAAACAGAACTATTAAGGAATATATCACTAAAGTCTGCATTGGCACAGGTTGATATTTGACTGTTGTTCCCCGGGTAATTCTTAATGATAAGTAATGATAACTCCATCTACAACTTAACCTTTTCACCTTTTGAAATTTTAATTGGCCAGCCTTTCCCAACCCCATGGATAAGGGACACCACTGGTGATTCTTCCTTAGGTAACCTAGAAGCGATGTTGGACGACTACGCTTCTGCCAAAGTTAAAAAATGTTAATTCTCTCAGTGCCAATGTCTCTGCCCACAGATAAGTCAACACACCCTTCAGTCTGTGAGCCGAAGTACCTGAGTCCAGGGATTGTCCTAGCCATCACCAGAACCATAGGTCTGACTGATCATTTGGATTGACACAAGCAGAATCAAAGCAGTACCCGCAGAATCTGTGAACGAATTGGTTTACTGGCCTAAAAAGCCTACAGAAACATTTGAGAGCCCACAGAAAGGTCCTTTTTTAATAGTAGAAATGGCACCACCTTCAGGGGAAGATCTGACTCACTGAGCTGTTTTGTTTTGAGTCCCATGATACCTGCTCTAGGTCTAAATTCTATAACAGTGTGCAGAGTTGAAATTACTCTCCAACTATTCCGTATTCTCTTTGAATACATTATTCAGAGAGGGGAAATCAGTATGTATACCTGATCATGATGCTAGGAAACAGAGCTAGTTAGGATGTAAGTTAGAATAATAAAGGATGCAGATGGAAATGGGTTGAGTTCATGAGGAGTGTGTTGAGAAGGTGGAGAGAGTATTTTGAGCAGCTGATGAATGAGAAAAATGAGAGAGAGAAAGAAAGAAAGAAAGAAAGAAAGAGGGTTGGATAACCCATTGGATTACCGATTGTTATTAAATAAGTGCTTTCTTTTTTTATACAGGACATTAACATTTGTTGTACTGCCTATGCAAAATGCTTGTGCAATTTTCTCAGGCTCTAAATGGCTTGCCAATTTTGACATAGACAGATCTTTGTGTTGGTTTATGCTGCTTTATTTTTCGTTAATATCAAAATCAGTTTGCACAGGAGAAGCCAAGAGTACACAATTGCAGATGATAATTGTCTAAACAATAAATCTAACAATGTACACCCGAGCAACAGTCACTTGAAACAGGATTTTTAAGAGGATCAAGAGTGGCAAGGACCTGATCTCATGACCATTGGATCCAAAGTCCAATGGTTTAGTGCACTACCCTAACTACTATCCTACCACCACCCCTGATATTGTATCAATGGATATTCTATCAATTACGCAAAATAGTAATAGGAGTCACAAGATCGATTTTGGTGATAATGGGTGTCTTACACTGTAACACATGCCTATGGTGTTCAGAGAAAGAAATGAGAAGAAAGATTTGTAAAGCAGAAATGACTAAAAAGATTGCAGTAATATTATTGGAAAGTGTTATCCTGGAAAATTCTAATTGCTGCAAGGCTCAGGAAATTTGGCGTGCCTAGTTGAATACACAGAAGCTCCTACAGTTGCGCCATTAAGAACAATCTACCCAGATCCATCACAGTCTGAAACCTGTACAGCAATTGACCATAAGCACCTAAAGCAGGTAATGAGAAATGCCCAAACAATTGCTGGAACTACAATACCGAGCAAGCAAGCAACATCATAAAGGCAAAAGTCATCCCAGCACAGTCTTTTCCCCTTCCTACCATAAGGAACATACTGTGTTAAAAGTGATAAAAGCAAAAAAACGGTCAACTCTGACTCCACAACACACCCACAATGCAAATATCTACATTGAATATACTGTAGACCTCCTCTGCAGAATTTGTACGCACATGGTTTCATTCTCATGCGATCTCCGGGAGTTTTTACCTTGGCATAGTCACCACTTATAAGGGAACAAACTTATAGCCAATAAACATATGCATACCAACTATGGCCAGTTGCAGACATTTGGAGGCCCTGGGCAAAATGTCCATTGGAGGTCCCCAGCCTCTTTCTTGCCAACAATTCAAAATAAAAGCACTTGGAACAAATATAAACCTTACCCATTTCATTTATGCAAATTCTGTTAGCATTAAATTTACAATGTTACTAAAAATGTGTATATCCATTATTATTATTATTGTTGTTGTTGTTGTTATATTCCTTGGTGATGATACTTAAAAACAAGTAATTAGCTGCGCTATACAAAGAATAAATTGTTTTGATAATGTTTTTATTTTTCATTCTTTAAAATGCTAACTTTGGTAAGTTTAAAATGATATTTTTATTAGATATTACTGACAGTAACATACTAATTAAATCACCCAGGATTCATTTTGAAGTCATCACTGTACACAGTCTCGGGGGGCACGGTGGCTTAGTGGTTAGCACATTTGCCTCACACCGCCAGGGTCCGGGTTCGATTCCCGTCTCGGCCATGTGTGTGTGGAGTTTGTGCATGTTCTCTCCCCGTGCCTCAGGGGGTTTTTCTCCGGTTTCCTCCGGTTTCCCTCCCTTGGAAAAAAATGGTCCAAAAACATGCAAGGTAGCTCAGTGGTCTAAGGCGCTGGGCTGCTGATCGGAAGATCCGGGTTGGCCCGGGTTGGGTCCGTTGAGGTTGTGCTCCAGGGGCGCCGTTGGCCGACCTGCGCTGACCCCAGAAAGCTGGGATATGTGCAGTGTGTGTATCCAAATAAAGGCTATTCTATGTGTATTGAATGTGTGTATGAATGTGTGTGTGAGAGTGTGTGTGTGTGTGTGTGTGTGCCCTGCTGCGATGGGTTGGCATTCCATCCAGGGTGTATCCTGCCTTAATGCCCATAGACGCCTGAGATAGACACAGACTCCCCGTGACCTGAGGGAAGATCGGATAAAGCGGTAGAAGATGAATGAATGAATGTACACAGTCTCTTCATGCATTCAGATGGTGGGGACACGCATTCAAAACGGGGTATTATAACTAGTTCCAATTTAAATGACTACGATGAATCAGATTTTATATCTGGTAATAAAAGTCTTACTGTGTCTGTCTCTATTGGTGAATTAGTGTATATGTTTGTTTGGATTATAAAGCTCCCCTGCAAACCTCCAATGAGTAAAGGCTGCCAAGGCAAGGAATCTTCTGTAAAACTCCTTTGAGACATTTGTTAAAAGAGTAAATGTGAAAGTGAATTGACAGGAATTGATTTAGACACCAAACCTTACACATTCCACACGTGATATATATATACATTTACTCCCCGTGCGTTACATTTGGAAGTCTGCACATCTGGCCAGATACCTTATGCATGTCTTACAAACCCTGTACTGAGCTTGAGGGTTAAGGGCCTTGCTCAAGGGCCCACTAGTGGGCAGCTTGGTGGTGGTGGGGTTTTGAACCCGTGATCTTCCAGTCCAGAGTCCAACACCTTAACCACTGGGCTACCCACCTCCCAATTATGTTATTATATATACACACTCCCCGTGCGTTATAAGTCTGCACATCTGTAATGCATGTCTTATGTCTTAATGTATGACATAGGCTGCTTGGAGAAGCGACAAGTAAGAATTTTATGGTGTAATAAGAAACATAAGACGCAGAAATACGTGAAGTTTGCCTGCGAAATGATGACGCAGTCCGCGTTTGCCGGAGCGAAACTCTCCGGTATGTGTCATGCGCAAAAAGTTCTTTCTTCCGCTTCCGGGTAGGATCTGAGGCAGAGCTGAGTGAAATGGACCTGGTGATTCTGTTAGCTCGCACACGTGTTTAGACCGTATTGACTAACCGAACCCTTTTACAGAACCGGAGCGCGCTTGCAGTTCTGTTCGGACGGGGGGGTTGCGAACGGGTTCGTGGTGCTAAAGTGTGTGTGTCGGGGAGGATAAGAGAATAAAGTCCCCGCGGTGTTTGTGGCGTTAGCAAGCAGGCAGCTAGCCGGCTAAAAAGTACCGGAGCGGTAACGAGCAGCGCGGCTTGTACCGCCAGCTTTCACTTTCCGAGCGGAGACAAACAGATACAGGAGGAGGGGAATGTGTGTAAAGTCCGCTGTGCACACACACACGGCCCTCTACTGAGACTTATTCAACTCCCAAACACTCTATAACGGATTTCATCCTCACTGTTTATTTTTAATACATTAACGCCAACGCGGCGATAAAGGCAACATGGGGGCGTACCTGTCTAAACCCAACACGGAGAAATCCACAGCCAATGGAGGGAACCAGAAACTCAGCTATGGACTGGCGGCCATGCAGGGATGGCGAGTTTCAATGGAGGTAAAGAAAATGCAGCGTATACACAATGTTTAGACTCTTTTTCTTGGCTGGATATAAAAGAAATACCCCGTGATTGTAGAGAAAGCAGCGGCTGTTTGTGTGATTTGGAGATCGGTGTTGTGTGTAGGTTTTGGTCCTGAAACACTGATCAGGGCGCAGTTGTAGTGTGTAGGTTATTTTCGCGCCATTAGCATGCTGCTTTTACCTCAGGATTCACGGCGGGTTTGTGCAGCTTTTACACCGGAATATTTCCTCACTTTTTTTGTTCCAGGATGCTCACAATTGTATCCCAGAGTTGGACGACGAGACGGCAATGTTCGCCGTTTATGATGGACACGGAGGTAAACACGACTCCTGCACTATTCCGGTTTGAAGTGAACAGAGAAGAATGTGTGTGTGAGAGTTTATCTTGAGTTGTTGTTTTTTTTACCGCTAGGCGAAGAAGTGGCTTTGTTCTGCTCCAAGTATTTACCAGACATCATCAAAGAGCAGAAAGCATATAAAGATGGAAAACTGCAAAAGGTAACATAATGGAAACTCCAAACTAAGGCAGACGCACAATTACACAAGTTTTTCCAAACATGCACAATATATATATATATATATATATATATATATATATATATATATCATAAAGATATTAAATAATTATGTTGCCAATAACTAGGCTTGATTATGGAAAAAATAAATGGAAAAAATTTTGTTTAAAATTGTTAGAAATTTTGGTTTTGTCTAATACAGATGTGTGTGTTTAACTTAACAGTTTAACTTTAACAGATGGGTTATTTTTCTTTATTAAAGAGCAGTACTCAATGAGAGAAAACAAGGCAGGTCTCTTAAAATGAACATGTAATTTTATTGCTGAAATTGCATACCAGTATATCGGTGAAACTAAACCCGTTTAGTGTATTTAATTGCCTTGTTACACCAAAATACAAATGCAGTTTGTCCAAAAAGCTCCACTGCAGCGTCTCTGTGTAAAGTCATGGGAAACTACTTGTTCAATTAAACTCATTATTATTCTCACTCATGTATTTATATATTACATCTTATACAGTACAGTGATGTGGTATTGAAGATTTCTACAAACTAAATCTGTGTATTTATTGGCAATAAAAAAAAACCCGGCATACTTCACTACCTACTCTACACACGACTGCAGACATACTTTTTAAATGCACTGTATATAAATAACAGTGGTGTCGCGACTCATGGTTTGGAACAGTACATTTTAATAATCGCAGAAGAAAAGGCCTTTTTTCCTTGCCGATATTGAGTCAAAGTGATAAAGTGAATGTTCGTCAACAGCGACGGTTAGCGGAGGAGCGGTAGAACTTTAACATTTCTTGCACATTATTCATAACTTATCTATGGGAGCATTTGCTTAGGGTAACTTTGCTTGTTATAAATGTTTTCATTTTTTTTTTTTGCTGATCTGTTATTCAAAACCTGTAATGTGATAAGTGAAGTTTTTTTTTTACACCGCAGATGAATAAAATATATATTAAAAAAAAAATTTCTAGGTACTTTATAAATGTTAATCGCACTGTACGGTGTTATCTTTGTTTTCATTTGACGCAATCCAAAAAATTTAGCGGGTAGCATCAGTCAAATAGAATAGCCTTTATTTGTCTCATATACATTACAGCACAGAGACATTCTCACTTCCTATGTTCCAACTTGTTTTGGAGACTGGGTTCAGAGAGCAGGGTCAGCCATAACATGGTGCCCCCAGAGCACAGAAGTTTAAGGGCTCAAGGGCCCAAGAGTGGCTCAAACCCCGATCTTCCGCTATGTAGCTCAGTGCCTTATCAAATCAGCTACCCCCTCCTCTTTACCACGATGATAATGATACGTAGGAAATGCAGTACACCGTATGTAGTTAAACGGACTAAACAATTTGCACATTAATTAGAATTCCTTTGTTGAATCGTTGCTTTTGATGAATCTGAGTATCTCAAGAAATGATTACAGCCCTAGTCCATGCAAGAATGTAAAAAAATCGAAGTGGTACAATTTCTCACGTACAAAACAAAATATGGCTTTTAAAACAGACTTGAAATCATATTTTGGCCCTTAATACGTTTTTGATTTAACTCAGATTTTATTGTTCGTTTAATGTAGTTGTGTAATTACAGTTTTGTCAATAACAAGAAGCTTAAATATCTTTTACACAGATATGTGAAATGTAGGAAAACTAAAGAAGGCGTGACAAATGGTGACATTTGAGTGATGATATTCACCAAAGAGAGTTACTGGTACACACTTATATTTTGAACAGGATTGCACAGTCCTAGATGAGGCAGAGCCTCTTGACTTCTGTGCTTCGTTTGCTATGGCAGGAATTTTAGTTTAACTCTGTTAATCGTCAATTTTGACATTTAAGATTCACATTTGGGACATTTGAGACGCATCAAAAAAAGTTACAATTTTTTAAATTTTGGTATATAATAGACAGGTGAGACAGGTTAATTTGTTTGTTGTTTAATGTGTAGTTGCAGTTGTGCCATTGCATCATACTATAAAAAACATCTGGCATGTTACCTATGCAGAAAGATTGCACTAAACATATATTAAAACTTTCCACAAGACACTGTAGTTATCAGTGTGACATTTTAATCATAAGGCTTTGTTTAGGTACTCTAGCAACCGTTTCAGCAGATCTCTCACCTCTTAGACCCAATACAGGCACCAGTACACAACCCCTAAATAATGCTTTCTTTTACAGCCTTGATGGTAATAAACATTTACACAGCACTGCTTGACTAAATGAGAGACAGTTTTGTTTCCAGAATGTTAATTGTCTGAAGGAAAAGACAATTCTTCTTATTAGATGTAAGAGGAAAAGGTGTTGTCAATAGGTCTCATCTTGAACCATAATTCTTTGTCTTTATTTTCTGTGCTGATGGATTTGTAGGCCCTGGAAGATGCTTTCCTGGCTATAGACAGCCAGATAACCTCAGAGGAGGTCATCAAGGAACTTACTCAGATAGCTGGGCGTCCACAAGAGGAGGTAGCACCAGAAAAAGTAGCTGATGAAGATGATGGTAAGAAAATCCTATAAGGAAAAAAAACCTTACTAAATGGCGACGTTAATTGTTGAGCCATCGTTCATTGTGATTTGTATGTTCTCTGTTGTCAGTGGATAATGAGGAAACTGCTCTCCTGCATGAAGAGGCCACAATGACAATTGAAGAGCTGCTAGTCCGTTATGGGCAGAACCTGAATAAATCCGCCAAAAAGCCTGGGCAGGATACTGCTAAAGAGTTGAAAGAAAAAGATAATGCCCACACAGAGAAAGCAATCAATGGTGAGACGGAATGTGCGCCTTCTGAAACCGAGAGCAATGGTAAAGTCAAGCTGGAGGAGTCAGCTGGAGGTTCCAAATTGAGGGCATGCAGGAGAGCAGCAGCCGCTAGTGGTGGGAGTTCTGCAGCCAAAGACCCGTCCGAGGGGGAAAAAGCCACAGCAGATGCAGGTCCATCTTGTTCTTCTTCTGCATCACCCACACCAGGAGGTGCAAAATCCAAGTTTTTTGAAGACAGTGATGAGTCAGATGAAGCAGAGGAGGAAGAGGAGGGCAGTGATGAAGAGGTAAGCATGGAGGATATGGTTGAGTGGATGCATCAACAAAACCCTAATCATTACTTTGTGTGATGAAAATGCTGATGGTTCAGTAAATTAATATAAATTGTGTTCATGGTCTGCTAGGATGGCAGTGAGCAGGATGGCGAGGGAAGCAGTGAAAATGAAGAGGACACAGATGAGGAGGAGGAAGGAGAGGACACAGATGAAGAAGAAGAAGAAGAAATGTGTTTGCCAGGGATGGATGGGAAAGAAGAGGTAAGTGTGCTAGGATTTAATTGGCTCTAATCAATGTTTATACAGAGATATAAACTGGATATGCAAGATTGAACACATTCTCCTTTCAAATTTAAACACAGACAGTTTTTACTATTTAGTTACTGTACTATAAGTGCAAATTCCAATATCCATTAAGCATATTCTGTTTGAAAAAGTTTTCAAGTTAATCCAAATGTAGCTAAATTGTGTGGGTTTATTTATCTATTTATTTTATAGAAAAAAATGTACTTAAAACAGCTCATTTAGACTTTTATTCTTACATTTCACATAATGTTAAGAAACAAAAACTTAAACCCAGAATAAGAATTACTGTTATAGTTTCACTGAACGCGCTTTCCTGATGTGTGCGACTGTATAAATTGATCCGGTAAAAGTATGTGTATGATAAAGAAAGTTCGAGTTCACTTTACCCCTCAAATAAGAGAGAAATGAACGCAGAATTTATGCTAAAACATCCGTAAAAACATGCATGTTTATTTGTGAACGGGGATCGGGGATGTAACATCTGGTTTTCCAGCGAGCTCCACTGCTGAATTGTGGCGAAACTCACCAGTCTAAAGGCAAAGCCGTATACTAGAGACCTGCGCGGGACGGATTTTTCTGTCCAGATCCCGCAATATTGAAGCCATTCTCGACCTTCTGCCTGTATATTGTGCCTGTATGAATCGTGCAAAAAAAGTGTTGCGTACAGTCTCCTATATTTTATTGGTAGCTGTTTACCAAACTAGGAACCTTGTTGCTTATGTGAAATTACTAATGGAATCTTATCAAATGTGTTTGCATGTAGTACACTGTGTAGTAGAGCTTACCTGTTGTATTGAATAAATTGTTACTTGGCTAATTCATATTTTCATTTTCAGATTGAAAAACCTCACACACTAGCCCCAGATATTTTACCCATTTAAGTGCCAGGAGTAACTTTAGTAAAATAAGTCACTGAGCTTTAATTCCTGCATTGTATGAAACAAGACTAAATTCCACTTTCTTGTTTTCTAGCCTGGCTCAGACAGCGGGACTACTGCTGTTGTGGCTCTCATCCGTGGTAAACAGTTAATAGTAGCCAATGCTGGAGACTCTCGCTGTGTTGTTTCTGAGAGGGGAAAAGCAGTGGACATGTCCTACGATCATAAACCAGAAGACGAACTCGAACTTTCCAGAATAAAAAATGCAGGAGGCAAAGTGACCATGGACGGCAGAGTCAACGGAGGGTTAAACCTCTCGAGAGCCATTGGTTTGTACACAAGGCTATTTTTGTTTTGTTTTTTTGTTTAGTATTTTTTAACACACTTTGGTCTGACTGATTTATTTTCTTTGGATTTAGGGGACCATTTTTACAAAAGGAATAAGAACCTTCCACCCGAGGAGCAGATGATTTCTGCTTTACCCGACGTCAAAGTACTGACTCTGAATGAAGATCATGAATTCATGGTTGTTGCTTGTGATGGAATCTGGTGAGGCGAACAAAAGTTCCCATTCTTGATAAAGGTTTATTATTTTAGTTCTTGGTTTATAAGTGGTTGTATTAATGTCCACTGTCAATATGTTCATATAATTCTAATCTGTGTAGTATTATTGTTGTTTATTATTATGAGTAAGTTCGCTTTCCAGGACTCCAAAATTAGATTACAACCTGATAAAACTGTTCCATTACATTTTTATTTCTTTTTCACTAGACGAATAAAATGGACAACAGCTTCCATTTAATTCCTTCCCATTTAACACACAAGCATTTTGAGTATTAATATGCATGGGGTCAATCTTATGGTCACATGTTGAAGTATTATTTTTAAAGTGTGTTACACCGTGCATCATAATCAGAGCGATATTACTGATCACTGATATACCCGTTTAATACAGGAATGTAATGAGCAGCCAGGAGGTTGTTGACTTTGTGAGCGAGAAATTGAAAACAGAAGGAAATAAAACCAAGCCGCTGTCTGCTGTTATTGAAGAGGTGAGTGTAATTGCGTTGTTGTGGAAGAAGTTATTTTAGCATATAAGAAACTGGATAATGAAATAAAAAAAACCTCTGCTGGTCAGTTTTATTTTTAGACCATTTATTAGATGTCCATCAATTACAGCTCTATCCTATTTACGCATCACTTGTGTGATTTAATATAGAACTAGATGCATAACAGACAGCACAGAGAATAATTTCATTGTTTATAAAGTAAACTAAAACTTGTCCATACAGTTATATTCTTTTTAAACACGTACATGAGCACTTGTATGGTTTTTGCTGTACAAGGAGACGTTTATTGAGAGAAAGGTGTCTGTATTACAGCTTCTTGACCACTGCTTGGCACCGGACACATCTGGAGACGGCACAGGCTGTGATAACATGACTTGTATGATCATCACATTCAGTCCAAACAGTACCAGTACCAACTTGGATGAGAACACCAAGAAACGTAAGCAAGATGAGGACCAGGTGTCTGAGGAGAATGGCAACGACAGCAAAAAGTCTAAAATGGAATAGAGCTGCCGTCACTACTTCTGATGACCTCAGATCAGACTTTCTGTTTTTTTTTTTCCCCTTGTAACACAACCCCCTTTTTTTAGGGTAACTCAAGAAAATGTTTTAGTTTGGAATTATTTTGAAGGTGCAAGAAAATTGGAACTGTACACCAGCCATTTGTCCTCCTAGTTTTCCCCCCTTTTGTAAAGTATTGAATTAGAGGCCCTCATTTACGTATTGACGAGAATGAGTAGAGCTGTTACTCAAAAGACAGCAGTCACATCACACTTTTGTGAACTTTTATGTGCTCGTAACCTTGTACATAATTTTTCCAGGATCTTGTCGTAATTTTTTTCTCCCCATCATGAGTATCTGTGACATTCTGAACAAACATGTAATTGTATTCAAACCTTTTTTTTTGTAAAATGTGATGAATTCAATTGTTTTAAATTTGTAGTAAAATCAGATTTGCAAAAGCCATTTAATCTTTCCTATCCAGAAAGGATTAAATCAAAGAAATGCAATCTAAATTTGAAACATTACCATCATTCCTTTGTTCTTTTGTTACACATCAGCGAACTGACTGTATTTCACCCATCTTCGCACGGCTGCAGTGTAAGGAGCAGATATTCAGGTGTGGAGTGAAATCTGAGTGAAACACATGATCTCTGCACACCAGAAGCAGTGCAGGTGTTTGGTCGAATCCTTATAGAGAGCCAGTTATTTATACACATGTCTTGTCGTGTCGTTTCTATACAAGGTATTTTTGAAAATATATTTTGGTACTTTTTAGCATTTTTGGGAGTTCTGACACAACAGTGAAAAAATAAACAAGTGTAGACTAACTAGTCACATGCTTTTCTTTACTTGGTCAAAATGATTACAGAAATATACCCAACCAGGCCTGAGACTACTAATTATATGCTTCAAATATATTTTATTAAGGCCAACCTTGTTTAAATAATTAATTAAATTAGAATTATTCCTAATAATAATGGACAAATTAAAAATAAGGATGTTTTATATGTCAATAGCAGGCTGCTCAGATCTACTCCATCCCAGGCAAACATGGAATTGGCTTTGTGCACAAGGGAACGCTCATGCTTTAAGAGGTTTGTATCTCGGAGTTATGGGAGATTTAATACTGCCATGTCATGTGCCTCCAACATTGTTGTAACGGTTTGCAGAAGAACCATATTTGACTGGAAAAAGAATATTCCGATACTTGTCTTTGCACTGACCAGGCATAACATTATAAAATGACAAATGAATAACACTAATTATCTGTTTATCATGCTGCCTGTCAGTGAGTGTGTGATCGTTTTGTCCTCAAAGATGATAGATGCAGGAAAAATGGGTAAGTGTGAGGTTTGAATGAGTTGTGATGGCTAGATGACTGGTTCCAAGCAAAAGCAGCTCTTGTTCCTGGTCTGCAGTGGCCTGTATTATTAAAAATGGTCCAAAGGAGGAACAGTGGGATCACTGACTAATGTAGAGTGTAAAGGTTGCCCTTCGTGGTCCGATCCAACAGATGTGCTACTTTAACTCAAATTACTGAAAAGGTTAATAGTCAGGATTGGTTTGGCATCAACATGGGTACCTATACAATGTTATTCAGGTGGTCATAATGTTATACCTGATTTTTATTTGTAGCAGGTGATTTCTTCATTTTGTTTACCACAGACAGCCGTATGAGCATTGTTGAACTGTTTGCAAAACGTCTAACCAGAGGAGGTCGGTGTGGAGGACCGAAAATAAATTAATCACCATAGTGGGGCTCGCTTAAACATTCCCTCCCAGCAGTATGACTCCGCCGTCTGTTGAGACATACAAGGTGTGTGTGTGTGTGTGTATATATACACATATACATACATACATACAGATAGATTTTACCTGCATTTTTTTGTGTAGGAATATCATCTTCTGGTTCAACAGCTGAATGTCCTGTAAAGAAACATGTAATAGTGGTATTTAAAATGTCATTACTTTGTTTTTGAAGTGAAGAAGTGCAAGTGAATTCATACATGATTATTGTTGAGATATTTCTTGCCATTTTTTTTTATACCTTGACCATCTGGTCACTCTGCTTCTGCTTGATTTGAGGTAGGAGATCTTCCAGTCTTTCAGTCTAAAACAGATGCATTCTTCATGTAATCCGGTTGTAGAATATTTATAGTGCACCATAGTTACTCGTTATTCGACACAGCACTCTTACCCTTCGTACAATAGTCTGTAGTCTGGACTTGAGGCTTTTATTTATCACTGTCATTGCATTGTTTCTGGGGGTTGCATTAACTTCATTTATACACAGACAGAAACAGATCAGGCTTTACAAAAACATTTAGGAGTTCATTCAAATGCAGTAAAACATCTGTGAGGAAGCTGATAATACCATGCTGATAATATCTGGACACCTCCAAGACATACGGCCTGTGAAACCAAATCACAAGGAAAGAAAGATCACATTTGACATGATTGTAGTTGTGGTGCTGCTGATTAGAAGATTATTATCTGACACATCGATTACACAGTACTTAAAATAGGGATGTAACAAAGTAGGACATTCCATGTTTTCTTATACACGGCAGGGGAAAAAGTCATGGACTTGCATTTGTTTGGTGTTCAGAGAGACGCAGCCGTTCAGAGGGATCAAAAAGCCCTGACTGTTTCGTATCTGTGAGAAGATAAAGTTGTCAAACACAATCACCTTATGTAAGTTAATTCAATACTAATAATCCAATCTGTAATCAACATATTTGGGGGCCAAAGCACCAAGACTTGGTAAGCAGCACACTCACTGGCTTGCCACAAAAGTTGCCTAAAGCAATTACATAAAACATCATTTAGGACAAAGGCATTTAAGAGGGATTTGGATTTCGATGTCTCCTGATCACCAACATTGGTCGAATCCCTGAATGAAGGGGGAAAAAAATTTAATATCCAGAAAAACCAATGGGCAGCATTACTTCTGCAACGACTGCTGTGTTTTCTGGTGCTCCTTTGTTTTATGGACTGCCACAGACAGCAGTATGGTGCCTACACACTGGGTGCTTGGCCCCCTGAGAAGTAGTTATATAGTAGTTTATACCTTGAAGGTGACCTGATCAACATCTAGTCTAAAAGAATGAGCTACAATCTGGGAAGAAATAGAATATCAGATTACTTCATCTGTCTCAGACATAAAGAAAAGGATAAAGATGACGAAGAAGAAGCGTACTTGTCTCACTGTGGCCATTTTGGTCCCTCTGGGAATATGTACTTCTCTCAGAGCTATAACTCGGTCATCTATAACATACCAAATTTCATTCACTTACTGCACAAAATAGCTTTGCTTCCTGAGCATCACTCACATGTCAATGAGACATCCTAACACACACACACCTTCCATGAGCTTCGTGAGCATCACTCGCATGTCAATGAGACATCCTAACACACACACACACACACACACACACACAGCTTCCATGCATTGTTGTCTCTGTCAGCTGCACCTGATCAAAGCTGAGCACCTATTATACATTTTACAGCTCAATCTCTTATTAATGTCAGTTCTTTACACTACTGAGATATAAAACAGGGATATTTGATGTATGCGTTTTTCAATAGTGCACATGAGGACGATTCCACATCTACAGCCATGAAGTTCAGCAACTCAAGAACTTTGAGGATGGAATTGGACAATAATTAATATTTTATTTTATTGAAGGGGCACGGTGGCGTAGTGGTTAGCACGTTCGCCTCACACCGCCAGGATCCGGGTTCGATTCCCGTCTCGGTCATGTGTGTGTGGAGTTTGTGCATGTTCTCCCCGTGCCTCAGGGGGGTTTTCTTTGGTTTTCTCCGGGTTCTCCGGTTTCCTCCCGGTCCAAAAATATGCACGGTAGGTTGATTGGCACCTTGGAAAATTGTCCCTAGTGTATGAATGTGTGTGTGAATGTGTGTGAGTGTGTGTATCCTGCGATGGGTTGGCATTCCATCCAGGGTGTATCCTGCCTTAATGCCCATAGACGCCTGAGATAGGCACAGGCTCCCCGTGACCCGAGAGATCGGATAAAGCGGTAGAAAATGAATGAATGAATGAATGAATAATATTTTATTCAGGAGTCTATCAATGAACAGCTCAACAATGAAGAACTGTAATGAACGGATATTTGGTGTCACAAAGACGAGGATGGGATTCCCTTTGAAGTCTCGCAGGGTTTCTTCCTCATAATATCTCAGGGAGTTTTTTTTTATTTATGTTACATTTAAATGATAGTATAACCTGTTTCTCTCTGTAAAACTGTGTTCAGTGTCCTACAAATTAAACTATTAATTGTTTTCATTTTAATTCAACTAAAATGAGACAGACTTGTTGAGTGTTGCTATGGTAACCAAGATGCTCAAACCCAATAGCCCTCCTGATTCAAAACTGAGACGTTAACAACAACAACAACAACATCATCATCATCATCATCATCATCATCATCATCATCATCATCATCATCATCATCATCATCACCACAGATCATACAGACCGTTAAGGTCAAGCCTCTTCAGCGCAATCCACACTGCACTTTCTTCCGGAGCCGCTGCACCACTCATACCTGCTGGTGATCTCAGTAGTGTGAATTCAGCAGCTTCAAGCCATGACAAAGACTGGGGAGCGGATGTCAATGTTCTACCAAAATAGAAGCATAACAATATATTAAAAAAAAAAAATAGAGATGACAATATTTACACTGGCGTTATGTCACCGTGGCAGAAGTTTGATGTCTTAAAAATAAATAAATAAATAAATAAATAAAAAATGCAAATGACAGAAGTTTTTCAAGCCACTATTGTGAAATGTATTTATTTTTTACATATAGGAAATTATATACGAAACAAAGCTAATAATATAATAACAATAAGAATATTATTATTATTATTATTATTATTATTATTATTATAACCAAGTTGCATAATTGTGCTCAGTTCTGGTTAAAACAACCCCATAAAACAGTTCTACCACCACGCTGCTGGACTAGATTAGATTAAGTTTATTTTTAATTGTATTTTTATTGGCAATTTTTAACAAGAGATACTGTGCATGATCTAAACGCCCCTTCTTCTGTTTTTAGCGTTAATAGTGGTGTAAACTAAAACAAAAACTAAACAGAAAATCCTACAGAAACAGCCACACCTAATGGAAAAACCCGTGTACATTTCTAAGCACCAGGTTATTAAATGTTTCATATTTGTCCACAAAACGGGTAGGATGTTTGGGGGATTCATTAGCATGATAATTCCCCTGCACACAAATACAAGAAGATATAGTTTACATGGGTTGGAGTGGAAGATGGCAGAAATATTAACCTTTAGAAAACATGTAACAATAAACACTCACAAAAACAACAATAATCATTCTATTACCAATTATTATTATTATTATTATTATTATTATTATTATTATATATGAGAGATAAAGATTTATATATCAGAGCTCATTACGTCTGTAATGTACATTAAGTGCTATAAAAATTAAACTGAATTGAGTTAATTAAAGGGAGAGACAAAGATAGTTAGATGTTTCTGTTGCTGCCGACTTCACACTCCTCCACACACACACACACACACACACACACACACACACACACACACAGCGTGACCAGGGGAAAGGAGAAGCTTTGATGTGTTAGCCTTCACCGCCGCAGTGTGTTTAGTGGAGACTCTGTGCTCAGATCAGTGTGATCAGGAGATCCGAGATCGCTCCAGGATGAATGAGGCAGAAGGACTTCGCTTCAGGAAAACTCAACCGACCGCAGATCCTAACAGACGAATCACACGAACCTCAGTATAAAAGCACGAGGTGAGGCTCTGCTCATTACACACTCCTACACCAGGATCTCTATTCCATTCTCTCTTAAACCATAAAGATGATCAGAAATATTACACATATTGTTATATGTATTTACTTTTGCAACTACGACATATAAGGCTTACACGTAAATATCTATTAGAAGATTGTAGAAAGGGAAGGAATAAGGTGAGAAAGTTCCAGTGCCTGGTTATATTTATTATTGTACAGGTGGACTGCAGGGCCATCCTGCATATATATATATATATATATATATATATATATATATATATATATATATATATATATATATATCATTCATTCATTCATCTTCTACCGCTTTATCCGATCTTCCTCGGGTCACGGGGAGTCTGTGTCTATCTCAGGCGTCTATGGGCATTAAGGCAGGATACACCCTGGATGGAATGCCAACCCATCGCAGGGCACACACACACACACACACACACACACACACACACACACACACACACACACACATTCATACACTAGGGACAATTTTTCCAAGGTGCCAATCAACCTACCGTGCATGTTTTTGGACCGGGGGGAGGAAACCGGAGAACCCGGAGAAAAAACCCCCTGAGGCACGGGGAGAACATGCAAACTCCACACACACACACATGGCCGAGACGGGAATCGAACCCGGATCCTGGCGGTGTGAGGCGAACGTGCTAACCACTACGCCACCGTGCCCACACGCACATATACGCACACGCACACGCACACGCACACGCACACGCATACATATACACACACACACATATCACACACACACATACACACACACACACACACACACACACACACACACACACACACACACACACACACACACACACACACACACACAACCCACACACAATATACATCATACACCATAAATCAGCTTCTGACTGCAGGGTGGAAAACATACTGAAGTGAATTCTTCACAGGGAGATTATGGGCACACACACACACACACACACAAAACCTGAAGGCATATCTTGAGAGGCTGCCAAAGGCACCACTGAAGCTCTTCAGTGTTTCCTCAAACATTTGCTGTTTTCATGTAGGTCATGAATACCATTAAATATTATTGTTGTGTAAATTTCAGCACATACAGCGGGAAGGTGTTCCGGGTCACGCTGCTGTCTCTGGCTGCCTTCCTGATTCTCCCAGTACTGGTGGTCACTTTTCTATTGGAGTCCCCAATTCATCCAGAAGCATTCAGGTATGCTGTGGAATTAATGGTTATTTGAAATCGGAAGGAAAGAATATCGGCCAATTCGGTTTTTAATGATCGTAACAAAAAAAAAGATCATTGTTCTGGAAACGAGCATTGAGCAAAACAAGTGTAGTGTTCTCTCTGCTTTATCAGTCCTTCTTCCATTTCTGCACTTGTTATCAGGCCCAAGATGACGACATGAGGAGTGGCCCATAAACAAGTAATGAATAATCTCTTAAGGAAAAACATGCTGGAACATTTTTTTGGAAAATGGTGTTTGTGATTTTATCCTGATTTTACCTTTGTGCATAAAAACACTGAATTTCTTGAATTTCCTGTGTCTAGCTTTTCACTAGAACAGTTTCACTAGAACAGTTCTCTTCAGTAAAGGTAAATGAGGAAAAGCTTGCCTTTGAGCTCTAAATAGTTCATTAGTATCTTCACCACTAAAAGCGTACTATTGTACCATTTAGGGTTAAAAAAAAAAAAAGAAAAAAGGGGTTTGGCCAGCAGCAGTTTTTCTCTGTACACTTGCTCACAGTGTTTATGAAGGAACTCGGCTTGTTGGTTGTTCCATCTTGGAGAAGTAAACACAGATCTTCTGTGGATGTCGACGTCCTCACATCCTTCTGTCTCTTCATGTAAATCCCACACACACTCCATGATGTAGAGATCAGGGTTCTAAGGGAGTTGTGCGAGTTCCTTCATAAACACTGTGTGTAAGTGTACCTAGAAGTATTACTGCTGTTTTGAAGGTAAAGAGTGTTCATACCAAATATTGATTTGATTTAGATTTCTCTTTTATTCAGTCACTGCAAATTTTGTTCGCTGATGAAAGTAAAAGATTAACACTTTCAATTTTGAAATCTATCTTTGTTTACAGCATTTGTTCACACCTGCCTAAAACTCTTACTCTCTCTCTCTCTCTCTCTCTCTCTCTCTCTCTCTCTCTCTCTATCTCTATCTATATATATATATATATATATATATATATATATATATATATATATATATATATATATATATATAGATAGATATATATATAGATATATATAGAGAGATAGATAGATAGATAGATAGATAGATAGATAGATAGATAGATAGATAGATATAGATATATAGATATGTTTTATTGCTACTGATGTTTCAAAATGTCAAGCTGTTTGATTTCTAAATACTTCCCCATGTTCATAGTCGACAGTTGGAAAGCTGGTCAGACAGGTCCTTCGCAATTTAGCCGCATATTTCCACATAGACACACATTGTACAGCTGCACACTCTTTGGTTCTTTATTTTTATTGGATAACTGTAATGCAGTAATATGAGGTTTATTTTTGCTCTTCTGATGGTGTAGATCTCCCTGAATTTACTGCCTCTCAAAGCACTGCTACAGATTCCAGCACTAACGTCAAACCGACCCGCAAAGACATCTCCTTTATATTCACCTCTGTCAATGATTAATGATGGATCTCTCTGCCCCTTTGCCACTGCAATATTCCTCTACCAGCATGATTGCTTATACAGGAAAATACATCCCCAACACCCCAAAGCTTGAATAATATTCTCTAATTTTTAATGCATTTTTTTTTATATAGTCTCAGTGAACCACCGCTCATGACTGGTTGCTTTGAGCCCAACCTAAAGCTCAGACAGGCAGAGAGACTGTTTGAAGATCAGCTCATTGGGCCTGAATCTATCGTTAATATTGGAGGTCAGTACTTTTGCATTTGTTGCCTTTCACCCATTTTTGTCATTGTGTAAGGAGAATTCCAGCATTAGTAGTAACAGCTAACTGGGGCAAAGGTCACCTGACTGGGATTTCCTGCCTGGTTAAAATATAATGTCATGTCTGTGGCAAACTCTGATTCTATTTTCTGTACTCATTTGCATATTTCATTTTTTTTCCTGAATGGACATCTTTTTATCCTCTCTGTTGTAGATACGATATACACTGGAACTGCAGATGGAAAAATTGTGAAAATTGACGGAAGAAAAATCAGCATTGTGGCAACTCTGGGCAAACCACCATGTGGTAAGTAAAAAGGACAGCATTGCAGTGTTGCATTGCTGCACCGTTTCACAATAGTGCAATCCTTTTGTAAATAGATCCGAGGATGTTAACAGGTCACGCAGCTGATATGATTCATGAGACATGATTGGCCATTCTCTGTCGGAGTTAGATTTCTCTCCAAGCACTTTACTCATGCATCACAGAATCGTTGGTTGGTTCTTCCTGAAATGTGTGAAACCGGAGGATGCATGTGTGTGTGTGTGTGTGTGTGTGTGTGTGTGTGTGTGTGTGTGTGAGTGTGCTCATATACTTATGTGAGTTGTGGAGAGAGAAGTAATGCCTGACATGTTCCTGTGAAACTGATCACTATTGTGGATTAATATTTTTGACTATTTTGTTCATCATGATTGGAAATACTCAAGACACACACACACACACACCAGGAGTATAACCAAATGTGAATATTTTATACAAGTTGGTAAGTTTATAGATTAGGGGTTTAGGATCTGATTGGAAAGTCATGGTTTAAGCCTCGGTATCGCCAAGCTGCCATTCGTGGGGCCCTTGAGCAAGGTGCTCTAAGGTCGCTGTATCATATATTCCTAACATTGGTGAGATTTTCAAAGATATAACAATATCCCTGTGGGCTCAATAAAGCATTCTATAAAACTAAAAGAACAGCTAATGAAACAAATACAAATGTTTTTTTGAAACCACATTATTTTTGGATTGGGTTTTTAAGGATGCTTTTTTAGGAAGCTGGAAGCTTGAAGCTTGGTCTTTGGGGTGTGTATCACATATGCAGTATATCCAAGCACACACAATTGTATTTTAGTATAACACACAAAATAGATTTTTTTAAACATCAAATCCCAGATTTAGTCTGGTTTGCTGTTATCACAACTTTTCTAGGGAAGTTTTTTTAAGCATAACTTTGTGTATTGCTGCTTCTCAGACACCAATGTCAGGTGAGAAATCATAGCATTTGTGGTGGAAATTCACAAAACAGTCGTCGTCAAAGATGATGTTTATTTGAGAAAAAGCCCCCCCCCCCCCAATCTGAGGAAATCCTCTGTATCGATGCACCCTTAAAGCTAAGTTAAGTTGCTTCAAACTGGCATTTCTGACCTTGCTTACAAGGAACATTTAGAGAAGATAAATACTGATTATTATTGGGTTAGAACATTCTGTTCCAGGACGTTCGTTGTTCAGACCTGGTTCAAACCTAGTCACGGGTTCTCATTTCTATCACTTTCCCCACCTTTTATCCTTGAGATAACAAAATGATACAATACAAAGGTTAGCCATCATATTAAAAGCATAATCATCAGCACTATGTTGCATCGGTTACTAAGAATTTTCGTGAGATTCACCTTAGAACGTCATTGATGTTTGAAAAAGCCCATGGATCATACTCGAACATCCCCTTCTCACCCTCCGTCAGGTTCATGTTCTGACTGCATTTCCCTAGGCTGAGTGTGGCCAGGCCACTCAGTGCCCATCATATATGTGTCATAGTCATTGTGACTTTTCCAATCTGAAATCAAGCCTTCTTTCCCCACGGGAAAGCAATGCAATGTTTTGTGTATCTGAATAAGATGAGAGTGGTTTGTAGATGACCAGTATCTCTAGCCATGTAGTCATCACCAGGTGATTAACTCGTCCTGTACAGTCTCTCTCTTGTGTGTGTGTGTGTGTGTGTGTGTGTGTGTGTGTACGATCGGACCTACTTTCTGCCTATCAGGAGATGATTGTTTGCAGGGTTTGTTTGTCTTGGTTCACGGTTTCCCGGGCCGGTGTGTACTATGGACTTTTGCGATGCCTATGGGCTTGACACAATATGCGTTTTTTTTTTGCCCACTACTAATGCTCTCTGGCAGGTTTTGAGGATATCGGTAGGAAAAAAGCAAATTAAATATTATATTATTAACTATGATTGGCACCTTGGAAAATTGTCCCTAGTGTATGAATGTGTGTGAATGTGTGTGTGTGTGTCCTGTGATGGGTGGGCTTTCCATCCAGGGTGTATCCTGCCTTAATGCCCATAGACGCCTGAGATAGGCACAGGCTCCCCGTGACCCGAGGGAAGATCGGATATAGCGGTAGAAGATGAATGAATGAACTTGAAAATGAGCCAAATTTAATCCTAACACCCAGCGGATCTTAGAAATTGTCTTGTATTGTACAATGAGCAACTATATCAATTGCTATAAATAATAAGTTTTTTGTACCATCTCTTGCTGGGACTAGTTATGATCTCTAGGGATAAAGTTAGAGCAGTTAATCTTCATTCTCGATATATTTGACTTTACGGTTTATGTCGATGTTGAAAAAAACGAGCTTCTGCAGCTCTCCGTATTACACTTGCGAAATAAGAAAACGCAACATGGCAATGCACTCTGACCAATCCAAAGAGCTTTATTCCAAAATAGGAGCGCTTTCACTAGTTCACTGGAAATGGTTTGGGTTTGCAACTTCACACGTTGAACAAGTCAAAGTTCTTGGTAAATTTATCTGATGTTTGGAAGCAGCACGACTAATTTATTCCAGCACCTCAAAGAGAATCACACTGTTGAATGGGGAGGTGTGTGTGGCCCTGCGAACTAAACATGACAGCAGAATACTCAAAACACCGGCAAAAATATACCAGGCACTTTTTTCCTGATTTTTGTTTCATAGTGCGTGATTTAAGCCTTTTTCATGACATTGTTACAGTATGCCTTTTGTTTTCCTGTTTGTGAAGGTTCTCCTGAGAATGAGCATGTTTGTGGACGGCCGCTCGGAATCAAAGTGGGACCAAATGGCACCTTGTTTGTGGCTGATGCTTACCAGGGCCTTTTTGAGGTTAATCCTGTCACAGGTTAGATCAGGATAAACTTTTTTTCCTGTAGTGATTTGATGAAGTGTAATATTTTAAATCTTAAATATTTAAAGAGGTATTGAAGACATACCTCTTTCAACAACACATAACCTAACATTTCTTTTTTATTCTCTTTTTATATCTCACTGTCCAGAAATCCATTAAAAAAAGTCAACTGTCTTAAGTTTGTATTTACCCTTCAGGAATGAATCTTATCCTTAGATCGAGACCTAAAGCACTTCTTGTACGTCGCTCTGGATAAGGGCGTCTGCTAAATACTGCAAATGTCAATGTAAATCGAGTAGAATCCTTCCTGTCTCCTGTGAAATGTTAGATTGCGTATCAGTGACCTCCTGCTCTGGTTTTGTCCTTCAGGCGAGAGTACACAGCTCGTGAGTACCAAGAAGCCGATCGCTGGTCGCCGTCTCTCATTTGTCAATGACCTAGGATGTGACGCAGGATGGGAAAAAGGTGTATTTCACAGACTCTAGCAGCAGGTGGCAGCGTCGGGATTTCATGAAACTCATCATGGAGGCCACATCAGATGGTCGGTAAGGGGCGGCTTAAAAATTCCCAGCAGACTTCAGATTTGAGTATATGGCTTTATTTTTTGCACAGTTGTTTGAGGTGATATTGTTTGTAATGTAGGATGTTGATATAGTTGTGCATTAAGGCAGGGAGGTGTTAGCTCAGTGGTTAAGGCATTGGCCTCTGCACTGGAAGATTGCACCACCACCACCAAGCTGTCACTAGTGGGCCCTTGAGCAAGGCCCTCAACCCTAAATTGCTCATTTGTAAGTCGCTCTGGATAAGGGCGTCTGCTGTAAATGTAAGGCAGTTTGTTTAATGCAATGGTTGCTGATACTGATTGGGTGTTTTAGAGTTCTGGAGTATGACACCGAGACTAAAGAGGTTGCTGTCATGATGGAGAACTTGCGCTTCCCTAACGGCATTCTACTCCTTCCTGATGAAGAATCTGTTCTTGTTGCTGAAACTACAATGGCGAGAATAAGGAGGTGTGTTTCTTTTTTACAATTTATTTATCATCTGGACTTTATGTTTAAAAAAAAAAAGAATTTAGTTGTGTTTTTTTAAACTAAAATATAATTGAAGAAGACTGTGAAGTGTAAAAGCCTGTTATATGGTTGTTTTAGCTCAAAGACTTTACCTCATATTTAAGGCACATTGCAAACAATCATTTCACTACATGCTTTTTTTAATAAATCACTATAATGAATCCCTTCCAAATTCAGGAGCACAAACATCAAAGAGACGGTCATAAAAGCAAATACCAAACAGAAGCGATTCCACTAGCAAGTGAGGTACTGTTTTAGTTATAGGTTTTACGTTTAATACTTAAATGCTGGAACTGTCTGAAAAATCCACACCGATAGTTTTTCGAGGTTGCATTACACAGTACGACATCACTGTATGTAAATATGCTCCGCCCCTCTTGCTCTTCTAATACTGCTCACGTCTGCTGGAGGCAGTGTGCATCTCTCTCTCTCTCACACACACACACACACACACTCCTCGCTTCACCTGGATGAATGATGTAAGCTTACTGTTGCCTAGGTAACGGAATCCTTCATTAAGCTTCCAGCGTTGCGAGACAAATGGCACATTGGTTGTATTAGTAAAGCTCGTGTGGGCACATCAAGGGGAAGTGTAGGAAACGCTCTCGTGTAGCCTCAATGTTTATTGTTAATATAAGCATTGTTACATGAAGAACTGGAACTGTTCTATTTTTTTAGCAAGCATTTAATTCACATATGGATCATGGAAGTGATTCATACACAAAATCATGAAAAATGCCAACGGTGCAGTTATACAGAGCAGCATGACACACGACCGATCATGCTTCTGAGTGATTACTGATTTTTAGATACATTTCTAATGGGGAGAATTTTCACATACATTGTCAAGTCAAAAAGCTTTTATTGTCATTCCAACTATATATAACACAGTGTAACAGTACAATGAAATGAGACAAAGTTTCTCCTGAACCTTGGAGCTACATATAAAAATGTAGTTACGTCACACGACATAGAACTATACACAGAGCTGAGGACTAGACTAAGTCGTTCTAGCCATCATGTGCGTCCTAGTACAAAAACATTCATTCATTCATTCATCTTCTACCGCTTTATCCGATCTTCCATCGGGTCACGGGGAGCCTGTGCCTAACAGGCGTCTATGGGCATTAAGGCAGGATACACCCTGGATGGAATGCAACACCATCGCACACACACACACACACACACACACACACACACACACACATACATTCATACACTAGGGACAATTTTCCAAGGTACCAATCAACCTATCATGCATGTTTTTGGACCGGGGGGAAACCGGAGAACCCGGAGAAAAAACCCCCTGAGGCACGGGGAGAACATGCCACAACTCTCACACACACACATGACCGAGACAGGAATCGAACCCGGATCCTGGCGGTGTGTGGCGAACGTGCTAACCACTACGCCACCTTGCCCCTTAGTACAAAAACAAAACAGTGTAAAACAAACAACACAAGACATAAAACTACTGGACATGTATACTGTACAATGTGCAAAGTAGTAAAATGTGCAAGTAGTAAAGTGTAAACCATAGTGACAAACACAATGATGTGCAAAAAAACAGCAGAGCAGCGTGTGGTGAGACGTGCAAAAAAGTATCTAAACAGTAAAACTGAAAGACCAGTGGATATAGTAAAAGACCAGTATGAACAGTAGAGACCAGTATTCATTCATTCATCTTCTATCGCTTTTATCCGATCTTCCCTCGGGTCACGGGGAGCCTGTGCCTATCTCACGATTGCCTATCGCAATTGTGCTAACCACTAAACCACCGTACCCCTTAGAGACCAGTATAAATAGTAAAAACAGTAAAATACCAGTGTAAACAGTAAAAAGCAGTGTTTTAGAAGAGATTTAGAAAGACAGATCCTTGTGAAAGGTTCCCAGAAAAGGCTCAGTGTGAGTTTTTCTTGTTTTTGCTCAGCAACACAGGGATAATGTATGACAGAAACAGTTGAGTATAATCGTAGGGTGGCTGAACATAAGTTTCATTACAATGAAACATGTATGTATATGGTTTATGGAGATAATGATTTTAACCTTTTCTGTACGTTTTATTGACCAAGGATTCACGTGGCTGGTCTTAATAAGGGTGGAATGGACACTTTTATTGAAAACCTTCCTGGCTTCCCCGACAACATCCGTCGCAGCTCTTCTGGTGGTTACTGGGTGGCGATGTCTGCCATTCGGCCAAACCCCGGCTTCTCCATGCTCGATTTCCTGTCCCAAAGACCCTGGATTAAGAATATCATATTTAAGGTAGGAATATTTCAAATGGGCAAATGTTCAAAGAGATCTTTTTGGTTTTATCTTTTATCTTATCTAGGACTAAAATTATTAGTCCTAATAATTAATAATAATTATTTAGTTCTCTCCAAAGGCAACCCTCTGAACTAAGCTTGTTTCCTTATCCGATAAAAAGTGGAAGGGTTTATCTAGAGATTTGTTTGGATTGTTGTCCTACTGGAAATGGAGATAACCATGACCCAGTTTAAGTGTCTTGACAGAGGCAGTGAGACTTCACATTAAAATCATCCGTGGTATCAGATTTAGAAGCCCAGAAATACTCTCTTTATTCAAAATTCAGAAGCACATAAATAGGTTGGGGTTGTTTTTTTTGTAACTGTTTGTACAAACACTGGTAAAGTCAATGTTTATTGAAAGGACCTTTATTGATAATTCCATTATTCCATATTCCATTAAGTTGCTTGTGCTTCAGAAAATCAGAAAGTGTTGCCAGTGTTAATAAAAACAGTTTGATAAAAACTATACCAAATGTATTGGAAGACATGACCTTTCCAACCATATGGATTTGTACCTATTCCAAAATCCATCATCTTCCCAGAAGAACAGGTTATTAGAACAGCAAATCAGTTTTTAAATGTGGAAAGAGATATTCAAAAAGCATGTACAAATCTTAGGGTCAGGTGTCCATCATTTTTGGATTAAACATACAGTATATATGGGTGAGATTCACTCATCCTAAATGGCTGGCCTGACATGGATGATTCTGCTGTGCCAGACCTAATCAGTCCTTGCTAAAAACTACCAACTAATTTCTCTAAAATTGTCAAAGCATATGAAATAGGTCTGTAGGGATTGCATATTTTTTGCAGGATTCCTCCGGCACTGGCTGTAATTCAGAACAGAATTCCAACGAATTGAATGTGAATGTCCCACCGGAATTAAAATGGTCCATAGGCCAGTCATTATGTTAAGCCAAAAAAGATTCTCATTAGTCTCCGGTTGGCAGTATGCGCTGAAAATAATGCCCAACACATCCATTGTCGTTTCTTTGCAGAACAAGTTTTACTCTTTTAATAGCCTGAAGCTGTTATTTTTTTGTGGTGGTGGTCACTGGTGTCCTTTCACAAAGTATTCACATTGATTACTCGGGTAGATGTAGAGATACTAGGGTTTAAAACGACTTCTATAGAAGTATGAACTCAATCTTTTTACTCAAGCAAAAGTGTAAAAGTACTCGTTTTAAAACTACTGAAAGTATAAAAGTAAAAGTAATGTAATGTAATGCTATTAAGGACAAAAGCTTAGGCCGTGCCAGTTGCAATCGCTATTTATTCAAACGTCTCTACCGAACTCTCTACTGTAACTTGATTTGAAGAGGACTAAGATAAAGCACCCGTTTGATAAATGAGTGGAGAAATAATCACTAATAAATAATAAGAAATAATCTTTTTTTTTTGAGTAACGACCCCAACACTGGCTGCGTTCATGCTGAAGTGTGATTTTGTCGAGTGCATGTGCGATGGATCGCATATAAACCAATAAGGTGTCAGAATGCTTTTATTCTTCCCTTCTGAATGTTTTATTTATTTATTTATTTTTTGAATGACGACGAGCCAGAATAAAATAGGAGTAACGAAACTATTTTTAAAATGTAAGGAGTAAAAGTAAAAAGTCGGCTGAAAAATAATTACTCCAGTAAAGTATTGATACACAAAATTTCTACTTCTGTAACAAAGTATTTTTATAGATGTCTGTTAATTCTGACTAGTGTGCTTAACTTCTTTCATAAACATACTACTGCAGCCATGGCCTCAGTCTTTTGTAGTGGAATTGGCTATGTTATATGTGAAGGTATTTTATAGCTGTTAATTTGTTTATTAAGGTCACCATATTCTCTCATGCTGGAGATACTTTGATTATTGCCAAACTGATGGATTTTTTTAATGGACTTTGTCATCTTATTAGCATCCAGTGAAATGAGACGCCATGGTGACCATAAAAGTATTACATTTGTGATTAATTATTTTTGACAACAATGTTCTTTGAATGATGTGTATTCCCTTCATATTTCCAGGTGTTAAAATGTGCTGTTTTGCTCATTTTTTCCAAATGTATAAAAAATATATATAACAATAATAATAACATAATTAATCATTATTATTCTGCATAATTCAATTAAGAAGCTCTGTTCTCGCATCCTAACATAATAGTTGTATGTAAGTCAACTCTACCAGATTGCTTATCTTCAGTTTGTCTGCGCATTTTCAGCTGTTCAGCCAGGAAACACTAATGAAGTTTGTGCCACGCTACAGTCTGGTGGTGGAGCTGCAGGATGGAGGTACATGTGTGCGGAGTTTCCATGACCCTCATGGCACCGTGGCTGCCTACATCAGCGAGGCCCATGAGCACAACGGGCACCTTTACCTTGGCTCGTTCCGCTCTCCGTACCTGTGTAAACTCGACTTGAGCAAAGTGTGAAAACAGGACTGTAGATCACAGGCACTTCTGGTGACTTCGTTATCAGTCATATAACATTTCTTCAAGAAACAACAACAATTTTTTATTCCCTCTCTAGTAATAAGCAAGAAACCCGAGTCATCCTTATCCATTCCTGCATTTAATGCATTGTCATTCAGCTTTGCCTTCTGTTTTACTTTTTGCTCTGTTGAGTCATGTGACTGTATTTGAATCCACCCTTTTCTCTGCTGAGTGATGTGTGTAAATATAGGCATGCCTGCAGATGTCAGCGTGCTTTATTTAAAAGCAGGGTGACAAGTATCTATATTTGTTTTGCTCCTACTATCGGAGGTGCACAGTGTTTGGACTGTGATTTTGTTTCATTTGCACTGAACTGTCATCTGACCCTTAAAATAGAGCTGTGATTTACTTGAAAAGTTTGCAACAGAAATATCAGTGCAGACGAGAACTTGTGAAATGTATACCTTCTATTTGCAGGACTGAACACTAACTCTGGTATGACAAAACAGTATTTTACAAATCCATTGCTTTACCTGGAAACAATGACATTAATTATGAGTCTCTGAGCTTCCATTTGCAAATATTCTTTTTAGCATTGAAGAGAGAACTGACAATTAGCAATAATTTCATAGTGAATGCTGGTGCCCGTTTGTGAATTGTGGCATTTTCTGTGGTTGCCTTTATAGCAGCTACTGCATAGTGTGTAAAATAAATAAATGAATGAATGAATAAATGAATATGTAAATAAATGCAACTGTCTGTACATGACCATATTACTGTGATGCTCAGGAACTACATAGGATCAGGTTTAATATGAAACCTCTTTTCAACCTCTCTAAACTAAGATTTTCTCTTCTGCAAAGTCATGGATGCTGTATGTTCATCAGCCATAACTTTAAAAGCATTACTCCTGCTTTATATTGTGTCTGACCCACATGACTTGAAAGACATGCAAAGCTTGTGCCTTTTCTGGCTCATCTTATTCACATAGTACATCCTGTCGTCATTTCCTCCCCAGGTAAGCGGACATCTGTATTATGTTTAATACAGCCCAGGCTTCCTTCTTCCATTACTCCATAGTCCAGGGTTATGACGCCTCACTTTCTCAGTAATCTAGACCATAGTTGCACTTCTGTTTCCTTGGACCACATAAATAGTGGTTTTACTAGTATCTCTGATTGATGTATAATCCAGCTAAACAATATGGAAAAACAATAATTATGAATTACACATGAGCACATTTCACTTAAATATACCAATCGAATATTTTATTCTTAGCCAGTTAAGTTAACTCAGATTTGAAGCAGACATCGCTTAAGTTTCAATAGTACTTGTTAGAGGGATGACAAACAAAATAAGTGGTCTTCATTTTCTTCTGCCACGGTATTGACCAAACGTCAAAGTTACAGAAAAAGGTCTGAAAGATAAACACACATTACAGTTAGTCAAACATGTTTCTAAATACCAGCATTTTATATACAGGTGAAACTCGAAACATTTTAATATCGTGCAATAATTCATTTATTTCAGTAATTCAACTTAAAAGGTGAAACTAATATATGAGATGAGACACATTACATGTAAAGAAAGCCATTATTTGTCATAATTGAGATGATTATCACTTACAGCTCATGAAAACCCCAAATCCACAATCTCAGAAAATTAGAATATTGTTTAAAAGTGACCCAATCTAATCAACTAATTAAGCCATAAGACCTGCAGAGGGTTCCTGAGCGTTTATATGGTCTCTCAGTCTGGTTGAGTATTAATCACAATCATGGGAAAGACTGCTGACCTGACAGTTGTCCAGAAAACCATCATTGACACCTTCCATAGGGAGGGAAAGCTCAAAAGGTAATTGCAAAAGATGTTGGATGTTCTCAAAGTGCTGCATCAAAGCACATTAATAGAAAGTTATGTGGAAGGGACTTTCACAAGGAGTGGACCGAGGCTGGTGTCACTACACAGACGGATCCTGGACATGGGCTTCAAATGTCTTATTCTTGGTCTGATGTCATAGAACTGGTCTGTTGCTCAGTGATCCAAAGTCCATTTTTTTATGAGAACATGTTTTGCATCTCATTTGGAAACCAGACTGGAGGAAGAATGGAGAGGTTCACACTGCAAGATGCTTGAAGTCAAGTGTGATTTTTCCACAGCCCACAGATTTGGGGAGCCGTGTCATCTGCTGTTGGTCAATGCAGCCATCTACCAGGAAATTTTGTAGCACTTCATGCTTTCTTCCACAGATGAGCTATGTGGATGCTGACTTCATTTACTAGCAGGACTTGGCACCTGCCCACGTTGCCAAAAGCACCTAAAAACCTGATTCAATGACCGAGGGTTTACTGTGCTTGATTGGCCAGCAAACTCGCCTGACCTGAACCCCATGGAGAATCTATGGGGCATTGCCTAGAGAAAGATTAGAGACATGGAACCGAACAATGCAGAAGGCCGCTATTCAAGCATCCTGGTCTTCCATAACACCTCAGCAGTGACATAGGCTGACTGCCTGTGATATGCCACACTGCATTGAGGCAGTAAATGCTGAAAAAGTGGCTCAAACCAAGTACTGAGTACATTTGCATGTTTATACTTTTCAGAGGTCCGATATCGCGTGTACAATCCTTGTCTGAGATTTTCGATTTGAGGTTTTCTTGAGCTGTAAACCATAAGCATCTCAATTATGATAAATCATGGCTTGAACTATCTTGCTTTGCATGTAATGATCTCATATATTAGTTTCACTTTTTCAGTTGCTTTACTGAAATAAATGAGCTTTTGCATGATATTCCAATTTTTCGAGTTTCACCTGTAAATTACACAGAAGTGCCCATTAAGTAATGATAAGAAACGCAACTTTATCAAAGATTATATACTTCACCCTCTTTTACAACTTTTTTTTGTAAACAAACAACAATCAAACAAACAGCACAATAAGAATTCACCTGCTGCAACTCATGTCTTGGTTGGAAACCACAGTTAGTAAGATCAGCATCAGAATCTCTTTTCTTGCACACAGTCCGAGATATCTCAACTTTGAGAATGTATTTTATACCTTTAACAATCTGTGATAAAAACAATAAAAAGTTGAGACCTTTGGTTCTCCCATTATGATTTAGAAAAGAAAAGACTGGAGGTCTTACTTGACTTTGTGCATCATCAATGGCTGAAGCCTTGAAAAAGAAAGCGTCGTTGGACTTGTTGTTGAAGGAGTAAGTTGCAATTAGGACGGCCTTTTTAACTTCTGTATCGTTCTTGCTGACATTTCGTGGTTTGCCCGGCGCTGGCCTATTTACAAAAACACGAACTGCCAATTTCTCTGGAAGCGGTTCTGTAAGGTAGTTAAAGTTATGAAATTATTATTAACATGATGTCATGCTACTTACATACATGTTAATAAGAAAACTCTGTCCAGGTAGCCATGACTAAAAAACAATTTCCCTGACGTGGTCAGGTTTTTTTCTTTTTGTCTTTGAAAAGATGTCATTAGAATCAACACATTTACAATCTGAAATGTAAACATTAATTTCTGGTCAAGAGCTAAATGTCAGAGAAACATGGGTGTAGAAAAACTCTTCAATGTGATATATCTATTTCTTGACCAAACAGAAGGAAACACTTTGCTTTCATCTTAACATCTTAATGTGCTGCGTGATCCAGCGATGGTGTCCCATGATCCAGGACATTTCTGATTATAATCTCAACGATGCCAACACTTATTTTTTCGAGCAGGAAATTTGTGTCACCTGAACAACACTGTTAAGCAGGAAATTTCATTCTGAAATACAAACTAAAGTGCACAGGCTGAGGTGGTTTAGCTGCAGTCAACATAGTGGTTAAATTAGTCAAAACACCGTGGCATGACATTTTTTAACTGTATGTGTTTACCCGCACTTTCATGCAGGCTTCGATACTAGTTATGTCCAAAGGCAAACAACACAGAGGTCAAAAAGCTGGTCTATTTAATGTTTAAAACAGAATATATTTGTGAATTTCTTACCAAACGAACAAACTCCAGCCACTATAAAGATTAGAAGCAGAGGATGACAAGCGTCCATGGCAGCGCGAGTTCTCTTAGGTTTGCACTGCTACTTCCTGTGGAGCAACACTTTAACCTCCTTCACTTAACTGATGCAGCAGCTCCCCAACTGCACTCTCCCACAACACTGCTAGAAAGTTCCTTATAACTCCACCAACTACACACAGAGTCACAGAGAATGTTGATATTTCATAAAATTAGTATTGACTTTACAGAATGAACACACAAAACAAAGACCAATTATCTAGTGTTTGTGTGTAACATACAACGTTCTATACTGATGTCATGTTCCTATTTGTATAAACTCCACATAGACCATCTATTAGAAAAGAGACTGCAGCTAAAGAGTGTAGTGACTTAGAAGTGCTATCAGACCCCAGTGGTTTCCCCACACATCCTGTCTGTACACACACACACACACACACACACACACACACACACACACACACACAAACACAATAAACCTCAACTAAACAGTTTGTGTGGCCTACAAGCAAAACCCTAATAAATTATCCCTACTGAAACTGTATCAATGAAGTTTTCTCGTTAAGTGATGGGTAAAAATGTCCAAAAAGCCAAATTAAAATATGGTTAAAAAATACTTGCTCTTTTTTTTTTTTTTGCATCTCTCTTCCAGTGTCTTGTTGGATTCATCACCGGGTTCTCAATTGTCTTTGGAAGCAACATAACTAATGTGCTTTATAACAGATTTCGTCTTCTTAGCTTTTTTTAATAACAACATTTGTAAAAGTTCCCCGAGTTCCCTCTCGTCATTGATGTTGCCTTTTTTTCTTCAGTCAGCGTGCATTATTAAACAACCTACTACCAACATGTATGTTTGTTTGTTTGCATTCGTGTCCGGAAGGTGGCGCTGTGGAGACACTGTACATTTCTGCCACATAGGAAATAACGTGTTGTTAAGCTCTGCTGTGTCAATAAGGTAATTGCTGGAAGATCTTGTACATCCATTATTTAGAAGTCAAAATAAATACTATAGACTTGCGTTGCATTATTTAGAGCCTGAGGTTTTGTGACATGCAAAATCCACACACTCATTATGTCTAGCAACAATATTCCAATATAAGGCTTCGTTTTCAGATTCTGTTTGAATCCATTTGAGATAGGAATTCATACATGGATCACGATTCAGTTGGTGTTTAATGGGATGAAAAGGGGGGGTGGGGGGATGACGGTTTTATTCTGAAGCTCTTATATGCAAATCTTTTTTGTGTACCTGTCAACAGTCTCTTCATTGCTGGAGCTGTATTCAGTTGTGGCCAATTCCTCCCCTTGCATGTTATTTGGCATGCCTCGCCTGGACGCAATTGAACCACTGCCCATCCACTTCAGCATAAATTGGATTACCGTTGCTGAAGAGCGTGCAGCCATGTCCTTATAATGAGAGAGAGGACATTCACATTGAACCCCCCGCCACCAAAATCCCTTCTCCATCTGTTATTTCTCGACTTCTTATAGTATAGATTTCCAATATTATTAAAATATACTGAATGAAATAGTGGTGTAAAGAAAGTGAAAGCAGTGAAACAATGAGGCTGCAGGTCAGACTGCAATTATATAATTATACAAGTTTTTGTGCAACAGATAAAGTTTGTAATATATTGGGATTATGTACATGTAGCATATAAATCTATAACTATATCTATAGCATCTCTATATCTATATGTCTATATGGGACAGTATAAACTACATTTTATACAAATTTTGTACTTCTGTATAAAATTCTTCCTGGTGAAAAACCCAGTAGAGTTTTTGATATGTATAACAGTGACACGACTTACTGATCACAATTTCACACTGAAATCCTCATAATGATAATACAATGTTTGAAGTACAGAACAATGTGGCTGCAAGGACGACTACCCATCCTCCCAACAACCAGATGCTCTGTCTAACCACGGCTGAAGTCAGGAAGACTCTATGCAGAGTCAACCCACGGAAGTCTGCTGGACCGAACAACATTTCTGTCAGGGTGCTCAGGGAACGTGCAGAACAGCTCGTGCATGTCTTCTCTGACATAAAGTCAAGTCAAGAAGCTTTTCTTGTCATTGCAGATATATACAGTTGATGCAGTACACAGTGAAATGAGACGACTTTTCTCCAGAATTTTGGTGCTACATAAAGAAACATATTAACATCACACAACACACATTTACATTGACATTTGCAGTATTTAGCAGACGCCCTTATCCAGAGTGACGTACAAGAAGTGCTTCAGGTCTCGATCTAAGGATAAGATTCATTCATGAAGGGTAAATACAAACTTAAGTACACAAGCATAGACAGTTGACTTTTTAGTTTTTTAATGGATTTCTGGACAGTGAGATATAAAAAGAGAATAAAAAGAAATGTTAGTATAGGTGTTTACACAGAAAAATATAGCTACATGACACCTAGCCACATAAAGTGCATTGTGTGCAACCTAGCGCAATCAGGACTAAAGAAAACAGACAGCACGAGGGAAAAGACAACACGAGACAGTGCAGGACAAATACATATACACAAAATTGCAACAACCCGTAACCTACTGTATATGTATACAGTGCAATGTGCAAGTAGTAAAAATTTACAAGTAATAAAAGTAATAAAAAGTAAACGGTAGTGACGATAATGTGCAAAAACAGAAGCAGAGCAGTAGTGGTGAAATGTGCAAAAGGCATGTAAACAGTGAAACGGTGAAAGTGTAAGTGAAAGTAAAGACCAGTATACACAATGAAACACTGTGTAAATAATGAGTAAACAGTAAAAGAAGCAGAAAACTGGATTATAGTAATTTATGTATGAAGTTGAATGTGTGTGTGTGTGTGTGGGTGTGTGTCTTGATGGTATTGCACTGTCTGGTTGTGAGGGTGCTTCGGAACCTGAGAATGCTTCGGAACATCTTTTCCTGATGACAGTAGTGTGAAACGTGTGTCTGGTGTCGTCCACAACCCTGTTAGCTTTGCGGATGCAGTGTGTGGTGTAAACGTCCGTAACAGAGGGTAGAGAGAATCCTATGATCTTCTCAGCTGTCCTCACTATCCGATGTAGGGTCTTGCAATTTGAGACAGTGCAGTTCCCAAACCAGGCAGAGATGCAGCTGTTCAGTTTGCTCTCGCTGGTCCCTCTGTAGAACATGGTCAGAGGACACCAAGGAATTTGGTGTTCTTCATGATGTCCACAGAAGATCCATCGATGTTTAATCGGGAATGGTCGCTTTGTACTCTCCTAAAGTTAACAACCATCATTTTGATTTTGTCCACATTGAGGTTGTAGGCTTTACACCAGGCTGGTAGATTTTTCACTTCCTCTCTATATACTCACTTGTCATTCTTGCTGATGAGACCCACAATGGTCGTGTCACCGGTGAACTTGTGACAAATAGTAGGTTTGTGCTGTACATTGCTACACAGTCGTGGGTCAGCAGAGTGAACAGCAGTGGGCTAAGCACACAGCCCTGAGGTACACTAGTGGTCAGTGTGGTGGTTCCTGATAAGGACTGACTGGGGATCCAGAAACAGAGGGAGGTTTTCAGGCCCAGTAGGCTTCTTGATCAGAGGCTTAAGGAATGATTGTGTTGAATGAACTGAAGTCTATGAATATCATTTGAACATATGTGTCTTTGTTGTCCAGGTGGATGAGAGCGAAGTGAAGCTGATCACATCATTTGTGGAATGGTTAGGACAATATGCAAACTGCAGTCGATCCATGGAGGTGGAGGGTGGGATTTGATATGCGTCATGACAACCTTTCAAAGCACTTCATAGGGATGGGTGTGAGTGCAAGGAAACGGTGGTCATTTACGCTGGTGACTGAAGATTTCATAGGCACAGGGATGATGGTTGTTGTATTGACGCAAGTAGGAACAATGGCGCTGCTCAGGAAGATGTCAGTAAAGACATATGCTAGCTGTTCTGCAAATTCCCTGAGCACCTGGCCAGGAATGTTGTCTGGTCCAGAAGACATCTGTGGGTTGACTCCGAGCAGAGTCTTCCTCACTTAATCTGTGGTTAGGCAGGTCACCTGGACATTGACAGGAGGTGTGGTCTTCCTTGCCGCCATGTTGTTCTGTGTTTTAAACCAGGCATTGAAGTTTTTCAGCACATCTGGGACACCAAGGACTGGAGGCATGGTCTATGTAGACAGGGTTGCAGCAAGCCAAGGTTGTGAAGTTTGTTAAATACATAATCATGCATGTCTGGCGGTCGTAAACATGAACACAACATTAAAAGCACCATTTTGGATCCGGAGAGGCCTCTGCGAGCTACTGCAGCGCCACCATCTTGGATTGGCAACATCTTCAACATCTCCCTGCACAGCGCCTGTGGTTGTTCCTTCGTGCCTCAAGACAATGACCATCAACCCTGAAAGAAGTCTGTGGTCTCCTGCCTCAATGACTACTGTCCTGTCAGATTCACACCCTTTATCTTTATGAAGTTCTTTGAGAGGCTCGTCATTTACATAAAAGTCTCACCTACTGCCCTCATTGGACCCCATGCAGCATGCGTATCGTCCAAACTGTTCTGTGCACAATGTCATCACCACAACTGGTCCATCTGGCCCACATCTGGCCCACACCCACCTGGACGACAAGGACATATACAGTATGTTTGGATGCTATTCACAGGTTTCAGTTCAGCATTCAACACAATCATCTCTCAACACATAATCGAGAAGCTGAGCCTACTGGCCTGAACATCTCCCTCTGCAACTGGCTCCTAGACTTCCTGACAGGGAGACCTCAGTCAGTCTAGATCAGCATCTCCAGTACCACCACAGTACCACCTCATGTCTGTATGCTTAGCTCACTGCTGTTCACACTGCGGACTCACGACTATGTAGCAATAAACAGCTCAACCCACATGGTCAAGTTTGCCGATGACATGATCATTATGGATCTCATCAATGATGAATGGATCAATGGAAATTATACATCCCATATTTTTTTAGAACCACGTTTACTGTTTTTACTGTTTATACTATTTACAAGCAGTTTTTGCACAGAGCAACATTGCTGCTTTCTGCTGTCTTTTTGGCACATCATTGTGTTTCTCACTATTGTTTACATTTCACTATTTTTCCACATTGTACTGTATTGGAGGAGTAGCAAAAAAGTTCACGAGAGTTGCTGGAAGCAAAAATAAAAATAATAATATTAATAATGATTCAGACGTTTTGTACGCAATGCTTCTGGCTGTGCACTGCATCACACTCTGTGATAGGTGTGAGGCAGGATTGGTTTAAAACAAGGTTAATATCTCCTATTTTTCACATGACACAGGATGAAAACACTTCTCAGAGGTCCATAGAGCATGATCATGTGACAGGAGAGAAAAGAAAATAATTAACATTTAACTGGAAAATGTATTATACATAAGGTGACACATTAGGTCATGCAGACCAATAATAATCCACAGAGATTACACATTTAAATGAATTTCTTTAGGTGGAATAAGCTTGTTTGTTGTGAGTATATGAATACAAACAAATGAATTTGGACTCTAAAGAAACCCCAAATCTCTGGAGGTGATTTGAGTAATTGTTTGCTTCAGGGTAAATTTCAATTCATTGTGTTTGTGGTTCATTTTGTGCTCTAATTGCTCAATTTACAGCGTACAAATGGTCTCATGTGACTACATACAAATTAGTTTAGTAATTTAGTATTTTAACTATTCTGTCGAATAATCAAATAAAAATATTTTAAATAATTGATAGAGAGAGAGAGAAAATAACACTCATTTCTACTTTTCTACTTACAAAAATGTTCATTTTTCATTGATGAAATTGCATTACAAGTACATCTCTGAAAACAAAACCCATATAGTTCAATGAATTGCCATGTTAAATCTCCTTCTGTAATAGCTACATAGAGTAGGCTTTGTGAAAATATTTGTTTATTCTCATAATAAAAAAGAGTTTTAGTTATATTTTAGACAGAAATTTGGTTTGCATCTTCTCCACCCTACTGTTTTCCCCGTTCCTCCATTTTCATTCGGCTGTGTTATTCTGTGTACACCTGTAAAGAGAAAAAATGCTACAGACAAATATACAGTACATATCTACTGTACAAACGCAACAACAGCAACTTAAATAAAACAAAAAGATTTATAATCACAAAATTGGAAGCATACACTCATGTGGTTCATGAGACAAAATGTCTACAGATATTTATTATTAAAGAAAGAAACCTTTTTTTTTTTTAAATATTAGTTCAGTTGATGTTCTGAAAGTTCATTGTTCATGTCCTTGTTCATCATTTACACAAAAAGTCAAACTCAAATGTATGGGTTTGTTTATTTTCCATTTCTTAGTTATTTATATTCAAGAGGGAAGCAAATGAAACTTTAAAAAAGCAGCGTGGCGGGAAGAAGTGCATTGGAAATTAAGCTACTTATACATTTTACCTACTGGTTTTTGCATTGGGACAAAACTTAAATATTACATAAATATAGTATATCATATTTCTGAGAGGCGCACGGTGGTTTAGTGGTTAGCACGTTCGCCTCACACCGCCAGGATCCGGGTTCGATTCCCGTCTCAGGAATGTGTGTGTGGAGTTTGCATGTTCTCCCTGTGCCTCAGGGGGTTTTTCTCCGGGTTCTCCGGTTTCCCCCGGTCCAAAAACATGCACGGTAGGTTGATTGGCACCTTGGAAAATTGTCCCTAGTGTATGAATGTGTGTGTGTGTGTGTGTGTGCCCTGCGATGGGTTGGCATTCTATCCAGGGTGTATCCTGCCTTAATGCCCATAGACGCCTGAGATAGGCACAGACTTCCCGTGACCCGAGGAATCGGATAAAAGCGGTAGAAGATGAATGAATGAATGAATATTTCTGAGGTTGGTGCATTCATAATAATGTTCCATGGGAAACACAGTTTTGTTAAATGTACTAAAATCATTTTTTAAATCGAATTACTTGAGTTACTCAAGGAATCATGACAGTCCTAAACACAACAATGACTCTGTTTGGTATATTTTCTCAATTTCTCCCAAAAAAGGTTTAACATAGCTATTATAGAACATATTGATGTGTATTTAGAAATAAACAAAAAACAAACAAAAAATAAAATGCAACATATTGATGGTCTTAACAACATCTCATTGGTCAGGAAATCGAGACTAAAATAATACTTTCTGCTCGATCGATCCTGGTTTCATTCACATGTTTGCTTTGTTTGGTGATATCAGTCTACTGGAACAACTAGAGAAAAACATCAGATTTTTGAAAGGGATTTTTACATTTACAAACATTTTTATGTAGAATATAACAGATAATCCCTTTAGATTATCAGTGTGCAAAATTCATATTGATGGGAATTTTTAATGACTAAACAATTGATTCAATATATTAAATTACATTCAAAGTTAACATGAATAAAAATCATAATCCAAAATCCTATGATGAAATAATCGAACTTTGATTCTAACAAAATACTTGTCACTTTGCTCAAAGTTCGCCAATCGATTTAATCAAATTTGTTATCCATTCTGCAGGTTATTTAGTTAATCCACAATCAGGCTTTATAGACATAAGAGCAGATACATCTCAAATCACATCTAGAGATTCTGAGTATAATATTCCGCTTCTGAGCTGACATACACACTGCTCTTTACACTAGAGCCTGGTGTCTTATAAAAATAAAGAATGGAAAATCATTCAAGTGAAACAGATCGTCTTTGTCAGGTTTACATTATGGGGTTGATTATGCAACTGGTTTCTCCATTAAGCACGTTTCCATTACAAAATTGCCAATGCTTTTGCAATATTTTCAAAATGTGAGTAAAAAGCTGACATCCAAATCACAGTGTTTCGATTAACCATATCATGCCACTAAAACTCTCGCAATAAGTCAGGGGAGATCACGGGTTCAAACCCCACCACCATCAAGCTTCCACTAGTGGGCCCTTGAGCCAGGCCCTTAACCCTCAATTGCTCAGTTGTAAGTCGCTCTGGATATGCCAAATGCTGTAAATGTAAATGTAAGTCAAAAAATGGCGACAGATAACGGCAGGCTTACTTATATTGCAGCCAAAGGATTAGCCATTTTTATTTTTAATTGGAGGCGTATGCGTTTGTTCTGGGAGGCAATAGTGTGTAATTTCAAGGAGGATCTGTGGATTCAGAATTTCTGGATGAACGAGTCCACTGGTTTTGGAGATGCGCAGTGCAGTAGGGCTTCTTGTAGCACCTGCAGCATGATACCCAAGGAAGCCAGTTTCCACAGATAAGCACATAGCAATTGCATTTTATAAACTGGTTTGTTTAATCAGTTTAATAAATAATTCCGTCTCATCTTCAGTCCACACATACCGCGCCATCTTTAAAGAATAGTTATATGACTGTGCAGGTAGATGATGTGACCTGGAAATGCGGAAAAAATTCCTTTTTCGCATCGTCTAAAAAACCACCTCATGCGAGCGTAAACACTTTTTTGTGATACATGAGTGTTTTTGCGAATTTGACACGTTTCCATCAGCCGTATTTTCAATTTTCTATTAAAATTTGCGCATTTTATTGGGTAATGGAAACGCGCTTATTGTATCAGGGTAAGAATTTCATTTAACAGAAAATCACAGAAGATCGCAGCCTAAAAATATATTTGAGCAACTATTATACAAAATATTTATTTGATTTATATACTGTAATGCAAAACAGCATACAATTGGCTAATGGCACTGAACAAAGAAGATTTTACAAAGATAGCTCTTAATGAGCTATAAAATATTAAGATGATTTGGGAGAATTAAATAGAAAAGGGTTCCATAAGTTTATGGCTAAACATTCCTATAACCTTACAAAGTTTTTTTTTAATAAAGTTATTAAAATAATCTACACTCTTCTGGGATGATTTGTGCTCATACAGCCACAAAGGTGTGTGAATAAATTCAGAGCTTTTGTTCCATGGAGTTGAGGTCACTCCAAACCATGTTCTTGGAGCTGGCTTTGTGCCCAGGAGCATTATCATGCTGGAACAGGTTTGGCTCTCCTAGATCAGGTGAATGAAAAATGTAATGTTCAATTCAATACAATTCAGTTTTATTTGTAGAGTTTTTACAATGGTCATTGTCACAAAGCAGCTTTACCCAATACACTTAATTATGGTGTGTGTGGGAATGGAAATCAGTTTGTCCCTGATTGTTCCTTGTTGAGTAAGCCGAGGCGACTGTGGAAAGGAAAAACTCCCTGAGATGGTAACAGGAAGAAACCTAGAGAGGAACCAGACTCAGAGAACCCAGGAAGATATTTTTTGTGTGGGGTGTCAACATTCAAATAGATGATTGTGTCTCCAACATTGTGGTAACATTTTGAAGAAATGAACATAAGAAACACATATGGCCTGAATAGCCAGTTGTCCCAATACTTTTGCCCATATGGTGTAGACCCTTTAAGGGGCCTTAATTAAAGCAATGTTTAGGGTGATATGTTGGATATTTTCAGAGTGCTATTTAATAAATAATGGGCAAAGTTCATTCTATTCAGTTTTATTGGTAGAGCACTGGGGTAATGGGCATTAGTGGTTAGCATGTTCCCCTCACACCGCCAAAAACACGCACGGTAGGTTGATTGGCACCTTGGAACATTGTCCCTAGTGTATGAATGTGAGTTTGAGTGTGTGCCCTGCAATAGGTTGACATTCATACAGGGTGTGTTCTGCCTTGATGTCCGAAGACGCCTAAGATATACACAGGTTCCCCGCGACCCGAGAAAGAAGTGGCAGAAAGCGATAAAGTTGAAGGAATGAATGTAGAGTGTTTTTTACAATGGTCATTGTAAAGCAGCTTTACCCAATACACCCAATTAATTATGGCGTGTGTGAATAGAAAGCAGTTTGTCCCTGAAAGAGTGACAAGGAAAATCTCTTTGAAATGGTAACAAGAAGAAACCTTGAGAGGAACCAGACTCTTCTCGGTCCTTTGTTACAGCCGGCCTTAAGATTCACTATCCTGTCATATTAATCTGTTTTTTTAATATATATATATATATATATATATATATATATATATATATATATATATATATATATATATTATAGTTTAAACTTTTGAACTTTTGAACATTAACATTTGAATGGGAGTTATAACATGAGCGAGATGTGCTAGATCAGAATGTTTAATTGGAAAAAATGCTGTTGAATAGCAGGTAATTTTCGCTGCAGTAAATTACATGAAAATCCAATTCCTTTGTGTCCTTTTCCTGATTGCTATCAGTGTAGGAGAATTGATTGATGTCCATGGATATGTTTAACCAGCCTAATAAAGTTTTGCTCAATATTCCACACCACATGTTCTCACTAGGGATGCACAAGGATAGACCTGATAACATGGTAATGTATTCCTTAATTAATTAAACAAGAATATATTTTTTATATTTTAATTTCATAGACATGTAATTAAAATATTAATTTAATAATTAAAATGGTAGAGGGTTATTGTTTTTAATTTCAGGACACATATTCTTGAATTCCAATCCATTCAGAATTCATGTCATCTTGTGTTATTCTTTTAGGGGAACAATTGTTTATATATTATTTAAATTATGTATTTTTAAAAATAATTAATACTTAGTAAGAAGTAATTAGTATTACTTAGTAACAGAAAACTGTCAAATAACCTTGAACATGTTTCATTTTTTTCAAACCATCTCAACTGGATTTAGATCAGGTGATTTTGTAGGCCAGGTCTTTTGAGTACTTTCCTTCTTGAACAATTAGCTCTTATAAAGCAAAGTGATGTGTTTGTGGTTATTGTCCTGCTGGAAAACAAATGATAGTCCCACTAATTGCAAACCAAATGTGATGTCACAATAAAATCCACAGACATTTTGGTGAAGTGTGCACTCAATTAACTAATTGACTAAATCACTAACAATGTCATGAGTAAAGAACCTCTACATCATCACACCTCCTTCTCCATGTTTCACAACGAACCACACATTTAGGAGCCGTACATTTCCCTTCTGTGCATCTAACAAACACATGCGAGTTAAAATAAAAAACACATTTTCCACTTGTCTAATATCCCTATCTTGTATTTCTTGGCACAAGTAAGTTTCCTCTGTTTCTTTGCCGTACTGAATTACTGCCTCGTGTAGTTTCTTCTGAACTGGATCTTCCACCTGAACTCAGAGACGCATTTGTATAAATCAGTGGTTTTTGAGACTGTAATTCTATTCATCCTCTGTGGCAGAGGTAGCTCTTGGTCTTCATTTCCTGAGGCGGTACTCACAAGAGCCTGTCATATCTTCGGAAGGTTTTAGAGACCACACTTGGGGGATACATATATAATTCTTGAGATTTGTCGAATTGACTGATTACATTTCTGCCTTTTGCATTTAATTAACAGAGTGCTTCTTGTCATAATATGAATTTGTACAGTAGTTGTAATAGCACTAATAGGGATATTGACTCTGCTCACCCTTTGCACAAGATGATCTAAATCACAATACAATACAAAGGTAAGAAATATCACAAATGAACTCTGGACAGGACACACATGTGCACTTTAAACCATTTCAACTTTGTGAATTGAGAGAATGCCACGGGTTTACCTAGCTGTCAAAGCGAAATGTAAGATGGGGGGAATGGGGGAGTCATTGAGTATTGAACCTGAGTTCTTGTAACAGTCCTTGTTGTGCCACACTTTTTCCACTTTTTCGGTGGACACCAGTGTTCTCATCAGTGTTCTCAGTGGATTCTTAAGTGCTGAAATTATTTTGCAGTCTTTCCCAGATCTACGCCGTGCAACAATCCACTCTGTGAACTCTGCAGGCAGTTCCCTTGTTCCTTTTAATCATGCTTTGTTTTTGTTCTGATAAGCATTGTTAAACTGTGAGGCCTTCAGTCGATAGGTGTGAGTCTTTCCAAATCATGTTCAATAAATAAACCTTCCCACAGATATTTTTCAGACAGATTTTTATTTCATTCAAGAATTAAAACTGTTAAAACCTAATTATTGACATAATTAGACAAAACCAAGATTTTTTTCTATGCAGGTGAAAATTAAAGGGAAAGCTGGTGGTCTGCTGAAATTCTTGACTCCCCTAATGGTAAGTTATGCAATAAAATAACAGTCACTAGTAGTGATACAGTGATGGAAATTTATTTGGTTTTACAGTCTGTCAAAGAAAATTGGGCTCGATTTCGACACTAATAGCCGGTACTTAGAGATCCCTGATTGTTCACTGTCATCTTTTTTCTAAATTGAACAAAGCATATAATATTTTGATCAGTGAACAATGTCTGAAAATGTTCCAAGAAAACTTTTTTTAAGCTTTAATTAATGAATAGTTCTTCATTGCCTTGTATTTCATATGGGACAGAAATTTGCCTATAGTAAATATGTCATTGTGTTTGCTATGTCTGTGTTTCATTAAGAAGATTCATTTTCAGTTATACTGATAATTAAATCCTCTAATCCACTTTGACTAGAAACCGAGGACATGCTGAGAACTGTGTGTTGCCTCAGTAATATTACAAGCTGTGATCTGCCTCTACGAATCACTGCTTCTCTGTGTGGCTCTCCACTGAACGTAAATTAATTACGGTTTGTCAATTTAAAACACTCATGACCACCAATATCCAAACACTAATTTAGGTATATATTATTTTGAGTTATTTTTGAGTTTCTATTGTGTAAATGCTGTGAATGTAAATACTTGTCACGGTACGTCTATAGATGGGGAACCATCAACAAATTTGTAGGTTTATTGAACTATATACAGAACAACAAGGATGAGGAGAACTGAGCGTATCGGAGTAGCGAAACTTAACTGAAGCAGGAATCGGGAAATGGACAGGAGGACAGGGAGCATGTGAGTGTGCAGGAGTCCAGGAGCTTCCGGGTGAGTGATCAGTACATTTACATTAATGGCATTTGGCAGACGCCCTTATCCAGAGTGACTTACAGCTGAGCAATTGAGGGTTAAGGGCCTTGCTCAAGGGTCCACTAGTGGTAGTTTGGTGGTTGTAGGGCTTGAACCTGCAATCTTCTGGTCCAGAGGCCAACACCTTACCACTAAGCCACCACCTCCCTAGACTGCATGTAGGCAGAAGGGAGAGAAAGGTTGTAAATGAAGGGAAGGTGTGTGATTGATATGAGGGAGATGCGGAGCGGGAGTACTGAGAGTTATAGTGGCAGTGGCTGGTGGACCTATGCCAGAACTACATTTTTATTCATTATTCTAATTAGTGTTTATAATTTTACATATTGTAATACATTGTACATTATATGTTATTGCTCTATTCTAGTTTAGTTTTTCCATTCATTTTATTTCTTTTTATTCTCTCTCGTGCCATAATTTACAATTGACCACTAAAAAAGTTAACATTGAAATAACAAGAATACACGACAATATTAAAGGAATATTTTTCACAGTAAAATAAATATGGAAATAGTCAATAACTTTATTAAAGGGAGAGATTTTGAGTGAAATGTATATAACTATAACATTTGTTACAGTTAGTTAGAGCATTAGAAATATAAAAAGTATTCATTTAGGGTACACTGAAAACATGCAATTAATGTGCAATTCAATGTTTTAATCTATTGACAGTGAGTGTGTATGTGTGTGTGTGTGTGTATGTGTGTGCATGTGTGTGTGTGTGTGTGTGTGTGTGTGCATGTGTGGTTGTGTGTGTGTGTGTGTGTGTGTGTGTATAAAACTTTTTAAACAGCTAAATAAATGCCCAGATTATTACTATCCAACACATTAAGAAATAGTTCGGCTATTTTCTGAGTAAACCAATATCGGACAATTTTGCCTTTATTTTGTCCTCTAGAATACTAATATACTGTATTTTATGTTCTACAGAAAGAACAGAAAGAGTGAATGCTCTAACTACACACTTTAACACTGCTAAAAATAATATATTCTATAGGAAGGTTCTATATTGTTTAATGCTCTTTTCTCCAAGGCATTTTTAATCATCGCTTTGAGAAACTCCACAGCAGTGACATGAACTTTACCCCCTTTAACATGAAAAAGCAGATGGACATTTCTCACAATTTTGAAAAAAAGATTGGCCCTCAGCTCTCTGTGGAGTGTAACCTAGCAACAGTGTCTAAGTGCCATCTACTTTAATCTAGATTTCCGAACACAGCAGTGCTGAAGTAGGGTTGCATCTAATGTCACCTGGATTTTTTTTTTTTTTATACGGCCTGCATGAAAATGATAAATAAAATGTTTGTCAAGGAGCCGAATAACTGTGATAATTCAGTCCATGGTGGATTGCACTCTGAGATGTTCTTTCTAACATGCTGATTTAGCAGTGGAATGAATGCAAATTGCTGGATGGTGGTTAGTTTTCTTCCCCATAAGGCATTATGAGTCATTTTCTTCCTTTAAATCTGCTAGAAAGGGAAGGAACCATGTATATTATGATAAAAGCAGGGTCAGAAAGAAAGATATGGAAGAAAGGCAAGAGCTTAACAATAGATCAAAACCAGGCAGCTGGAGTGAGACAGAGGTTTGTTTTTAATAGCACTCACAGCCGACGGACGACTTCAGAAATCCACTCTTTTCTGTAGCAAATACCTACATTACATTTAGTCAAATGTTAACATTGGTAATCAGACACAATAATAATTATTGACCTGATATTGGAGAGAGCTGTGGAGGAATGCTAATCGCTTCTGAAACCACTTGACTGCATTCAAAGATCAATGCACGACACCTGGACTTGTTATAAATGCTAAAAGCATCCTGTCTGTAGTGATCCTGTTAAAACCTGCCTCAATACCATTATCCATCTGAGAAAGAAAAAAGAAAAAGCAGTTCATTAAGGCAATATGTAACTTCAGAGGCGCATTTGTTAGAAATGACAGTTGCTATGGCAAAAGTGCTTTGTAGCAATTCATGAACCAATAAAAGATTTCAATGTTCATACTCATGGCATTAATAAAACAGTCAGAGGTTCAAACATGACTTCAAGGTCTCATTCTCATGCCTGTTAATATTAATGAATTATTAGTGGAATTCTCTAAAGCTTTAAAAGAATCTTTGTATCAAATATATTGTCACTTTGCTCTTTCTAAAGATTTACCAGCAATTACCAATGACAGCTTGCAAAACAGGATGATGCCTGCTGTGCACTACCAGCACAATGAGCTCATGAGCATTGCTTGGACTAAATTCTTCAGGCTTCTAATTAACACACACACACACATGCATAGACAGTACAACTCCATTTTCCTCAATCTGAGTTTTCCTCCCCAAACACACACATATAGTATGATTTAAACACCTTTGGCAAAACTGTCAAAGACATAGAAATAAAAAGCAAAGAGATAAATGTAAGACAGAATAAAAGTTTTCTGCTCTATACGAGTCTGTTCAGTTCAGCTCTTGCATCAGATGCCCAAGGAAAAGGCTCTAGATCCTGTCAATTTGTTTGGTGCACCAGTCTTGCAAAAAATCTAATCCTTAGCCAGTCATATTTGAAAGCTATGTGGTGAGATAGACGTTCATGCGATCACAATCAGCTATTACCACCATATACCAAAAATAAGAAAAACAAGATAAGCTCCCAGTGCTACTCTAAGACCAGAACATCCAAACAAAACTCATACAATATCTGTGCTGATATCATTTTTGAGAAAATGTGTCAAAGTAATAAGTAGCAGTATATATATATATATATATATATATCTATATATATATATATATATATATATATATATATATATATATACACACAGAGGTGGAAAGAGTAATAAAATGTTGATACACAACCGTTCATACAACTGTGATCCTGAAGCATTGAAGTAGACTACTGACTGTTTATTTATTCATTATATAATATCTATGAATAAAACACAGAACCAGACCAGGCATAACATTATGACATTATAACATTATGAGCAGTGAAGTGAATAACACTTCATCATGGCACCTTTTAGTGGGTGGAATATTTAGGCAGCAAGATATTTTTGTCCTTAGGCAGCAAGCAACATTTTTTACCCTCCTTAAAAAGTTGTTGATGTGTTAGAAGCAGGAAAATTGAGCAAGAAAAAGGATTTGGACTGGTTTAGAGCATGGCTTGAACTGCAGGTCTTGTGGGGTGTTCCTGGTATGCAGTGGCCAGTATCTATCAAACTACTGTTCCACAGAAGAGTGAAGCTTTTAGTATCTTAACAACAGAGTTAATATACCTTATATGCCACCCCTGTGTCCGTCATAGCACTACTGTACCATAAGCTCAATTAATAATCTCAAGACTCTCATATTAAATGTAGATGTAGGTCACAGCATAAAGCCTGTTCTCACATTCTCCTGAAGATTTTAGGCAGTACTGTGAAGCTCGAGATTCCTTTTCTAGTCAGTGTCTAATCCTCCAAGCATGCTTTTCTGGCAGAGTATAGGAAACCTTGAATCATATTGTAACGGAAGCAGACACACAGGGATGCGGGAATAAACTTAAAGGTATTTATTTATAAAAATGGAGAACTAAGAAGCTGCCGCTCAAACAAGCGGCCAGAAAGGCCAGCACAGCCTTGCACGGTTCGAGCCGAGGAACGGGAAACACAGGAGGTGCTCGAGCGGGGTGAGAGAAGTCTGTGTCACAGGAGCAGCTGGAATCGGGACCTGATACGGAAATCAGAGACATACAAGAGGTTAGTCGCAAGTACACAGCGTAACCGTGTGTCCGCTTCGCAATATACGAGACCGGAACCTGGAGTGAAGGAAGAGCAGGGCTTAAGTAGGGAGAGAGAGAGTGGGAGAGAAACGAGGTGCAGCTGGGGCCAATCAGGAGTGAGAGTCTGGGGAAAAGAGAAGGGAGGAGCGAGGAGAGAGAGGAAACCATGACACATATATATACTATGCAAAGTTTGTATGTAAAAAGTGTGTGTGTGTGTGTGTGTGTGTGTGTGTGTGTGTGTGTGTGTGTGTGTGGTGTGTGTGTGTGTGTGTGTGTGTGTGTGTCACTCAGGTACCAAATGGGCATCTTACCCAGATTACATGTCTTTCCAGTTTTTCTTCCCCTGGAATATTGTTAAAGTTTATTGCACAGTTTAAGGATTCTGAAACACATGCTTTCTACATCTCTTTAAATACTCTACACATCCACAATACTTAAATTCTCTTCAAGTGTATCAGTAGCCTCGTTTTTGCTGTATGGTAGGATTAATATAATGTAGTATAATAATACAGTGTGATGTAATTGTTACAAAGTTGTCTGATGAATGACTCCGTATAAACTATAGAGACCCAAGTACTTCATTACATTACATTACTAAGAACTGTACATAGTATAAGATTCGAAATGATATCTACAAACAACAATACAGCATTTTATTGCAGTTACTGAATTATATATTTTGGGCTTAAAATTGATATACTGGATAAGCTCATAAGAATAATATTTATTTTCAGCATGTCAAGGACAGAGGGGCACGGTGGCGTAGTGGTTAGCACGTTCGCCTCACACCGCCAGGATCCGGGTTCGATTCCCGTCTCGGGAATGTGTGTGTGGAGTTTGCATGTTCTCCCCGTGCACATGCCACAGGGGGTTTTTCCCCGGGTTCTCCGGTTTCCTCCCCCCTGGTCCAAAAACATGCACGGTAGGTTGATTGGCACCTTGGAAAATTGTCCCTAGTGTATGAATGTGTGTGTGTGTGTGTGTGTGTGTGTGTGCCCTGCGATGGGTTGGCATTCCATCCAGGGTGTATCCTGCCTTAATGCCCATAGACGCCTGAGATAGGCACAGGCTCCCCGTGACCCGAGGAAGATCGGATAAAGCGGTAGAAGATGAATGAAATGAATGAATGTCAAGGACATGATTATTTATTGAGATGAAGCGCAATGTTAAGTGCCCTTAACCTCTATTGTTATTCAATTAGTCCACTCTACATAAGCTTAATCATTCATTACTAGTTTATAATTCTGTTCTAATATCTAATATTCTAGATTATGTATATTTGGAGATATTATAAAACCTTATAAATGATAAATGTTGTGTTTTTTTTTCCAAATAAATGTCCATCATTATTTCATTTGCATTATTTTTATGTCCTGTTTGACTTTGTACCCCAGTGGGTCCAAAATTTGCATAGTAATTAACTGCCTGTTGCTGGGTTGAGCATCATTTCCATTTGACTGCATTGGCTGCCCTTTAAAAGGTTGATTTATTCCATATTTTTTTCAGAATTATCCTCTTAAATGTCTCTTTGTCTATTGTTTTTATTAGTTGAGGTTTATACGATATTGGACCCCCACTTTTTTCTATTGGTGGAGGTTTACAAGATATTGGACCCCCACTGTTGACTTTATGATGTGTGTAACCACTTCATCATGTACACATAAACAGAGTCTTTTCCCTTAACCATTTGCATAACAAGGCCACTCTTTAGCGTCAATAAAATCACAACAAATATTACACCGCAGTACAACTAAGTTTGCCACTGTTATGAGGATTGCATGGATTCACAGGTTGTGTTTGTTGGCTTGCTGTGGGATAGTTGGTGTAGGAATGCAAAGCTTGCTATGCTTACGACCCAGAGGCTGAGCATTTTTTTTGGGTTTGATGGGACAGCACTACTTGTGATGCATGCTTGTTACGCTCTGCTATATTTTTTCGTTATGTCACTCCCTCTGCATACTCTGAGACTGAGAGCACCACTGCCAGTGGATATGCAATTGCACTTAAGTTACATAATGTCGTTACATGTAGCTAGTTACAACACTGTGTATACCTATATATGTGTGCGTGTGTCTCTTTTGTGTGTATAGCATATGTCATCATTACAAAGAATACAATATAAACCATGTATCCATTCATTTCATGCTACAAGAAATATTTCTGGCTAATTGGTTATCCCTATGGCTATTATTTCATTTTCATGTAGGAGAGAGATATAGTGCTATATTATTCACCTGGTTCAATAAGCAGAGCTGTCTTTCTCTCTGTGCTGCATGTAAAAAGCTATGTGCTTATGTTCATATCTAATTAATGACCCTAGAGGAAAAGACTGATTCAGTAAGCAGATGCCTGAACACAATGCCCATATTCTGAGGAATGGCACCACTCTTTCATTTTTCCTACCAATTGAATCATTTATCTATCTACCTCATTTGGAACAACAAAATAATACAAACAAAATAATAGCATGGATAGTATTTTAAGGAATGTATACAAGAATTCAGTTACACACATATCATTTGTTTTTATTACAAAATTCCCAAATGAAATCCATAGCTGTGTTTAATTTTTTCGTTCTCCACGTAATATGTGAGTTATTAAACACACCAATCTGGTCATGCATTAATCTAACACTGCAGCTGCCCTTGCTGCCATCTAACCCTTTTAAATGACTGGGATCCTTGATGCTTGCTGTTATGAGTAATGGTAGTGTCTATAATACACAAGCTTGTATTCTCTTGCCATCAAAGAGTGAAAATAAACAATGTTCTAATATATTACCGCTATTAAAATGAAACACTTACAAATAAATAAATACAACTAAATATTGAATTTATCAATTCACTTTATAATATTTTATAATATTATTTTATAATAATTTATTGATACCTTTCCAAAACCATCAGCAAAAAAATTGGTCACTACTAGCAGACCACACTGGAATACTGATGAGATGAACCCCTTTGAACCTCTTTCTGTGTCAGATTATAGACAGATCATGGCAGAAAGGAATATCTGGAATATATACAGGTATACAACTATTATTTTATGTTATTATACTGTATGCATATATATATATATATATATATATATATATATATATATATATATATATATATATATAAATGTTGATGGTAAAGCTACAGTAGACAATAAGATGTACACCTGCTAATTTAAGAAATTATCTAATCATGTGGCAACAGTCTGGCGGAAATATAATCAAGCAGATAAGCAGATACAGGTTAAGAGCTTGGGTTCATGCTCACATCAAACACAACACAATGGTGAATGATTGTTGCTGCTAGGCAGACTGGTTCAAATATTGATCTCCTAGGATTTTCACACACAGCACTGTCCAAAGCATTACGAAAAACAAAATATATCTCAACTGCATTAATCAAATGAATTTTTTGTCAACAGTACGCATCCACAGACCAGGGGTATGGAGGGAGGTCCTGAAACCAGTTTTCAGTTTCAGTTTTGAATTTGAGAGTTCAAATACCAGCTGTTACACCTGGGCCCCTCAGAAAGGCCCTTAATCCCATAGCTGCTCAGTTGCATGAATGAGAGAGAATGTAAGAAATAAATCACTTTGAAGGACATGTCTTCCAAATGCCATAAATGTAAAATCTGTGCAGCAGGGCTAATATCTGTATATTAATCCATGTTAAATAATTTGCATTAATTTCTGTATTCAGAAATGCAGAATTAATAACTTGTTTTGAAGTCATCTACCATGGACCCAACCTGCTTCATAACCGTAGTTCCACAGTTTCGTTGTACCTTGTTGTTGTGCAATGACAATAAAGTTCTATTCTATTCTATTATAGGAATGTTTTATAGCATGTACAACCCCTTATTAAGTATTGTCTGAGTACACGAAGGATTTCTTTATAGCCACAATTTACTCCTCCAATAATGGCTACTTTCAGCACTATAATACTCATTACAGTGAACAGGTCATGAAAAAGGTTGTATGGACTACACTGGATTCTACACTGGAATGGACTACACTGGATTCTACACTGGAATGGACTACACTGGATTCTACACTGGAATGGACTACACTGGATTCTACACTGGAATGGACTACACTGGATTCTACACTGGAATGGACTACACTGGATTCTACACTGGAATGGACTACACTGGATTCTACACTGGAATGGACTACACTGGATTCTACACTGGAATGGACTACACTGGAGTCTAAGGTGACCACATCTGAATCGAATTGAGGATGTAGTTTTTATAACATTGGGATGTAGTTGTGTTATGTGTCTATTCTAGACACTTGAACACCACATAAAATCCTGCCCTGATTTCGACCTGACCATTTATCTTGCTCATTTCCTGTTTGCATGCTTTCAAAAGCCATTTTTTGCCTCTTGCCTAGCTCTTGTGGTTTTGGTGCTATTTTTGAAATTGTTTGTATTCTTTGTTTATTGTACCCTTCATCTGTCAGTCTTTGTGTATTATAACTCTTTCGATTCAGCTAGAATTCAAGATTCAGAGCATGGATTTACAACGGACATATGCTGTGATGTCGACATGGACCAGAATTTTTAAAGTATTGTTCCCAATATCATGTGGAATCTAAAAAGAAACAATACTGAGAGCAAGCGGTCGGTTCAAGTGCTATATGCTGCACTGACGTTGCCTTACATGTCTTTTGATTGTTCTGTCAGAGCAGAGTTCAAAAACCTTCTTTAATCCTATTTTTAAATGTACAGGCTTTTTTTGTATTGTTCTATAATAGTGAACTTCCAAAACAAAATCAAACAATATTTTGGACTAGATAATAGTAGTATTGCAATAAGTGTTAAACCATGAGTTGCTTAGCATGTCAATATAATAGATTTAATGCAGGAGCGGTGTAATAAATAAAACGTTTAATCATATGTTTAAAATAAAAAAGAGCAGCTTCTACAGGTACACAGAGAGCATGGTCATGTGGAGTAAAATAATTATTGCATTGACATGGTTTGTACTGTCAATGCAGGACGTCATATTGTCAATATTTTTCTATAGAGTTTGTTGTGTATGAAACATCAATCCAGCCTTCATAAATGAAAAGTGTAATTAAACCAAATGATTTCTCCGTTGTAATAACTAGATATTATCTTACTGCTATGATTGTACTTCCCTCGATAGGGTTAGTTTGAACAATATTTCATGCCTCAAACCATGTTAAATGGAATTGTTTCAGATTTTTTGCATGATTTAGGCCATATCTAGTATATCTACATCACCCACTCACTCAGTGGAGCACTAAAAGCTTTCGCCAATTATTTCAAGATGAGCATCCTACTTGGGTTGAATGATATTTCCTTAAATAGATAACAACATCAACCTCATCTGATCTTTCTCCTCAGGGCCCTTATCCCCATGCCCAAAAAAAACAGCTATCATCATTTCACTTATTTCCTATCACAAACATAGGCCATAAATCATTTGTGGACATCTAGCAAGCTGTTTCCTCTGATATGAAATATGCATATTGTGTTCAGGTAGTTAGTCATTCATTCCTACCCGTGATGCTGATAATGCAGGCTGAGATGACCTCTAAAAGTGTTTATACTGTCACTGTGTAAATGTGTCAATGTAGGTTTAGTCGTTTTTTCCTGATTAGCTGAAGCCTGTGCATCAAGGTTTGTTATTGTCTAGTAAGACATTTATTCTGAAAAATATTACAACTCATTTGATGAAATAGCTTGTCAATAATATTCAACCTATTTTCTCACTAACAAATCAAATATGATTTGAAACAACTGACGGCCAGGGTTGAGCTCAAAGGGGCACGGTGGTTTAGTTCGTCTCACAACTCGAGGGTCCGGGTTCGATTCCCGTCTCAGCCATGTGTGTGTGGAGTTTGCATGTTCTACCCGTCCCTCAGGGGTTTTTTCTCCGGGTTCTCCGGTTTCCTCCCGGGCCAAAAACATGCACGGTAGGTTGATTGGCACCTTGGAAAATTGTCCATAGTGTATGAATGTGTGTGAATGTGTGTGAGTGAGTGTGTGTGCCCTGCGATGGGTTGGCATTCCATCCAGGGTGTATCCTGCCTTAATGCCCATAGACACCTGAGATAGGCAGAGACTCCCCGAGGGAAGATCGGATAAAGCGGTAGAAGATGAATGAATGAATATTCTTAACTCAATGAACACTTTGAACAAATGCAATACTAACTTTGGACCCACAAATGAGACCAGTACATTTTCCAAGAATTCTTATGGTGACAACAAAGCAACATACAGAATATAAAGTACACACACATATATAGAATCTTTGGCATAAAGATTGCTGTTCAGAGATGTTCTCCTTATAATCTGTTTTAACTGGAGCTGTTTTGCAAATGACCAAAAATGACAGTTATTAAATGAGTTCGACAACGTATTGGCACAGGGGGGCTGGATACATATGCACACCACACAGCACACTTTTCAGATTTTTATTTATAAAATAAATAAAATAAAATACACTTACGTTTGTGGTTATAACATGAAAAAAATGACAAAATTCGATTTTTATTTCGTTTTTACACCTCTTCATCATTAAACTTAAGTTCTCAATATTGCAACAAACCAATAGCATCGATTCTCTTTTTTTATAATTTGCCTGGCAGAAAATTACTGTATAAATTGTACTGCTGAGAAATATTGTACTTCATACATGAAAGAAGTTTAACTAGAGAGACTATTTCAGATAATTTACCTTGCTGTGACTTTGACCCAGTAACACAAATCTTGCATATAGTGACATAAAAATACACTAACCAGTCTCAAGCAGCAAGTACATTTCTGTACATGTCTTTTGCTCTTCAGCAAATAACACTTTTTTTTACTCTGACACTTTTCCACTAACTAATTAAATTATGAACATTTCTCTTTCAGTCTATAATTTTTGGTTGTACATAAAACTGACAATGACCTTGCCAAGTAAAAACACAAGAACAAGAACACTATCCTATATCGTATCCTATTTAACACCAGGTATCATTTTCCTTCCACTTCACAATGATTTGATAAAATCCCAATAAAATATATTCATGTTTGTAGTTATTACATTACAAAATTTGGAAATATTTAAGGGGTATGAATACTTTTGCAATGTACTGCATTTGTTTCATACAAAAACATGTACAGGTGATGTATGGGACAGGATATTATATTATTTTACAAATTTATTATAAAGTACTACATTTTTGTTCTTCAAAGTGTGTGGAGCTTTATTTTTGATGTGTATTTTTCTCTGCATGTAAATTGCCTTTAAAGGAAAAAGAAAAAGAAGAAGAAAAGAAGCCTTTATTTGTCACATTTAATTTACAGCACAGGAAAATGATTTACTTCTAATATCCAAGCTTTTATTTAGGACGTTTCAGTGAGGATACAGCACCCGGGTGCAGAGTGGGTTAATGACCTTGCTTAACAGACCAACAGATGAGTTACCAAGGGATTTAAACACAGAGCCAGCACTGCTCCACTTTAGTTCTGGTACATTTTTCCTGCATTCCTTCATCTCCTGATGAGGAGAACTTTTCAGGACCGTTATTTTGCTTCCAATACAATATCAATCAGGTTTAAAGCCGATTGGATGATTACAAGTGTAGAGTGATACAATCTGTTTATTCTCGTGTATGCAAAGAATTGGGACAAAGCAAAATATGGACCATTTGTGATGCGCACCAGAAAGGGCAAGACACTGAAACACATGCATTAGCTTAAGAATATGGTGCCACACCAGAATTAATTAAGCTGGGCATAATCAAACACAATCACAAAGAATACATAAATAAACACTCATTTTTCAATGAAAAGACTACATTTAATATGCAAGAGGTCACATTTCAATGGTGATTAAAATCTCCCAAAGAATAAAATCTCCATAACACAGTGAAATTATATACACCATAATAATTTGGTGTTTAAAAAAACTGAAAGCATATGGCCTGGTTTTGAGACTTCTGACAAAAAAACAATGGTTTCAAATTTATTTACAGCCCCCTCAGATAAGAATGTTAGCGCTAGACTAAGAATGTCCACATTCATAGTTTGGCAGCCCGTCTATATGGCTTTGTGTCCATCTTACCCTTGAGTGTTGAATAAGCCCCTTCTCGTGGTCCTTATAATATTGTAGCTCTTTATAAGAAGGCTTCAAAGCACTGTGGCACTTCAGATAGATTGTGTGTTTCATACTTCACCATCATCCAGACTACATTAAAGGCTCCCAAGTCCAGATTGACACGACAAATACTGTGGTTGATCAAGGCGTACTGATGTTGTCGCCTTGTAAAAACAACGTCTCGACACGACTGTTACGACTGTGCTAAACAGTGAATATGACAAAACAAAAACAAAAACAAGGGAACGGCAATGATTTACAATGTCACAATGTTTACAAATGAGGATCCACGCTGTTATTCCATTTGATTCATAAAAAGTGCTGCAGAGTGTGTAGATCATTACAATGCAATACCCTCTAAGTGGCCCTTATATTAAATCCGCAATGACAGTCAGTGGCGAGATGAGCGGCGACGCAAGGCTACAAGTGGTTGTTCTTGGAAAGGTATGCAATAAGAGCCACTGCTACCCCAACATAAATGCCAGTGCCAATAGTGATGGACAGCACAGCTAGAAAGAGAGCACGTCTGGAGTTCGAGCTGGCATGGTGAAAGTCCCCTTTATTTACTGCTTTGTTAGTCTGGAGGGAAAAGAAGAAAGACACACACACACACACACACACACACACAGAGGCAAGATAACTCAGTAAATGCCATAATAGAATTGAGTATAATTAACAAAGAATTAAAAAAAATAAAAAGGGAGGGAAAATAAGTCGATGATGAGGGAGTGGTGAAAAGGAGAGTATACAGTGAGTAAGGAATGATTAATTGGCTCCACTCCAGCAGCTGACCGACAGAGGGGTTCTAGTACAGAGTGGTTGCATAAATAATTTGAATGTCATGATTCACTTCCCTCCTGAGGGCATCCAAGCCTTTGAAGTTCAGGAAATCTTGCCAAGATTTAGGACACGATTTTCTTTTCTTTTCTTTTTTTTCTTTTTTTTGGATGAATCCATTTATCCCTCAACGCTCTGCCTATTTATTCTTTTCCTCATATGTACAGCAGATGTTTCTTTATAACCGCTTAAATTATTTATTTTTCTTTTCATTTCATCTATTGCATGATGGCGAGAGAGAAAACACAGGCAGTCTGCCTCTAGCCTTTTTGGCTTACATATTTGCCTGACCATGCAGCTATCAAAACGATCAGCAGCAGCAGCAGCACAGTGAACATACTGTAGCTTGATAATGTTAATTGTCAGCCATAAGCTGACAAATCATATTAGGGAAAGCCAAGTTGCCTCCATCAAAAGGCAGCTACAAAAGCGGATTACTGCAAGCATGCACCCCCAATTGGGAGGATCTGTGAGGCAGGGTAGAGGATTACGTTTATTTTCCTCTTATAGGTTTCATCGCCACACTCTTCAGCTTCAATCAGCTACCTGTTTTCCTCTGTAATGATTAAATTGATCCATCCGTCTGTCTATCCACCTATGTTCGACAAATTCCCAGTAAATACTGACCCAGTTAACACTATAATTTAATTTATAATCTATTTCCTGTCATTTCAGCAGAGTAGAATAGAATAGAATAGAATAAGGAAAATAAAACAGCATGCAAGGTAATTTGGAATACATTTAAAGTGTAAGAATTGTAGAATTTCCTTTTTGCTCAATAAATGGGTTTCAAAGTCACACACACACACACACACACACACACAGTCTCTCTCATGGGAGCACCGGTTTCTCTCCACTAAAAATTAGAGGGAGTAAGTATTCAAACGCAAAAGGTGGAAATGCTGCAAAACGCAAATTAGCAGTATATAGTCATAAAATAAAGCACAATATACCACCTCAAAATAATAATCACCCTTTATCCACACAGGAATGACTGTGAAAATGGTCAGTGGCAGCGCTGCTGAAATATTTATGTGTTGTCGGGTGGGTTTTTTTGTACGTCCCATGAGATAACAGCAGGTCATCAGCACAGCAAACAGCGCTGCAAAATCCACCGGGCCCCAAGTGCAAGAGGAGGGTGGAGAGGAAATGGCTACCTGCTGAGTTCACAAGCAAGATGACAATCTGTAAAAGTGATTAAAGTATGGCATTTACAACAACAGTTGCTGTGCTTTTTTTTAATCTTTCAACTAAAGTGTCTTCTGCCAGATCTCTTGTTTGATGCTCCCTCTGATCTGTCGCGCAATGAAATCCCAATTGCCAATGAGCATTATCTTATTATTTATTTTTAGGCTGTAACCTTTGTACCTGCTAAATTATGAAAATGCATCTAATTGTGAAAAGCATGAGGGAATTAGTGATCCATATGTTATTTTGTTGATTTAGAGTCAATTGTTTTAAGTATAGTTTTGACAAACCGTGTATGAAATGAATTTGGAAGACATTGAGTATTAAAACAACTAGCGATAGCATCCTGAAATAAACCCCTGGTGTCAGCAGAAGGCGAATACTGTCACTACATTCAAAAACGACAATCAAGATATGTGCATATTTTATCTGTCACAGCTATAATAATAGAAGTCTTGAACATCAGAGACAAACCAATCAGTTGCTCTCTTTTGCACTGTCATCTGTTTGTTTTCATATGGTTATATTGCTTTAAGAAATCAAGGAATAGTTCATAGTTCGTGCTAGATATACAATACAGTACTTGTGCAAAATGCAATGCTGTACTGAGGGGCTGTGACATGCTGCTGATAGCGTACATACTTCGTTCCTGACCTGTGTAGGCAGGAAAATCAGTGCATGTCCAATTGAATCAGCTTACACTGTTCTCTTATTTTGTAAAAGGGAAAAAACATGCATTTGCTTTCTATAATTTCATTAATTTAATTGTTCAATCATTTAGAATATACAACCAGTGTCAAGGTGATACATTACTAAAAAAAAGAGGACATTCTAAGTATTTTACAAATTTGCACATAAGTGCAATGTTTTCACACACATACACTATCTCACAGCTCTTCCTCTCACTTCTTCTACATTCACTGCTTCTAAAAATTGCAGAGCATGCAAAGCATATTAAGCATATATTTTTTTATTAATTGCCATAAAATATTCAGAAACAGCATTGGAACTAATAAGTAAGATATCTATTCTAATACTATAATAATGTATATACTTTATACCAGGGAATGAAGCAGTAATTCTGTATTTGTAATACTGTACTTTTTGGAAACACCTATTCTATTATCATGTGAGACTGAATAAACACAAACTAAGCCATTTAAATGTGGCATTTTTATTTCTATCAGAAGAACTTGTATAGGACAGAGAATAGGACAGAAGATGTGATCAGGCTGCCTTACCCCCACAGTCAAACCTGCAGGTGGACGTGTTTTGGGCGTGTTTTGGAGCAGGGAAGCTTGTAGACTTATTCTGGACAGTGAAAGGAATTGTGAATCAACATGGCTACAATTCCATACTTCACCACCATGCAATTCCATCTTGAATGTGGCTCAATTGAAACAGCTTCACCGTACATCAATACAATGAGCTGAAGAATACATCCAAGTTCTATAAGCAAGCAGTCGTTACTGATTGGACGGTCAGGGGTCTGAGACCCAGTATCACCAAGCTGCCACTCTTGGCTCCTTGAGCATGGCCATTAACCCTTTGTGCTCAAATTCAAATGGGAACCAATCCTCATCTGTGTGACATTTAATGGGCAATGTACATTTTGTAGTGCAATATTTCTAACAACAAGGGGCACGGTGGCTTAGTGGTTAGCACGTTCGCCTCACACCTCCAGGATCCGGGTTCGATTCCCGTCTCGGCCATGTGTGTGTATAGTTTGCATGTTCTCCCCGTGCCTCAGGGTTTTTTTTCCCGGGTTCTCCGGTTTCCTCCCGGTCCAAAAACATGCACGGTAGGTTGATTGGCACCTTGGAAAATTGTCCGTAATGTATGAATGAGTGTGTGTGTGTGTGTCCTGCGATGGGTTGGCATTCCATCCAGGGTGTATCCTGCCTTAATGCCCATAGACGCCTGAGATAGACACAGACTCCCCGTGACCCGAGGGAAGATCGGATAAAGCGGTAGAAGATGAATGAATGAATGAATATTTCTAACAGTCAGTAATATAAAATATTGAAGAATACAGGCCAAAAATCAGTAATAATATTAAACTAATGGTGTATTAAGTTATCATTGGAACATTAATTATAAATGTATTATACCTGTTTGGGTGATTAATGATGATCCTAATATTCATTAATATTTAGAATAATAGTGATTAAAGTTTTATTATTTAAGTTTAAATAATATAAAATGTAATCCAGCCATTATGGTTGCACAAGCCTGTGCCCTCTTAGTGCCCGGATAAAAGAGGATTGTTGTGTTAAAAAGTGCATCCAGTGTAAATCATGTGCCAAACCCAATATGCATATCACAAAACAATTTCATATCAGATCGGTCAAGCCACGAGTTAACAATGACTGCAACAGGTATCGTTAACCAATAGGGTATTGGTACAAATTGGGCTACTGTAGGCCAAAGGAGGAGAAGGAGAGGTGGAAGATGCCTACAGAGACAGCAGGGAAAGTGGAGGAGAGTGGAGGCGAGTGGAGGTTAGGGGGAATACTTTAAATTGCATTTAAAGCTGGTAAAGAGAGGGAGTTAGCTGTTGTGAGGGGGAAGAGAAAAGTAGCTATGTTGTGTGTTCAGGAGACAAAGTGTATAGAGAGTAAGGTAGGAATATTGGAGGTGAGTTTAACCTGTTCTACAATGGTATGGATGGTAAGAGAAAAGGACAATGGGTAATCTCGAAGGGTACAGAAAAAGTATAGTAGAGGTGAATACAGTTTCTGATAGGGTGAGGAACACAAAGCTGGAAGTTGAAGGAGTGATGATAAAAATCATCTGTGTCTCTGCTCTGCAAGTAGGTTTTGAGATGGTGGAGAAGGAAAGATTGTGGAATGAGTTAGATGGAGAGATTGTACATAGGAACGAAAGAGTGGTGAGGGGTGCAGACTTCATCGGCCATAGTGGTGAAGGGAACAGAGCGGATGGTGGTAGATTTGACTAGGATGGACATGACAGTGCTGAACACTTATTTTAAGAAGAAGGAGGAGCATAGTGTGATGCATTAGAGTGGAGGAAGATGCACAGGTGGACTATATTCTGCATTCTATGCAACCTGAAAGAGATTGGAGGGTGGAAGGTGGTGGAAGGGGACAGAGTAGCTAGATGGATGGTGGTGTGTAGGATAGCTTTGGGGGTGAAGAAAAAGAGGAGGAGAGTGAAGACTGAATGAGGAAGACGGAGGTGTAAGATGCAGGGAAGAGGTCTGACAGGGGCTCGGTGGTGGTGAAGTGGTGCTGGATGATTGGGCACGACTGCAGAAGTGATAAGGGAGACAGTTAGTCATGTGGAGCTAGTCGGTGTATCATGTGGAAAGAAAATGAAGATAAAGAGACGTGGTGGTGGAATGAGGAAGTGCGAGAAAGCATAAGGAGAAAGAGGTTGGTGAAACCTGTGAAACCGGTGGTGAGGGAAGACATGCAGATAGTTTGTGTGAAAGAGGCAGATGTAGATAATCTGCTGGGATGACCCCTAACGGGACCAGCCGAAAGGGGAAAAATGCAATGAAAATGGTGCCGTTTGTTTCATTAGCAACTCCATAGTTACCTATTAAATATTGTACAGTACAGTATTATTGGAGGTAATTATAAGCTTAAATGGTTCAAGTACAACAGAACAACATAATGTTTGTTCCCTTTTTGCTGTTAGAATAATCTACATTCTTCTGTGAAGGCTTTTCATTATAATTTGTAACAGAGAAAACATTCTTGTAAAGCTCGAGCAGCAGGGGTACTATATCACTCACACAGTATATGAGGAGGAATTCATATACCGTATTGTAGATTAAACAATACATGGGCAACATGGAAGAGTGGTGGGTAGTGTTGCTACCTCACAGTTCTTGGGTTGTCGAGTTAGGAGATTTATATTTGTTGAGATTGTGTTACGTGGTATGGTGTATTGTTTGTTGTGTATTGAGGACTAGAGTCACATCTTGTGTATATTGCTCCTTGCTCAGGTTCTGTGCCTAATCACAAAACTGGCCAGTTTGATTGGTATTGGCGTTAATCTATATATTATGACGATCCATGTTACGTACTGAAATAGGTCAAGTAAATCTCTCCTCAACAAATGGTGTGAGAACACAAACGGCTGTATGTAAAGCGCGAAAGTGCTTGGTTTGTAGTGCATCCGTTCATTGCGCATTGGAAGGTATTTTTCACAGTGTACGCCTTGCAGGGCCCACCCCTGCACAACATTCTGACAAGACCGAATATTATATAAACATCTAAAAACAAATAAATCAGATTATGCACACAGGATTAACAAAAACAGATCGCAGACAAGTATTGAGAATATGCACATATAGATAAAAATGAGGCTGTAATACACACAATGAACAAAAATCAGCTTTTATGGAAACATCTTGCTGAAATTCTGAACAGAATCTGTAATGAATAGAAACAAGCGGCAAGATATAGCACCTTAATATATGGAATAGTGTTTCAAAAATACATTTCTGTCACTGGTTTGAATGCACACACACACACACACACACACACACACACACACACACACACACACAATTTCTTTAAAAGGGTTATTTGTCCACATACAGAAAGACAGAAAGACAGACAGATAGATACTGGTAGTTCAATTATATTTAATTTGTATGTACATTTATACCCAAGCTTGGAGCGACTATGACCAGGAAAAACTCCCTGGGATGTTTTAGAAAGAAACCTTGAAAGAGACCAGACTTGAATGGGGAACCCATCACCATTTCGGTGATTATCAATCATTAAAACATCACAAACACCAGAGAGTGAGAAATATTTTGCATTTCATTATAATCTTGGTAACATCAGATGAATGGATAGAGGGAGAGCACGTTGTTATAATTAATGGATCTTACTCCTTTTTACATGTGACAGTCTCATATGAGCAATGAGTAGTTTGAATAGTTTTCAGTAGTTTGAATAGACATGTTTTGAGTTTTTTTAATCAGACGATATACAGTAAACTACAGAAAAGAATCCCCCTGGAAATGAAGAATATTTCAGTTGACATTCAGAGAATAAAAGCCCGTTTCAGATTATCTACTGCATTCATTTTTGTGTGACCATTTTATTTTGTGTTCTCTTATTCGTCAGGGATCTCTGCATGTGAAAAAGCATGCTGTGTGTGTGGGAGACTCCAATGCACAGTTCATACTGCTACACTGAATAAACAACAGGCTGTAAGCAATAGATGTTGTGTAATGTGTGCAGAGCAGCAATTCTGTGTTTTTTTTATTTTGTTAATGTCCACTAGACATTTAAAAATGTGTCAACAGATATTTGTATTGCTCGTCGGTGCTTACCCACAATTACAGGTATACAAAGCAATGATTCACATTGTACGCTTTCCAAACGCATTCCAGTGAGTTGCATTCCAGTGTGTGAGATAAGCCGAGAGGATTCATTGGGGGTTTAAGGGAATTGATTTTGGCGTGGGCTTAGTTGCTAGGGCCAGGCTGAGTAAACTTTCTTTCCCTTTTCAAATGGAGAATTAGAGAGCTGTAGGTGTTAAGTCGTGATGTGATGTGAGCAAGTGAGATGCTACTGAGCCACTGTTTTAAATAACATTAGGAGAGGAAAACTGAAAATGACCCATCGCAAAAATGCTAGAAAATCAATAGCTTTCAACAGTTCTCTATTCATAGTTCATTTTTAAACCTATTCAAAACTACTGACATTTTCCACTTCTTTCCTTGTTGTATTGTACTCCAGATTGAACACCAGAAAACTAAAAAACCCCCTTGACTGCGCGCTAAACAGGAGTCACGTTAGTTTGAAAGGATATTATACCCATAAATCCTTATCTCGTATTTGTGTTGGTGGTTACACAGTAATAAGTGAGTAAAAGTCTTTTAAATTTGCTCTTTGATTTCAGCAAACAATAATGAATTGTGTTATCTCTGTGCATCCGTAGAGTAATCTTTACCTCATGAGACAGGTAGAAGGCAGCGATGCCCAGGGGCCAGAAGCAGCACAGCATTGAGAAGACACTGAGGCCCAGGTGGTCTCGTGGAGGCATCATCAGGAAGTTGTCCTCACTCTCTGAGTCACTCGAGTACTCACTCTAGAAAACGCACACACGAGATGAGCAGAATGCATTGTGTATTAGACAAATGCAGTTTATTATGAATTCTGTACATTTTTGTTTCCACTGTGAGCCAAAAAAAGGTCATCTATTGACTTATAGTCTCTAATATGTTCTCTGTCTAAGGAGGTGACATTGCAGTGAGGCAATAGTCACTACTTTTCAGATGCAAATTTAGCACAGAACATTTAGAGCATACACAACCATCACTAATAACACTCCGTTCAGCTGTGCACTAGAAGCATCTGGGTTATTCCCTAACCTGTATCTTATTTAGATCTTTCCACACCCAAAGATGTTGGCCCTCCTCCAAAAACTGCCTACACACATATCCTTTGAGTGTTACATTGGAAATGATATGTCTAATTAAAGGGAAAGATAATCCATTTGGGATGACTGGTTGATCACACATCCCACCATGAGTTAGCGACACAGTAGTAGGCACTAGATGATCCTAAAATTACATTCCTGCAATCATTTGCACTTGTTCGTTTTGCAGACACTATATTCTGAGCAATTTACACATGAGGCAAGTGTGACTCCGGCAAACAGCTCATAATAGACAACATTAACGATAGGGAGAATTGCAAGAGCTTATTCCATCACTGAGGAACCTTCTACTAATAGGACATACTTTACAAGCAGCTAGATTGTTTTGTCTTGCACTGTTTGCAAACGGTGCAAGTCCTCAGCTCTGTGTTCTGTTATGTAGCTCTATGTCGTGTGATGTTTTATGTAGAGCCAGGATTCTGGAGAAACCTTGTCTCATTTCACTGTGAAGTGAAGGTTGGAATGACAATAAAAGAATCTTGACTTGACATGACTTGACAATAAGCAATGCAATGAAAGTCACTACTTAGAGCCAATCTTGAGACGTGAGAAGAGGTATGACATGGAATACCAGTCAGTCGAATGAATGTTGGACCATCTGTGGACCATCAGCTGAGTCACAGTGCACGCTACAAGGCAGCCAAAACAACAATATGTTCTTTTTGGGAGCTTGAGAAAAAGGTAGCATTTTATCAACAAGGCTACAGCATTGAAAAGTCTCGCTCAAGAGATATACACAGGTATGCTTCATTTGATGTAAAGAAACCGGCCATTTGTCACCATAATTTCTGTGAAATACTACTTTATAGATCTTCTGGCACCTTTCCATAAAACACCATGGAGGTCTGTCTAAAGAGGAAAACCTTAGTCTGTTCTAAGGAACAAAGGAACAAAGACCCTGTATATCCATTGCAGAAGATGTTTAAGTACCCACTTTACAATTCTACATGAGTAAAAGTATAAAAGTGCTTGTTTATTATAAAGGTACTTATCTATCAGAAGTAAAAGTAATGATCTGTGAAATCTTCTATTCCCCTGCACATTTTACACAGAGGTGTAAAAAGTGCCTGAAAATCATTCTTGCGGAAAAGTATAGATACCTTTCCAAAATGAGTTCATTACAAGTCACCGATTCCAATATGAGAAGTAAAATCTTACTTACTGTAAGTACTTTTACAACTTACTTTAATTCTTTAACCAGTGATTATTACAGATGCACACACACACTCACACACTCACACACACACACACACACACATTCATACACTAGGGACAATTTTCCAACGTGCCAATCAATCTACCATGCATGTTTTTGGACCGGGGGGAAACCAGGGAACCCGGAAAAAAAACCCTGAGGCACGGGGAGAACATGCAAACTCCACACACACATGGCCGAGACGGGAATCGAACCCGGACCCTGGCGGTGTGAGGAGAACGTGCTAACCACTAAGCCACCGTGCACCCACACTTAATATCACAACAACAAATTATTCTCATAAAGAACAGATACTTCAAGAATGGCCAAGAGTTTGTATTAGTATATGTGATTCACCTAAAGACTACAGATGGCTGTCATTGCTTTCACCTTACTGTTTTCATGTCTAGGCTGAAGCATCTTGCACTACATGATTTTCTTGCCACCAATTTGTAACGGTGCCCTTATGCATATGTTCACAACCAGGCACATAGTGGACAATGATTCTCCCTCTCCGTCTCTCTCTCTCTCTCTCTCTCTCTCTCTCTCTCAATTATACAACACTTTTTAGTTCTAAGCCATACTGTATGCGCCATGGCAACATAATCTTTGCAATATTATAGAAACATGTTGCAGAGGAAGAGACAAAGAAGACCAGAAACAGCGTGGGGGACATTACACCAACCCCCACATTAGCACAGGAAACTGTATCAGTGAAAAAGAAATCAAACCCAAGCAGTAATGTTTTCAAGCAAGTGTCTTTTTTCATGATTAGCATCATCACCCAGTCTGAAGGTAAAATGAAGAAGAGATAACCTATATTAGACAATTGTATAAAAATAATAATTAAATAAATCATAATCATCACTAGAAGGCTGAGGATTCAGGGTTCAATTGGAGGCCAATGGTCCAGTTTACTTCCAGTACCGGGCCTTACAAGCTGTTACAAACAATCTAATGGGTTTTCATTAATGAGTTAATGCGCTGTCATTTTTAACACTGACATCCTTTTTCTACTTTATGACATTCTGAGTTACCCTTATAATGTTATTTATAATGTTCATTCATTCATTCTTCTACCGCTATATAAGATCTTCCCTCGGGTCACGGGGAGTCTGTGCCTATTTCAGGCGTCTATGGACATTAAGGCAGGATACACCCTGGATGGAATGCCAACCCACCACAGGGCGCACACACACACACACACTCACATTTACACACACATTCACACACTAAGGACAATTTTTCCAAGGTGCCAATCAACCTACCATGCATGTTTTTGGGCCGGGAGGAAACCGGAGAACTCTGAGAAAAAACCCCTGAGACACGGGGAGAAAATGCAAACTCCACATACACATGGCCGAGACAGGAATCGAACCCGGATCCTGGTAGTGTGAGGCGAACGTGCTAACCTCTAAACCACCGTGCCCCCTTATTTATAATAATAAACACATCTAAATTAATTTATACCATAAAAATATACCATAGTATTGAAATATAAGGTATTAAATACATCAGGGCTGCTTTTTTTCAGAAACACTGTAAATTATATTCTGCGATGATACTGCATATGAATAGCAAACTGCCACATCTTATTCAGCGCAGTGTATCATGGAGAGCAGTGACGTTGAACTCTAGATTCACAAGTGAGCATGCATACTATGAATAATAATCACCTCATTAAATAGATGCCAAAATGAACTTCAAATTTATATTTTTTTAAAAAATAATCAGGACACATCCTAAATCTATCAAATACAGTCATTTTTTATCACTGAAATAGTAAAATAATGTAACTGCTCTATTACATAGTTTAATGCAATTTTGGGCCGAAGCTGATTATTACAAAAAGCAGTAATCTATCCTTTGAAAGTATATGCAAAGAATATAGTCTATGAAAAAGTAGAAGGTGAATTCTATGTATGTATGTATTCAGATATATTCAAGTATAATCATATGTATTCATAAAACAGAAAATGTGCAATACCAGAATGTATACATAAGCAATCATGTAGTCCGACTTTACACAACATGCCTGCAGGTATTGTAAAAAAAAAAAAAAAAAAAAAACACGTTTACATGTTTAGATGTTTGTAGCGCAATATGTCTACAGTAGTTATGAAGGAGACTGGGTTCTTCAAAATTATTAATCATTTAGTTAAATGACTCAAAAAAATCAAATGTTACATTTTCAATAAACAGATTCTCAAAATGTCTACAAACACCAACCTTGACTATAGTACAGATCATTTATCGGTGTAGATAACGTCATGACAGGGAAATAATGGAGTACATAATACTTTGTTAGTGTACATTAGTAGATTTTTCTGGTATCAGTATTTTACTCCACTATTTTTCAGACAACTTTTTACTTTTACTGAAAATCCACCATGATGCATGATAATTAACCGTTTGGTGTCCTGATGATGTGCGTAGTTTAAAATACCATCACTACTTTAAAACTGTTACAAATATATTGTCTTCATGCTCTATATTGAGTTTGGTTTCACTCATAATAAACATACATTTGCAATAAAGCATAGCCATTTATCCATGCCAATGTTGATTAGAGTATAAAAGAAATAAGTATTAATTTAAGGTACATTTAGAACAGACACATTTGGGTTTGAAAGAAAAAAACAAACGGATCCGGACTAGAAGTCGTGTTGAGAGAGAGTTATACATGTTCCTGAGGGACTAGTGTTCCTTCCCTTCTCCTCTGACCTTCCCAATTCTCCCAGCATGCCTCTGGATGGTATTCTCTTCGACTGGAGGCCACTGGATCTGAGAAATTACAGAACCACTCTGGAGCTTCAAGGATGGATTGGGCTTTTCTTGAAAATGGCATTGAAAGTAAATCTGCCACATAATCTGTTTTTTCTTCTCCTTCAGCCATTAGGGGGTGACAAAAATAGCTAAATTGGACCCAATCTAGACTATCCAATCAATGGCTCTGAATACGGTGACGTCATACGCCTGCTAGAGGGCGCTGGTGACACCAATTGAAAATCTGATTGGTCATCACCGTTTATTCTGTGTTAGAGGTGCTGCAGAATGGATTGTGAAAGCCTCGGACAGACTTCTCTGACTTTAACTCTGCCTGGCAACAAATGATGGCTGAAATGTGATTGGTTAAATGCTTTAATATGAAAATACATGTCTGGAAGCTGCACAAGAATCGGAAAAGCAACGACATTTGCTTATGGCGGATATGAAAGAAAGCGAATCGACCATTTGGAATTAATTGAATAAGTACTGATGGACAAAATATAAGTAATATCAGTTTGTGATTCAGATATTTCTTAGGTCAGCAGAGAAGGCCTTGCAGGCCCTGACGGCCCACCACTGCTAGTGATTAATAATTGCATTTGTTAGTAATGTTAGTGTATTTTATCAGTAGCAAGACTGCAGTGTACATTACATATTAGTTTTTACATTTACATTTAAGGAATTTGAGTCCTTATCTAGAGGGACTTACATGTGAGCAATTGAAGGTTAAGGGCCCTGCTCAAGGGCCTCCCTAATGGCAGCTTGGTGGTGGTGGGATTTAAACCCAAGGTTGTCTAGTCCACAGGCCAATGCCTTAAACTAGGAGCTACCACCTCCCACATTTGTTTACCTCATTGAACATTGTTTCGCTGCAATAAACAGACACCCAGATGAGGATGGGTTCCATCTCAGTGTTTTATCTTACCAATGCTGCCACCGGCTTGCTCATAAGGGACAAACTTACACTTATAAAGAACAACATTTTACATTCTTACTTCACTAACTGTATAAAGCTGCTTTGAGATAATGTCCATTGTAAAAAGCACTCTACAAATAATAAAATGTGTTGAATTGAGTCAACAGATAAACTACTCAATTCTGTTTCCTTGAAAATGGATGAATACTCTTTAAGGGTACTTCTTCTCTTGAGTCACATTCAAAACTAAGCATTTATGAAAGACCTATCTCTAGTCCATATTGTCCAATATCTCCAATATCTCCAATAATATAGTCCATATCTCCAATCCATATTGTAGTGTATCTATACATATTATGTGTGCTTATGTAATGTTAATATAGTCAGAGAATTAAAACCATATGGCACTAATTTAAAAACATCAAATATGCTCTTTTACAGGACGATAAGGAAAACCTTTAAATACCACACCAGCAGATGTCATATAATCATGCCTCAGTTGCTCATTTTATGTACTTAAAGCCTGGCTTGTTCAATTAATGAACTGCATAAGACTATTATAATGTAATGTCATTATTCTGATATCAACGGTACCCTTTAAATCGATCAATTACATCTTACCCAATTTTCAGCGGAGGTTGAAAATATCTTTTGACATATGTTTTTGAAATATATATAATTTTACTTACAAAATCATTCAGAATATTATGTTGTTTTAAAATATCATGAACATTATTATCTGCCAACAAATTCAATACAGCAACATCTATTCCAACTTGTTTATATCTCTTATATTTATTTTTGCCATAAAAATTTTTTTAAAGTGCATTAAAGTCCCCTCAAAACATAAAGGATTTCTTCACAACATTATTCTAAAATATGTTTAATTACTTATGTTAATTTTAATGTAAAATTTTAGCGGGCCAATGAAAAGAAACTGCATGTGAACTTCAGTGAGAATGCCAGCAGTTTATGGATCTGATGCTCATTTGAATCATCAGCTCAAGGTTTTATAGAGGTTATATGATGACAGGGAATGAGATCACAGCCTGGGCGAACCACAGCACATCTGCATGGCTCCTTCCTCTCCAAGCATTGTCACCACACAGAGATCTGCAGAATGTGCAGCACTCTCAGAACAGGTGGCCAAAGCAGGTTGGAAACAGCAGGAAACTGGCTGTCCAGACTGCCTCTGTACTCAGATCCCTCCCCTATCTCTCTCTCGCTCACACACACACACACACACACACACACACACACACACACACACACCCTAAGTGTATCAATAAGAGTTCATGTAATCTGTTTGCAGTGAAATATAAACAAGTAGTAAAAAAAAAATAATAAGTTAACACTTTGCAGAAAATGCTGCCTTTAACCTCTTCTGTTTAGATCTGGATCTATATATGTAATATGTTTATTAGGTTACTATGTTTTCAGTTACTCAAGTTGCTTTTTTTCACTGCATATGTTATATGGTATATAAGCGAACAGAGTTTAATCATCAAGTTCATAGGCCACAAGAGAAGTCCAATGTCAAAACTCCTACCTCAAGCTCTTGAAACTCATCGTCGTCATCCACATCGTAGGACAGTGTATGAATCTTGGAATCCTCCACTGATAAATCCAAGAATTTGTTGTCAGTGAGCATGAGCCCATCTTTAGTAATTGTAGCAGCAGGATTATCAGGCGCCATGTCCTCGATGAATGTGGTCTCACAGCAGTCGCTTCCCTCTCCCCACACTCTCAGAACTCCTTCGGGGTACAGGATGAGGTTCGGTTTATAAAAAGGGTCCAGTACCTGGGGCAAGGTACTGGGGTTGAGCAGTTGCGGATGGTGTCCACTTATTCGTGTCCCATTTCTGTCCTGACCGGCATGCTCAGGGGAATAGTTAATGATCGCGTGGCCCTGATACTGTGGTGGCTGAGTACACTGACACCCGTCCTTCCTTGGCTTCCACGTTTCGGGTGTTGATCAGACCATTGCATTTGTAGCACTCGGGCCCCGGGTCAACACCAACTTCTGTTGATAACCTTCTCTGAGCAGGAGGGTCTTTCTCCTCTTCTGCTCTGGAGGCAGTTCTGAGCCCTGTTTCCATTCTGGCCTAGTGAGCACCGATTCTGAGGACGGCCACTTTCCAGCCGCTAGTTTGTCTCATGAGTGGTCCGTGAGAGAAAACATGAGGTGGAAGCATTGCCCTGTTTTCTCCTATAGAGAACCACAACACAATAAGTCAATGATGGTTTAAAATCAGAGCTAATCATTTAATATTTATGATCCATTCAAACATGTGTAAGTACAGAGTTACAGAAAATCATATACAGTCTTCACTAATTTTTTTTATTACCGACACTGGGAGTACAACTTAATTTCCTGTAAAATCCTTTTTTTGTTTAAAAAAGTGAAGTGCAAAACACAATTCATAATTAGAACCATTATGTTTTTGTGCATATGGATGTTGTATAAATCAGATCTTACTGATTCATTCATTCATTCATCTTCTACCGCTTTATCCGATCTTCCCTCGGGTCACGGGGAGCCTGTGCCTATCTCAGATGTCTATGGGCATTAAGGCAGGATACACCCTGGATGGAATGCCAACCCATCGCAGGGCACACACACACATTCACACACACATTCATACACTAGGAACAATTTTCCAAGGTGCCAATCAACCTACCGTGCATGTTTTTGGACCGGGAGGAAACCGGAGAACCCGGAGAAAAACCTCCTTGAGGCACGGGGAGAACATGCAAACTCCACACACACATGGCTGAGACGGGAATCGAACCCGTGTCCTGGCGGTGTGAGGCGAACGTGCTAACCCCTAAGCCACCGTGCCCCTCGATCTTACTGATAAAAAGTATAAATAAGTCCCCAGGATCAACACAGATACATCATTAAATACATAATCGATCTGTTGTCTATATCTGTCCATAACCGATTAACCAGGCCGGCATGTGATTTTCATAATGCTGCTTATTGCTAGTGATTAATAATTGCATTTGTTAGTAATGTTAGTGTATTTTATCAGTGCATAAGTTACCAATGTTGTGTTGTTCTATTTCCTTGCAAAAGATTTTTTTTTGTACAGTGTACTAATTCTGCTGAACTGTCACTGCCATACAGCTCTGAGTCATCGTTTCTCACTGTGACTAATAATCTACAACTGTATGGCCCTGTTCCTGTACACACTTTTTTTTTATACAAGTTCAGCAAGAAAAACATTCTTCTAAACTAATAAATATTCTCTGCAGCTCAAGTGAGTCTCATTCTTCATCTAGAGCAGTGTAAACATGCTGTCCCAAATTCTTAAGCAGTTTTCAGAGATAATTCAAAATACTCATATTCTCTCACAGTTTGGATATAATATATGTGCATTTTTGGTGAAAGTATATGAATAGAATATATCTTATCTCCCAAGGGTTATTAATAGAAAATCAAAAGATTGTTGAACTCAAAAATCAAACTTCAGTGCAGGTAAACTGTCTTAATATTATAAGCCAATGAGAAAGAACTTACTACTGACACAGTGCGGTAGGAAGATCTTTGCTTATTTTATTTTTGGGTCTCATGAAGGAATATAGTGGTTCTAAGCTGTTAAGTCTCTTTATGTGTGATACTAACATGAAAAAAATGGCTTTTGCTTCTCATTCAGTTCTTTCTGCTCATTGTCTCAGGATTATATGTATCCACAGACCACCATTCTGCTATCAAATGTACGGTAAGAATGAATGAATATGTTTAGAAACTGCCAAGTGGTAATAAAATGGATTCTGGACATGTACGGTGTAGGCCATGATCAGCAAAAAAACTTTTTCTAGTTTAATAAATCTTATCTTCTTTATTCATTTATTCGGTACGTGTGGGGGCACGGTGGCTTAGTGGTTAGCACATTCGCCTCACACCGCCAGTGTCCGGGTTCGATTCCCGTCTGGGCCATGTGTGTGTGGAGTTTGCATGTTCTCCCCGTGCCTCAGGGGGTTTTCCTCCGGGATCTCCGGTTTCCTCCCCAGTCCAAAAACATGCACGGTAGGTTGATTGGCACGTTGGAAAAATTGTCCCTAGTGTATGAATGTGTGTGTGTGTGTGAGTGTGTGTTGTGTGTGTGTGTGTGTGTGTGTGTCCTGCGATGGGTTGGCATTCCATCCAGGGTGTATCCTGCCTTAATGCCCATAGACGCCTGAGATAGGCACAGAACTCCCCGTGACCCGAGGGAAGACCGGATATAGCGGTAGAAGATGAATGAATGAATGAATGAATGAATGAATGAATATATATATATATACATATACATATATATATATATATATATATCATATATATATATATATATACAATATATACACACACTAACGCTCAAAAGTTTGGAATCACTTAGAAATTTTATTGTTCAAGGAAACACACAAAATTAGTCTGGACAGAAAATAGAGCAAAAGAACACGACGTGCTGACATTGATTTAGGACTAACAGAAATAATTAATGTTTTTTCCTTCATCAAAAAAAAGAAAAGAAAAACCCCTTTTGCAGTAATTACAACCTGGCAGACCATAGGCATTTGAGTTGTCGATTTTTCAGGATAATTGCACAGCACAATTGCAAAAGGGTTTTTTCCTGATCAATTAGTGGTATAAAGTGATAACTTGAATTAGCAGGAGACGGAAGCAGAGGACTGACAATTACTAATAACAGGCATCTATGCAAAAATGTTTCATTCTTTAAAAATCATCTGACCTGAATTTATTGTGAAATGAATACAATTGTTTATGAATGTTCTTTGCCAAAACAATTAAATTTCCAAGTGATCCCAAACATTTTGAACGGCAGTGTGCAGTGTATATACGCTTCTGCTTTCTGAAGCTTTCAGACTTTTCTGTTGTTTTCTTATTTCGGTTTTTCTATATATTTTTTTAAATAATAATAAATAATTTATAAATAATAATTTAAATAATAAATTAAATGGCAGATGTATGTTGATCAGTTGCATATGTTTATTTAGAGAGAATTTTGCAAATAGAAAAAAAACTATATGAAAGCTTGAATTACTGTATGTGCAAAAGTAAGTGAAGCCATTTATTTAGTAGCTTGTAGAGACTCGTTTTGCAGTAATTACTTCAACCAAACATCTTCTATAAACACTGAGTAGTCTCTCACATCTGTCTTTGTGGATTTTTGCCCACTCTTCCTTGCAGAACTCAGCCAGTTGACAAAGACTAGAAGAACATCTGTCACGTACTGTCGAGCTACAACATTTCAATTGGATTGATATCTGGACTTATGGGGCACGGTGGCTTTAGTGGTTAGCACGTTCGGATCCTCACACCGCCAGGGTCCGGGTTCGATTCCCGTCTCGGCCATGTTGTGTGTGGAGTTTGCATGTTCTCCCCGTGCCTCAGGGGGTTTTTCTCCGGGTTCTCCAAAAACATGCACGGTAGGTTGATTGGCACCTCATACACTAGGGAAAAATTGTCCCTAGTGTATGAATGTGTGTGTGTGTGTGTGTGTGTGTGCGTGCCCTGCGATGGGTTGACATTCCATCCAGGGTGTATCCTGCCTTAATGCCCACAGACACCTGAGATAGACACAGACTCCCCGTGACCCGAGGGAAGATCGGATACAGCGCTAGAAGATGAATGAATGAATGAATGAATGAATGATATCTGGACTCTGACTCGGCCAATCAATGTCTTTTTTTTAAGACATTCCTTGGTGGATTTGCTTAAATGCCTAGGTTGCATTCCCCATTTTCAGCCCACCTTCAACTCTCTAACTGGAAATCCTCTACAAGATTTTATTGACAGATCTGAGAACTGAAATTTCCCTGAATAATAGGGAGTCGCCCTGGCCCAGAGGCAGAAAAGCAGCCCCAGACCTTCACATTTCCACCACCATGCTTCACTGTTGGGAGATCTTTTCAAGGAATTCCGCGCTGGCTTTTCTCCAAACATGGACTCATTTGTCCAAAGAGTGGACTTACAAAAAGCCTCGGATTTGAAACTGAAAGCTTTGTTCTTTTTTGAGAGCAGAGACTACCATAAATGTTATGTTTCTTCCATTTTTATCTGATTGTAGACACATATACATTTACTCCAGAGAGGTCTGCAACTATCTAGAGGTGATGTTTGGGTTGGCCTTTATATCATTTATTGTTTCTCTGGTGCTTCTTGATGATAGTTTTGATGGACGTCCACTTTGGGGAAGAATTGTGAACATGTTGATTACCATCCATCTGTCTCCTTGCCACTACATTGGTTTGGGTGTTTCAAAGCCACTTACCTAAGGATGTCTAAATTGACTGGTTTGATTAATTAAGCACCCAAATGTATTTCACCTGAATCTGTTACCTGCTTGACTCTACCAATGCAGTTCAGGCTTCACTTACTTTTGCACAAACAATAATTCAATCTTTCATGTAGTGTCGGGTACTCACAAAATTCCCTCTAAATAAACATATGCAACTAAACAAAATACATCTGACAAAGTTATAAAAAGCATGTGATAATAAAATCGAGGTATGATAATGATGATAAAACCTAGGTAAAACAACAAAAATGTCTGAACAGCTCAAAGGTTTGAACCCTGTATACATACATACATACATACCTCAGCTTACGGATTTGTTCTGGAACATGACTAATATACTTAAATATTAGTACGCTGAAAATACTGAATAAAATACATAATACTAAATACATACTGGTTGTAACTACAACCAATATGTACTAATAATGTACTTTTTACTTTTTTAGCATTTAATAATTGTGCCTTAACATCAAAAGAGGAATCATTATCTATACTGCGGACTTAGAGCTTTTGAGAAGAGTGTATGTTAGCATGATGGAGATGACATTCGGAGGTGGAGGAGGGAGAATTATTGTATGGAAAGAGAATATCCTTCCATTATGATACTGGGCTAAAACAATGCTCTCGATATGAACTCAACAAAGGGAATGAGGGGTTAATTGACTGAACAGCACAGCGTTGGTGGGCATCTCGCAAGAATGAAGATACAATCTTTTTTTTACAAATTCCGAATTATAAAATGAATTACTCAGTTACTGGTACACTTGTAAGCCGAAGTTCCACTGTATATGTGTGTACACCTCATATTCATAAATTATATCTCCTTGCCATTCCATATATTCTCAGACCTAATGAGGTATTTGGCATGATTTTAATACAAATATAATGACATCATCACTAGTAATAAAGACGTTGATGCATAAACCTGTTAATGATAATAATATCTTATTCTATAAGTAGCATTTATGTGATATCATAGTGACTGCCTAACCTTTTAAATACCAAATCCCCCATTGGTGAGCCCGGAGTTACAGTAAACACTATCAACTCTTAGAATAAATAATGCTGTCGGACAGTCTGAAGGATTTGTTATGTGTTTATCCCTCTGCTTAGAAAGTCTAAAATGTTATAAACAAGAAAATGTAATAACAAAACACAACACAACAAATGAATTATTAAATAATATGATTTACAGTGAAGAATTAAATAATAAGCAGACTACAAAAAGGGTTTATATTCCTTTCGAAAGTTTTTGGAACACTGGTACTTAATTTTGACTAGAAACAGTGAGAGTTGTATTAGGATCGAATGGTTCATTTAACAAATGAATGCATTCAAACGTCAAGATTGATTATTTTTTGGTGTAGTATTCTGGTCGTGTTTTTGTCAAACCCTCAGTCGGTTTGGGGCCGCAGTGAGAGCTATCCATGGTACCGCACTATAACCTTCCTGCAAGAAAAGCAGAACAACTCCAAGATTACTATTACTTGCGCTTACCGCCTTTGACAGCAGATGTGCCACGGCATACATTAATGTGTGACCATTTTATTCAGATCCAATAAAAGGCATTTCAAAGACAAAAACAATGGACGATGGTATTGTCTCTACCCTGTTTTTTGTGGGGGATCTCGTACAGTAAATGAAACCGACCTGGCTTGCCTATGCATCCTGGAGGCGGCATCTTGGTGCAATCATTCATTTGCTGTACAAGTTCGTGATCTGACTGGTAAAAGCCATGGCTTACCTTCCGAACCCAGTCGACGGTCAAAACACACGCGAATTCTCGTGCCTTCTGTCCGTCCCACCAGCAGACGCGCTTAACCGCAAACCCGCATCATTCCGAGAGTGAGAATATCTGTGGAACGATCAGGAAAATCAGCCAAACGGAGTGGACGCGCCTTTCCTGTGGTGTAGAGGACGCTGCATGGTGACACGCGCGCGTGCTTATTTTTATTTATTTATTTATTTACCCAACACACACACACACACACACACACACACACACACACACACACACACAGGCGCGCTCATGCAATTCATACACCCGCTCCATCCAAGTGTACGTGTGTGTGTGTGTGTGTGTGTGTGTGTCCTGAACGTGTGTACTGTCCTGATAAATAAAGATTTCTCGCATTCCTCATGGTCCTAAAGAGCAATCAGCCCTGGGACATCCTAAACAATCAATTGAAACCGAATTAGGCATGCTATGATTTAATCCGTGCACATAGATGAATTATCATGCGATGTGCTCGTTAAATAAATCAGGATTTCTAAGAAAACACTGCCTGATCGCAATTGTTTATTAGACAGAGCTGTCAAATTTCATCCCAAACTTTGGGCTGGTTTGGAGTCGCTTAACTTATCTAATATTGCCACCTGGCGAGGTTTCTCAGTAAGGACTAGTTTAGAGGAGATAAAAGCCATAACATTACAAATACAAGTCTCCGAGCATTCATTCATTCATTCATTCATCATTTCATCTTCTACCGTGTCACGTCTGTCATAACCACACTAGTGTGTGTGTTTATTTTCCACACACGGGGATTTTCCAAGTGCCAACCCTGTTGTTTTTGGACAATTTTCAGGGGGGAAACCGGAGAACCCGGAGAAAAACCCCTGAGGCACGGGGAGACATGCAAACTCACATTGACACACACATGGCCGAGACGGGAATGGGTGCCAATGTGCGACGTGCTAACCATGTGTGCAATGTTAAACACACGAATTTGTGTGTGTGTGTGTGTGTGTGTGTGTGTGTGTGTGTGTGTGTGTGTGCTGTGTGTGTGTGTGTGTGTGTGGGTGTTGTGAATGTGAACCAGTGTGTGCCCTGCGATGGGTTGGCATTCCAGCGATGAGGTTGGCATTCCATCCAGGGTGTGTATCCTGCCTTAATGCCCATAGACGCCTGAGATAGACACAGACTCCCCGTGACCCGAGGGAAGATCGGATAAAGCGGATATAACAATATATATGTATATATGTACACACTCATCTGGAAAGTATTTTTATTTACAGTAAATGTACTATATATATTGTAGGGGCTTCTTTTGTTTTATTTACTGCCTCATTTCATTCTCCGCTGCGGTGGTATGGAAGCCTAGGTTTCTTTTACAATGTCCTTCAGCTCATCTGCATTTTTTGGTCTCTTGTTTCTTGTTTTTCTCTTAAAAACAAGCAGGCCTGAGATTGTGTATAGTAATAAATAATGATGCAGAAATGTATGATTTTGTTTATCACTGTACACCAGGGGTGGGCAATTATATTTTCCAAAGGGCCACATGAGAAACCTGAGGTGTGTTCGTGGGCCGAACCAACAATAACGTTGAACGTAACTTATGTTCAATATGAATTTTTTCCTCTTGTAAAGAGTGTTAAATATCATTATGTTCATTAGGCTACCCACTATCCTTAAGAATAAGGATATTCTATTTAAGGAAAAGAAAAAAAAAAAAATGGCTGTATTTTTCCTTCATTTTTAACACTGAGCATACTCCAACAACGTCAGCGTTGCTGTGTGGTTATACATTCTTCTCGTGCGGCAAAGAAGCCAAAGCAGTTCAGCGGGCCGGATTAAAAGGACCAAGGGGCCGGATGTGGCCCCCGGGCCGTAGTTTGCCCACCCCTGCTGTACACTGTCTCTGTGAGAAAGGGAGTATTTTCCTACTGAACGGGGCCAATGTTATTAGGGAGTGTTTTGTTGTTGTTTTTACACTGCAACAACACTTTAGGTAAGTGGTATGTGTCAAAGCAATATATAGATGGATGCCAAGACCCAAAGTTTTCAAGCAGAACATTGTCCAAAGCATTACATGGCCTCTGTCAGTTTATCTTCTTAACATCCTGGTCCAATCTCTTCCCCAGTTAAGTGAGCTTTATAAATAAAATGTGTTTTTATTTAGAGTAAACAGAACTCATGATCCCATGTTCAATTTTCTACTGAAGAGACTTAAGGTCATTTGGAGTACTGGGAGCTCTACTGAAGACCTTTTTTGACTCAGTGGTGGCTTCAGCTAATTCTATGGTGTTGTTTGCTGGAGAAGTATCATCTCTTCTGTGGACAGGAAGAAACTGGACAAGTTTATAATGAAGATCAGTTCTGGAGATTCCACTGGACACGGTACAGGACGTGGGAGAAAGGAGGATGGTAAATAAGTGATCATCAATGCTGGAGAACGAATTTTACCCCCTGCATAAGACAGTTTCATCTCTGAGCAGCTCCTTCAGTGACAGACTGTTACATCCTAACATCTTTTCTTGCTGCAGCTGTTAGACTTTATAATCAGAGCTGCTCCCAGTGAACTAGCCACCATAATACAACCGTTAATTCTGCTTTTCGAACGGTACAATAAAAAAATTGACGTGATTCTGTGAAATATTAACTTTATTACTTAGATAACTTTATAACTTAGATATAACAATATGTGCAATATGACTCATGTGCAATATTGTTTTCTCTTGTTTGAAAGTGTTTTTTTTATTTTTAATTTATTTTATTTTTGTAATTATACACAAATAAAGGTTTATCTTTTCTTATCATCTGTTTTGCAAACATACATGAAGCTTGAAGTTTGAAATTTAGGTAACTGTGTATAGCTAGGTGCATGTACATATATATATATATATATATATATATATATATATATATATATATATATCTATATATATATATATATATATACAAACCGGATTCCAAAAAAGTTGGGACACTATACAAATCGGTGAATAAAAACTGAATGCAATGATGTGTAGGTGCCAACTTCTAATATTTTATTCAGAATAGAACATAACACACGAAACAAAAGTTTAAACTGAGAAAATGTACCATTTTAAGGGAAAAATATGTTGATTCAGAATTTCATGGTGTCAACAAATCCCAAAAAAGTTGGGACAAGGACATTTTCACCACTGTGTGGCATCTCCCCTTCTTTTTACAACACTCAACAGACGTCTGGGGACAGAGGAGACCAGTTTCTCCAGTTTAGAAATAGGAATGCTCTCCCATTCTTGTCTAATACAGGCCTCTAACTGTTCAATCGTCTTGGGCCTTCTTTGTCGCACCTTCCTCTTTATGATGCGCCAAATGTTCTCTATAGGTGAAAGATCTGGACTGCAGACTGGCCATTTCAGTACCCGGATCCTTCTCCTACGCAGCCATGATGCTGTGATTGATGCAGAATGTGGTCTGGCATTATCTTGTTGGAAAATGCAGGGTCTTCCCTGAAAAAGATGACGTCTGGATGGGAGCATATGTTGTTCTAGAACCTGAATATATTTTTCTGCATTGATGGTGCCTTTCCAGACATGCAAGCTGCCCATGCCACACGCACTCATGCAACCCCATACCATCAGAGATGCAGGCTTCTGAACCGAGCGTTGATAACAACTTGGGTTGTCCTTGTCCTCTTTGGTCCGGATGACATGGCGTCCCAGATTTCCAAAAAGAACTTCGAATCGTGACTCGTCTGACCACAGAACAGTCTTCCATTTCGCCACACTCCATTTTAAATGATCCCTGGCCCAGTGTAAACGCCTGAGCTTGTGGATCTTGCTTAGAAATGGCTTCTTCTTTGCACTGTAGAGTTTCAGCTGGCAACGGCGGATGGCACGGTGGATTGTGTTCACTGACAATGGTTTCTGGAAGTATTCCTGAGCCCATTCTGTGATTTCCTTTACAGTAGCATTCCTGTTTGTGGTGCAGTGTCGTTTAAGGGCCCGGAGATCACGGGCATCCAGTATGGTTTTACGGCCTTGACCCTTTCTCACAGAGATTGTTCCAGATTCTCTGAATCTTTGGATGATGTTATGCACAGTTGATGATGATAGATGCAAAGTCTTTGCAATTTTTCGCTGGGTAACACCTTTCTGATATTGCTCCACTATCTTTCTGCGCAACATTGTGGGAATTGGTGATCCTCTACCCATCTTGGCTTCTGAGAGACACTGCCACTCTGAGAAGCTCTTTTTATACCCAATCATGTTGCCAATTGACCTAATTTGTGTTAATTGGTCTTCCAGCTCCTCGTTATGCTTAAATTTACTTTTTCCAGCCTCTTACTGCTACTTGTCCCAACTTTTTTGGGATTTGTTGACACCATGAAATTCTGAATCAACATATTTTTCCCTTAAAATGGTACATTTTCTCAGTTTAAACTTTTGTTTCGTGTGTTATGTTCTATTCTGAATAAAATATTAGAAGTTGGCACCTACACATCATTGCATTCAGTTTTTATTCACGATTTGTATAGTGTCCCAACTTTGTTGGAATCCGGTTTGTATATGAAAGAAATAAAACAAATAATAAAAAAAGATTAAAAGCACAGGAGAAAGAGTGTGTTTTAAGCATTAATTTACTCTCATGTGGTTATTGATATTGACTAATATATTGATTTTGATATTGAGATTAATATTGATTTTTCTGCAGGTGGTGCAACTGTGAAACATATTGACCACATTTACTGTACCACAGGCATACTTACAATTACAACATCTTCTGGCAAAATTTCTCTACAGACATATTTCTAGAAATCTAATGTCTGAATAATATTAATGTCTAATAAAATATATAAAAAAATCGACTTGCAGAAGAAAGACAGAAACCATACATGAGCCAAAGCGATCACCACAAATAAAAAAACATAGGCATTCATAATATATTGTAGCTACACTACATGGACAAATGCTCCTCCATCCAAAAAGGTGGTTTTGAAGAGTTATACTTATTCAGCTACAAGGGTCTTAATCAAATTGCCTCTTGAGTTATAGGAAATCTCTTAGTGCTGCACTCAGAATACTTTACTACCCTCATAGGAAAATCATTTTTATTCAGTACTGTATCAAAACTAACAGGGAATAAAAGCACCACCTTAACATACATGCCATCAATAAATAATGATGATTTTATGAACTTTTTCAATAAAAAGATGAAGCATATGAGGAAAATACAGAGTAATACTATTAATCCATTTTATGTTATACACATCCCTTTAGATAGCACAATAATTATAGCATATAATCAATTTCATTGTTTTGCTTCTATTTAAGGGAATGAATTAATTTCATGTGTTTCCTCTACAAAACCTAAACTTATGTTCTTCAAGTCTCTTCAAACAGATAAGTAATAAAAAGTAATAAAAAGAAATAAAAAGAAATAATAAAATGTTCTATTAGCACTGGTTATCTACCTAAATCTTTAACACTGGCAGTTATCAAGCCCTTAATTAAGAAACCTGACCTTGACCCCTGCCAGTTGTACAACTATAGACCAATATCAAACCTCCCCTTTATCTCCAAGATTCTATAAAATGTTTTAACACAGTAATTAAATTCACACCTACTTAAGAATAACATTTTTTAAATGTACCAGTAAAAAAAAAAAAAAAGACTGGGGACATCGTCGGATGGTGGAAGGAGTACTTTGAGGATCTCCTCAACCCCGGAATCATGCCTTCCGATGAGGAAGCAGAGGCCATGGGTTCAGAGGTGGCATCATCTATCATCCAAGCTGAAGTCACCGAGGTAGTTGAGAAGCTTCTCGGTGGCAGAACAGTGGGGGTGGATGAGATCCGCCCTGAGTACCTGAAGTCCCTGGATGTTGTGGGGATGTCTTGGCTGACACGCCTTCGCAATATAGCGTGGCAGTTGGGGACAGTGCCTTTGGAGTGGCAGACCGGAGTGGTGGTTCCTCTTTTTAAGAAAGCGGACCGGAGGGTGTGCTCCAACTATAGGGGGATCACACTCCTCAGCCTTCCTAGGAAGGTCTATGCCAGGGTACTGGAAAGGAGAATTCGGCCTTTAGTCGAACCCCGGATTCAGGAGGAACAATGCGGTTTTCGACCTGGCTGTGGAACACTGGACCATCTCTATACCCTCTACAGGGTGATGGAGGGATAATGGGAGTTTGCCCAACTGGTCCACATGTGCTTTGTGGAATTGAAGAAGGCGATTATACCGTGTCCCTCGCTGCACTCTGTGGGGGGTCCTCCGGGAGTATGGGGTCCGAGGCCCTCTGTTGAGGGCTGCTCTTTCTCTGTATGCACGGAGCAGGAGTTTGGTTCGCATTGCCGGCAGTAAGTCAGACTGTTTCCGGTGGTTTCTGTTTTGGTAAATGACTTGTTATTGGCCTCACATCAGGGCTGTGTTTCCTTGCTAGTGTTGCTTGATCTTAGGTCACAGTATCTTACTTGCTAGACTAGAGCATGTTGGAATAAAGGGAATATAAAGGGAAAAGTAATTAAATGTAATCAGTTGTCTTCTTACCATAATAATATGTATGTTTATAAAGTAATTGAAAAGTTACACTACTTATTATATTTTGAATAAGGTAACTTGTTATCTGTAATCTATTACATTTGCAAAGTAACCTTCCCAACTCTGTATGTAAACATGGTATTAGCTTCCATTGCAATGCGGATAATAAACAGTTGTATGTTTCAGAAAAACCAGATGAGAGAGATCAGCTTAATAACGTTGTGGATGTCTGATAACCTCCTTCTCCTTCTCAGACACCTTCAGACTCACCTTCTCCTTCTCAGACAAGATAGAGGTACTTTTACTAGGACCACATGAAGCTAGAAGAAAACTTGCTGGAAATTCTGTACCATTATGATCCTCCACGCTTATTTAGATAACCTTAGGAGCAGGTTATATAAGACCTCAAATAATGAAGACTACAGCAGGAGGCAGACCTTTCTCCAAAAAAGCCCCACAACTATGGAATAACCTTTTAATTAGTGTTTGGGATTCAGACACAGTGTCAGTGCTGAAGTCAAGTCTGAAAACGCATTTATTTACACAAGCATTTAATCAGTAGTCTTTTCTTAGGTAAAAGAAAGATGTGGAAGGATTATAGATATAGAGAATTTGGAGAACTGTGATATTTGTGAATTTGATGGCGGTGTGGTGGGCTGGCTATTATCCCAGAGATCCCTCATGTCTGTGTTCCCATCTGGCTCTCCATTTTAGTTATTATGCTATAGCTAGTATGTGCTAGTATTGCACAGTCCACAACTGTGCAGTGTCTTTAATCCATCTCTCTCTCTCTCTCTCTCTCTCTCTCTCTCTCATTCCCTGTGTTATACATGCACCTGAGTGACCAGTGTTCCTGCCCTTCTCCTCGGGCCTGCCCATTTGTCCCAGATTGCCTCTGGATGGTATTGTCTTGGATTGGATCTGAGAAACTATGGAGCCTCTAGGATGGTAGGTGTCTGGGGCTCTTGCATTTGGCACTGACCAAGCAGCCTTGGACATACCTGTGACACCTCTAACCATACGGGCAAAAGGAGAGAGAGTCCGTCTTTGGCCCGGGTGATCAGAGCCTGGGACTTCATTCACGGCGTGGAGAAGGAGTGGGCGAGAGCCTGTTGCCTGCTGGGGCATACGTCCTGCGCTGTGGGCATTCTGGTGGAGCAGGCTCTGTGAGAGAGAGGCATTATGGATTTCCTCATGCAGGAACCATTCCATGGGCTGAGAATGAGCTTGAAAGGGTTGATCAGTTCATGGTCTGTGTGGTTGTCGGGGGCATAGACTCAAGACAACAAACTTCGCGGATACTGGATGTTCGTTGTGATCAGTGATAACTGTGTATGGAAGCTCTGCCCCTCCCTCAATGGCCATATTTGTGAAGGCAAGAGAGGTGATAAGGAGGTGATGGTAGGTATGGCCTTGTGCAGTGTCTTTAATCCATCTCAGATGATATTGTGAAGGAAGATGGTGGTAGGTTTTGCTAAAAGGATGGAGGTGGAAGTGGTAAATACATATTTGAATAAAGTGGCGCATAGGATGATGTATAAGAGTAGAGGAAGGTGCACACAGGTGGACTCTATTCTGTGCAGGAGATGTCACCTGAAAGAGATTGGAGACTGGTGGCCAGTGTAGCTAGACAACATTGGATGGTGGTCCATAGTATGGCTTTGGAGGGGAAGATGAGGAGTAGATCGAGCACTGATAAAATAATAAGATGGTGGAACGTGAATGCGGAAGACATAAGGAGAAAGAGAATCAGAATGATGAGAAAGGTAGGCGGGAGTATAAGGTGATGAGGCAGAAGGTGAAGAGGGATGTGGCAAAGACTGGGCAAAAGGTATATGAGGAGCTGTATGCAAAAGTTAGACACTAAGGAAGGAGAAAAGGATCTGTACCAGTCGGCCAGGCAGAGCGATCGAACTGGGAAGGATGTGGTGCAAGTTAGAGCAGTAAATGATGCAGATTGAAATGTGCTGAATAGTGAGTACAGTGTTTTGAGAAGGTGGAGGGAGTATTTTTTACAGCTGTTGAATGAGAAAAATAAGAGGAAGTGAAGGGTGGTAAAAGTTAAGAAAGAGGAGGTTTAAGACAGATGGCAGTGGATCCTAAATAGATCCACTATTTTAGATCCTAAATTGATTTTTTACAGGATTTTGGAAGATGAGAGGGAGAAGAAAAAGTGGGCTTGTACTGATTTTTAAGAATAAGGAAGATGTGTAGACCTGCAGTAACTACAGGGGAATACGTTTGATCGGTCACAGCATGACGTTATGGGAAATAGTGGAAGCTGGTGGTTCAGTGGTTAGCACGTTCGCCTCACACCGCCAGGGCCCGGGTTCTCCGGTTTCCTCCTGGTCCAAAACATGCATGGTAGGTTGATTGGCACCTTGGAAAATTGTCCCTAGTGTATGAATGTGTGTGTGTGTGTGTGTGTGTGTGTGTGTGTGTGTGCCCTGCGATGGGTTGGCATTCCATACAGGGTGTATCCTGCCTTAATGCCCATAGACGCCTAAGATAGGTACAGGCCCCCCGTGACCTGTGGGAAAATCGGATAAAGCGGTAGAAGATAGAAGATGGTAGAAGATGTATGAATGAATGAATGAATGAATGAATGGAAGCTAGGTTGAGAGAAGAGATGAACATCTGTGAGCAACAGTATGGTTTGCAGAGCACTACAGAGGCCATATTTGCTGTGAGGATGTTGGTGCAGAGGTATACAGAAGGTCAAAAGGAATAGCATTGTGTGTTTGTGGATCTAGAGAAATCTAGAGAAAAGTGATCTAGAGGATCTAGAGAAAGTGTCAAGAGAGGACTTGTGGTATTGTCTGTGGAAGTGAGGTGTAGCAGAGATACATGTGAGGGTAGTGCAAGGACAGGTATGAGGACAGCATGACAGAAATGAAGTGTAAAGTAGGAACAACAGACTTGGTTCGAGGTAGAGATGGGATTGCATGAAGGATCATCTCTGAGCTCTTCTCTGATTGAAGTGGTAATGGACAGGATGAAAGACGAGGACAATCAGGAGCCTCCAGGGACTATGATGTCTGTGGATGATATTGTGATTTGTGTTGAGAGTATGGAGCAGGTTGAAGAGTTTGCAGAGCTGAAGAGAAAGGGGATGAAAGTCAGTAGGAGTAAGACAGAGTACATGTGTGTGAATGAGATGGAAGGTGGTGTAGTTGCAGGGAGAAGAGGTGAGAGGTGGATGAGTTTGCATACCTGGGATCAACAGTGAAGTGCGTTGAAAGTGAAGTATAGAGTGCAGACTAGTATAGGAGTTGGTGGAAGGAGTGTCATGAATAATTTGCAGTTGAAGAGTATCTGCAAGAGTGAAAGGGAAAGTTTATAGGACTGTGGTGAGATCTGCGATGTCGTATGGTTTAGAGACAGTGGAGTTGGCTAAAAGACAGGAGGCGGAGCTGTTGGTGGCAGAGTTGACGATGTTGAGATGTTCATTGGAGGATGTGTCGAGGATGTACAGGATTAGAAATGACTTTATTAGAGGGATGTAGTGCATACAGCACATGTAGCATGTTTTGACAAGATAAAGGAGGTTAGATTGAGATGGTTTGGACATGTGCAGAGGAGGGACATGGGGTACATAGGGAGAAGAATGCTGAGGATGGAGGTATCGGGCAGGAGGAAAAGAAGAAGGCCAAGGAGGAGGTTTATGGTGAGGGAAGACATGCATTTAATTGGGGTGAAAGATTCATATGTAGAGAACAGGGTTGTATGGAGAAGCTGCATGAACCCCTATCAGTAGCAGCCTAAAGAGGAAAAAGAAGAATATGAAATATTGAGATTAAATCTTTCCAAAACATGCTTATCAGGATAAATTGATTAAAAGCTTTTGTTAGACACTTACATTATTTTTTTTTTGTATTTTGTTATTCATACAAAACATTTACCAAACTTTAACCTAATAGATATTACAAAATATAGAGGACCAAAAAGATCATGGTGCAGGTCACAACGCAGAGTGAAGAGCATTCTTTGTTCATTAATTTTGTCATCACACTGTTGTTTTAAAAAAATATTTCCACAATAATTATATCTGTTGATTTCCTCTGAAATACACTTAAAAAAAAAAAAAGATGCAACATTACATTCTGTGTATCTTTAACACCCTGAGCTTCTGTTCAAATTTCCTACAGAAGTCCTAAGAGATTAGAAAATTTTTTCTTACTTGTTTTTGTGTGATCTCAAGTCAAAAGTCAAATAATATCATAACCACATGATCATGGCAATCTCTGTGTATTTGGAATAAGAATATGTGTTACAGAAGTGGCCGTGCATATATATATATATATATATATACACACACACACACACACACACATACATATATACAGTGGTGTGAAAAACTATTTGCCCCCTTCCTGACTTTTTATTCTTTTGCATGTTTGTCACACAAAATGTTTCTGATCATCGAACACATTTTAATATTAGTCAAAGATAACACAAGTAAACACAAAATGCAGTTTTTAAATGAATGTTTTTATTATTTAGTGAGAAAAAAAAATCCAAACCCACATAGCCCTGTGTGAAAAAGTGATTGCCCCCCCTTGTTAAAAAATAACTTAACTGTGGTTTATCACACCTGAGTTTTTCTGTAGCCACCCCCTAGGCCTGATTACTGCCACACCTGTTTCAATCAAGAAATGACTTAAACAGAAGCTACCTGACACAGAGAAGTAGACCAAAAGCACCTCAAAAGCTAGACATCATGCCAAGATCCAAAGAAATTCAGGAAGAAATGAGAACAAAAGTAATTGAGATCCATCAGTCTGGTAAAGGTTATAAAGCCATTTCTAAAGCTTTGGGACTCCAGCGAACCACAGTGAGAGCCATTATCCACAAATGGCAAAAACATGGAACAGTGGTGAACCTTCCCAGGAGTGGCCGGCCGCCCAAAATTACCCCAAGAGCGCAGAGACAACTCATCCGAGAGGTCACAAAAGATCCCAGGGCAACATCCAAAGAACTGCAGGCCTCACTTACCTCAATTAAGGTCAGTGTTCACGACTCCACCATAAGAAAGAGACTGGGCAAAAACGGCCTGCATGGCAGAGTTCCAAGACGCAAACCACTATTAAGCAAAAAGAACATTAAGGCTCGTCTTAATTTTGCTAAAAAACATCTCAATGACTGCCAAGACTTTTGGGAAAATATCTTGTGGACTGACGAGACAAAAGTTGAACTTTTTGGAAGGTGCGTGTCCCGTTACATCTGGCGTAAAAGTAACACAGCATTTCATAAAAAGAACATCATACCAACAGTAAAATATGGTGGTGGTGGTAGTGTGATGGTCTGGGGTTGTTTTGCTGCTTCAGGACCTGGAAGGCTTGCTGTGATAGATGGAAGCATGAATTCTAATGTCTACCAAAAAATCCTGAAGGAGAATGTCCGGCCATCTGTTCGTCAACTCAAGCTAAAGCGATCTTGGGTGCTGCAGCAGGACAATGACCCAAAACACACCAGCAAATCCACCTCTGAATGGCTGAAAAAAAACAAAATGAAGACTTTGGAGTGGCCTAGTCAAAGTCCTGACCTGAATCCCATTGAGATGCTGTGGCATGACCTTAAGAAGGCGGTTCATGCTAGAAAACCCTCAAATAAAGCTGAATTACAACAACTTCTGCAAAGATGAGTGGGCCAAAATTCCTCCAGAGCGCTGTAAAAGACTTGTTGCAAGTTATCGCAAACGTTTGATTGCAGTTATTGCTGCTAAGGGTGGCCCAACCAGTTATTAGGTGCAGGGGCAATTACTTTTTCACACAGGGCTATGTGGGTTTGGATTTTTTTTTTCTCACTAAATAATAAAAACATTCATTTAAAAACTGCATTTTGTGTTTACTTGTGTTATCTTTGACTAATATTAAAATGTGTTCGATGATCAGAAACATTTTGTGTGACAAACATGCAAAAGAATAAAAAGTCAGGAAGGGGGCAAATAGTTTTTCACACCACTGTATATATATATATATATATATATAATATATATATATATATATTATATATATAGCTTACTATTTAAACTACTTTTTTTTTAATATATATATTTTCTCATCAAATAGAAATGACAAAGAGGGGGCGTGGACACTGGCAAGCGTGTATGATTATTATGGATGCCCAGTTTCCTGACAAGCTGGCTTTTGCAAAAACCTTTCGGCACTGATAGCTTTATGGGTAAATCTCTGGGTTATTGATCATAATGTCGGGTGGTTCAAACCACAGTATGTCCAAGTTGCCAGTTTTGGCGTCTTGAGCAGGTCCTTTAACTCTGACTTGAGCTCCGACCCCTGATTCCTAACATCTCTGGGATATGATTAGTAAGATTTTCACTGTGCTGTAATCTATATGTCACAAGGAAACAATTTCCTTGCTCTTGCGCTGCCTGTGTCTTTTTTTTCCTTCTCTCTTTATCAATTTAAATAGTCGAATCTGTTGTTTTCTTCTTTCTCTAACACCTTTTACTCGTCTTATTCGGGGTCACTTTGTCAGACCAGTGCACCCTGGCATGTATATATATATATATATATAGATATATATATATATATATATATATATATATATATATATATATATATATATATATATATATATGTGTGTGTGTGTGGGTGTGTCTGTGTGTGTGTGTAATACCGTACTATTTAAACTACTTTTTTTAAAATATATATTTTCTCATCAAATTGAAATAAAAGAGGGGGGCGTGGACACTGGCAAGCGTGTATGGTTATTATGGATGGTTCTGCCTCTACAACATGCTCTTATGACAAATTATTATTTTTTATGTTTACGAATAAACAATGTTTGTTTTGTCAAGGTCACGAGGAATTTAAATCGTCAGTAAAAACTTTTGTTATGTTGAGATCACAAGAAAAAAAAGAAAAGGAAAAGAAATATACTAAAACATGACCTCATAGTATTTCCGTAAGCCTCCAACACACACACACACACACACACACACACACACACACACACACACACACACACACACACACACACACACACACACACCACACACACACACACACACACACACACACACACACACACACACACACACACACACCTTTCACTTCCGGTTTTCGAGCGGAAGACATACCCAGACGTGTTCTCTTCAGGAGAGGAGACATGGTGGATAAGGTTTCTATCGGTCCAACACATCTTTAAGGATAATAAAAACGTGTTCAGGCTGGGCAACGATACAAGAAGAAAATCTCAGCGAGTGAGGCAGAAAGTGGTGAAGCCGCGGAGGTCGTGTAACGCTGGAGGTAAAAGATCATTATGGGTTGTTTTCCTCTTTTTAACGGAGGCTTAGCTACGGGTCGGGCCGCGCTGGGAGTCCCGGGGCTAGCGTTTCCTCAACAGCTTAGCATACTAGCTAACAGTCTGCTCGTCCACAACATCACATTCATTTTACTCGTTCTGTACTTTCTCCCATTCTCCACACCGCCGCGCCCGGGGGAGAACATGGGCTATGTACAGCGACCTGACAGCTCCTGAAGGCGGTGTGTTGTGCTAGCTTGGCGGGGGGGGAGTGGCTCAGCGAGGAAGCGGTATGAAGTGAGTCAGCACAGGCTTCTGATGGAGTTCATATCAGTGGAAAGCACGCGTGTTAGAGTTAATAAACTACTTCCGGTAGCGTGTCCGAGTTTATTATGGAGCCGAAGCGATGTGGCCTCGTGCTGTGGATTCGGCTCGTGTGGGAGTGAAACTTGGCACGAGTGACACACGGACGAAGTGGAAGTGGAGAGAGGGACGTTTCAAACAAGGCCCCGGGTTACTCCGCTCGCTCTCCTCTCTCTCTCTCTGTCTCTGTCTACTCTCTCTGTCTCTCTCTCTCTCTCTCTCTCTCTCTGTCTCTCTCTGTCTCTCTCTCTCTCTCTCTCTCTCTCGTCTCTCTGTCTCTCTCTCTCTCTCTCTCTCTGTCTCTCTCTCTCTCTCTCTCTCTCTCTGTCTCTCTCTCTCTCTCTCTGTCTCTCTCTCTCTCTCTCTCTCTCTGTCTCTCTCTCTGTCTCTCTATCTGTCTGTCTCTCTGTCTCTCTCTGTCTCTCTCTCTCTCTGTCTCTCTCTCTGTCTCTCTCTGTCTCTCTGTACTCTCCGGTCTCTCTCTCTCTCTCTCTCTCTCTCTCTGTCTCTCTCTCTCTCTCTGTCTCTCTCTCTCTCTCTCTGTCTCTCTGTCTCTCTGTCTCTCTCTCTCTCTCTCTCTGTCTCTGTCTCTACTCTCTCTCCTCTGTCTCTCTCTCTCTCTGTCTCTCTCTCTCTGTCTCTCTCTCCTCTCATGTCTCTCTCTCTCTCTCTCTCTCTCTCTGTCTCTCTTGTCTGTCTCTCTCTCTCTGTCTCTCTCTCTCTCTGTCTCTCTCTCTCTCTCTCTCTCATGTCTCTCTCTCTCTCTCTCTCTCTCTCTCTGTCACTCTCTCTCTGCGTCTCTCTCTCTCTGTCTCTCTCTCTCTCTCTGTCTCTCTCTCTCTCTCTTCCCCTTACTGTCTCTCTCTATCTCTCTCTCTCTTCTGTCACTCCTCTCTCTCTGTCTCTCTCTCTCTCTCTCTCTCTGTCTCTCTCTCTCTCTCTCTGTCTCTCTCTCTGTCTCTCTGTCTCTCTCTGTCTCTCTCTCTCTGTCTCTCTCTCTCTCTGTCTCTCTCTCTCTCTCTGTCTGTCTCTCCTCCTCTATCTCTCTCTCTCTGTCTCTCTGTCTCTCTCTCTCTCTGTCTCTCTCTCTCTCTGTCTCTCTCTCTGTGCTCTCTCTCTCGGTCACTCTCTCTCCCTCTCTCTCGTCTCTCTCTCTCTCTGTCTCTCTCTCTCTCTGTCTCTCTCTCTCTCCATCTCATCACCTCTGTCTCTCTTCCCTGTCTCTCTCTCCTCTCTGTCTATCTCTCTGTCTCTCTCCTCTATCTCTCCTCTCTCTCTCTCTCTCTCTCTCTCTCTCTCTCTCTTTCTCTCACTCTGTCTGACTCTCTCTTTCTCTCTCTCTCTCTCTCTCTCTCTCTCTCTCTCTCTCTCTCTGTGTGTCTCTCTCCTCTGTTCTCTCTCTCTTTTTGTCTCTCTCACTCTCTCTCATGTCTCTCTGAACTAAGAGGAAAAGAATTTAGATTTACTGTACTAAGTTAACGCCCACTGGTCCGGAACTGGATGGGGTGAGTCACGTGATATTATTGGTAGCATGACCGCAGGCTTTTGGTTAATGGCGAAATGACTATTTATAAGAAAATAAGTAGGACTCCATACATCCGGGAAGCTTCCTTAACATGGGAAGTGGGAGCTCAGTAGGTTCCACCGCCATAATAGCCAAACTGACATTTCTGGCCCCTTGAGCAAGGCCCTTAACCTATATGTTTCAGGGCGACTGTATCATGACCGACCCCAGTTTCCTGACAAGCTGGCTTTTGCAAAAACCTTTCGGCACTGATAGCTTTATGGGTAAATCTCTGGGTTATTGATCATAATGTCGGGTGGTTCAAACCACAGTATGTCCAAGTTGCCAGTTTTGGCGTCTTGAGCAGGTCCTTTAACTCTGACTTGAGCTCCGACCCCTGATTCCTAACATCTCTGGGATATGATTAGTAAGATTTTCACTGTGCTGTAATCTATATGTCACAAGGAAACAATTTCTTGCTCTTGCGCTGCCTGTGTCTTTTTTTTCCTTCTCTCTTTATCAATTTAAATAGTCGAATCTGTTGTTTTCTTCTTTCTCTAACCCTTTTACTCGTCTTATTCGGGGTCACTTTGTCAGACCAGTGCACCCTGGCATGTTGTGAGTAATCTGAATCACATCTGGCCATGTGTCTTTATTTGTTTGACAGCTGTCATGGTGGGCGAGAGGCGCAATGGGAACCTGCTGGTTCAGCTTGGTCCCAAGCTTCAGGCATACCCGGAGGAGCTGATCCGTCAAAGGCGTACACACGATGGCCAGACGGAGTACCTGATCCGCTGGAGCCTGCAATCCGTGGACGATGGCACAAGCTCGTGGTAGGCGGCGCAAACGAAGGAGGCAGCAGCAGTAGTGGTAACTCTGGTGTGGGAGGCTCCGGTGGCTGTGCTTCGGGAGAGAACAAGACAGAAAACATCCTGATGTGGATGTCTACTGAGGACGTTTACGCCAACTGTCCTACACTGCTGGGAAAGCGTCCGCTGCAGGAGGAGAAGGCAAGACCCAGTGGCCAGTTTTCCTCCGACGTCACCTTCGATGAGGTAGACCTTTGTGACATGAAGGAGGACGTGAAAAACCTCGTCGAGCGTGCTCGGAAGCAGATGGCCAAAAACAATGATTTTGCCATTAGCCTCACGCACACCATTCACGTGCTGAGTGCCTATGCAAGCATTGGTTCACTGGTGGGAGTATTCAAGGAGACTGGAGCACTGGACCTGCTCATGGAGCTTCTGGGAAACAAAGAGCGACAGACCCGCCGCAGTGCTGGCAAGATGCTGCGCGCTCTGGCTTCTCACGATGCTGGTATGTCACAACTGTCAATGTACTGTACACACCAAGGGATGGGATCAGTGTTTAAACAGCAGATTACACTAGATAATGGGCTGGGGGCGTGGCAACTTTCATTTTAATAATTGCTGGGATCAACATATTTACGCACAATATGTTGATGTTACGTCATATAGCACACTCACGATGAACATATACATTTTTATTAACAGGATAAAAGCCCCAAAATGTTCTGCCTATTCAGAATCCAATGTCCACTAAACATGTTGCTGGACTGTAATACTTTTACCTTTTTGAGAAACTTGTTTTATTCTGCCGATACTTTTGAAAAGGTTTTTCTCCGGGTTCTCCGGTTTCCTCCCCCGGTCCAAAAACATGCACGGTAGGTTGATTGGCACCTTGGAAAAATTGTCCCTAGTGTATGAATGTGTGTGTGAATGTGTGTATGTGTGTGTGTGTGCCTTGCGATGGGTTGGCATTCCATCCAGGGTGTATCCTGCCTTAATGCCCATATATGCCTGAGACTCCCCGTGACCCGAGGGAAGATCGGATATAGCAGTAGAAGATGAATAAATGATTGTTTTGGTCATTAGGAGACCCGTGTCATTGTCGCCAGTTTCCAGTTTGTACCTTAGTATGAAGCTTCTGTGGTACTTCTTCATTCAGTAATATGTTTATAAGGATAGTTTATCCAAGAAAAAATCAAGTCCAGAGATGCGTAATAATTGTTTTCCTGCTTTTTTTTTTTTTGTGGTCATTGTTGACTGACCAACAAACTTCTGTGAAACATTCTGCTCAGTTCAAGCTGTCCAGGTGTTTATATACAAGCATGCATGTACTGGATGTGAGATGTGGCAGAGAGAAAGAGATGATTCACCCGTTCTTCTATAACAACCGATTCTTATATTGAATGAGAGACTGAAATTCATACTGTCCTTTTCGCTTTGCCTTGTTCCTGATTTTGTTTTATGATTACAGAAGGGGTGTATCTGAAGCGCAGTGTGTTTGTTTTTCCTGTTACTGCCTCCTTGAACCTTGTTTACGTGTATTTGTGATTACTAGTGTTGGTGTTTTACTCACATTCAAATGTTTAATTTTTCATTTCATTAGTTATAGTCAGTGTTTTCAGTAATTCATCAGATGATGGTCCTCTCACACAATAAAAATATGTGTGTATCTTGAAATATTCCAGCCCTGTAAATGTGTGTAGAGTTTTGGATCGGGACCAGTTGTTGAGTATGGCTTTTGTTGAAATTGCTTCATTTCTTTTTACTGAGACTTGGGTTAGGGTTAGGCCAATTTGGTAAGCAGTTACAGTGACCATACATCACTGGCTCAAGGTCAGTTGTAAATAATGTTGCCACCTTTCACAGCGTCTCCCCAATTCTGACCCTGTGACTGCTCTCAGAAAAGTACACAGTTTTGCCATTTTTTATTTTGGACCGAATGGATGGCTCAACGTAATGCTTGTGTTTTTGTTTGGGTCTTTCTCGTGTCACTCGTCGCTTGGTAGAGTTTTGTATAAACAAACCTCTCGCAACACATCTAATTCACATAGCAGCCTTGTTCAGCGGATGTTTTCTAAGGACACTTTTAGAGTTTAATCTGCACGTTTGTTCGTGAGGTCGAGTGAAAACCCGGTGCTACGCCGAGCTGATCAAACAGTATTGTGTTGACTCGGACGTCACTAAGCAGCAGTTTAGCCACAAGGAGCAGAAACAGTGTAAGGTTTGATCTGGATCGGGAGTAATTGAGAACAAGCATTCCAATGCACTATGCAATATAAATAATTTAAGGTTTTACTGTAACTATTTAAAGGTTTTTTAATGTATTCTTTCTACAGTTTATAAATCATTTTATTTCGTGGGCTCCAATGGAGGGAGTGTGTGCTCTCAGTGCTCTGTTTGAGTATATGGTATACAGATAAAAACACCCAAAGGAATATTTCGCTACCGTGCACAGAATCTCTTATGTACACACACATATGACACACAGGGCAAGACTTAAAATCTGACCATAGCAGAGCTATTTGTTTAAACATCTTTACTACATTTCAGTAACTGCAAGTGTATGTAGTGCCAGTTTTCAATATCTGGTGGAAAATATGGTATAAAGAACAACTGGGATTTTTTGGGGGGGGTAAAACAAATTGAAAATGTTTATTATAAATTAGTGGTTAGCACTTTCGCCTCACACCGCCAGGGTCCGGTTTCGAGTCCCGTGTGTGCCGTGTGTGCCCTGCGATGGGTTGGCATTCCATCCAGGGTGTGTCCTGCCTTGATGCCCATAGACGCCTGAGATAGACACAGGCTCTCCGTGACCCGAGGGAAGATCGGATAAAGCCGTAGAAGATGAATGAATGAATGAGATTGATACTAAATTAAAAAAATGGAAGTTTCCAGAATTATAAATAAAGCATCTAAAGTTTAAACTAGAGCAGCTAGAAAAAAAAATATTTATTTATTTATTTATTTACTTTATTTAAATTCCGTCATAATCACACTTATTGTCATGTTGGTTATAAAATGCATGAAAATTTTATTTTGTTCATTTTGAACATTTGCATATAGTATTTCAAATGTCGTTTAGGTCTTGAAATCCATTACTTTTCATACTTTTCATGCATGAACTGCATAAGTATTCATTCCCCTTGAAAATTTGCACATTTAAAGTGACACTTAAATGTATTTTATTTGGATTTTATAAAGTCTCACATAATTGTGAAGTTCAAGAATAATAATACATGATGTGAACATCAGTGTTCAAGTCTTGCCAAAGAAACTCGATAGAATTTAGGTCCTGACTTTACAGCCTATTGTATTAGATTCTAATAGGTGTTCTTCCATGATTGGTATGTATTTATTTCCATCCATCTTCTCTTTCCTTGCTGAAGAAGCACATCCCCACAGCATGATGCTTCCACCACCATGTTTCACCTTGGGATCATGTGTTCAGGCTCATGTGCAGTGTTGGCTTTCTGCCACACATAGCGTTTTGCATTTAGGCTAAAAAGTTACATGTTGGTGTCATCTGATCACAGCACCTTCTTCCACATGTTTTCTGTGTCCCCTACATGACTAGTGACAAACTGCAAACAGCACTTCTTATTCTTTTTTTTTTTTTTGGGGTGGGGGGGGGGGGGTTTCTTCTTGCCACTCACAATGCTAACATAATAGTCAGATTGATGGAGTGTACGAATAATAATTGTCCTGTGGACAGACTCGCCCACCTGAACTGTGGATCTGCATGCATGTATTTTACGGAAAATTTTTTTTGCATAATTTCTGCATTTTTGTCTTTCTTATTTATTTATTTTTTAAACATTAAATGTAGTCTTTTCTCTCTTAGTTGAGAGATACAGTGAACTGTGACTTTCCGTGCCATACACATACAGACTTTTACCAGTTGCAGCTATACAGTCACGGGCATTAGGAAAGTGCATTCAGTTAAACAATAACAGCAATTCTTATTAAAAAAAAAGTAGTCAAAAAGTGCCATAATCACAGCACTAGTTAGCAGTTGTGCCATACTCCTAACAAAAGTACAAACAGGTAGATTCTAATGAATAATTAGGTCATTTCTGTAGGCTGTTGATTGCACTGGATTGTATTTAGAAGTATCAGTGTAAAGTGGGCTGAATACATATGAACGCCACACTTTTCATAATTTTATTTGTTAAAAAAAATCTTTAACATCATGTATCGTTTTCCTTCCACTTCACCATTGTCATGCTTTGTGTTTGTCTATCTCATAAAATCACTGAAACTACAAATGACGTCTTTCGTTTCTCATATGCATGTTAAAGACCTTTGAGATCAAACAATGAACGTGAGACACCAGATCAGAAGTTCAGCTTTCATTTCCCTCACTTATTTCCTGATACATGCATGCTTGTACAGACTTCATGTTGTTCATGTGTTCGTCTGTAACCACATTTTCAGACTTGCTTTTAGTCAGAGTAGTATCATCTTTAAGTGTTATTTTAACCTTTAGCTGCTGTTTTAAAGGAACTTTAGGTGATAGTTTGGGGTAAAAAAATATCTTTTATAAGATGCGGCAAAATGGTTTTTTCCCTTCATAAACTTTCCACTTCTGATGACCGAAGCATATTAGAATGTTTGCTTGACAATTTGAAGCATTCTAGTAGGGGCGTGCATGCATGAATACATGGTTAACTTTTAAGGCTATGATTATTCAAACGCTGAAATCATTAGTTGCATGTGACAGTCAGATCGCTCTAAATATGCTTGCCAATGGAATCACAAAGTTCAAGTGGCAGTTCAGAGTATGGCTAACGAGTAACAACGCCTTGAATTCGGTTTCAATTAATGTGCCTCAATGATTAGTTTAGTTCATTTAAATAAACACAGAGCACTGCGTTTTCTGCTGACCGTTATTACTGATGCATCACCCGCTAAACTAGGAGTGCTATGGAGAGGTTATGGAGGAGGCTATGGAATTAGAAAGTGGAGGAACGTTTTGGATCACTTCAAACTAAAACATAACAAAAACACTGCACAGTGTGGTTAACGTTTATTAAGTAACTTGAAAGATTTTTTTCATATTTCTTTATTTATCAGTGTTGCAACGGTCCAAAAAAACCCCTCACTTGATCAGATTATATGAGCTTTTGAATCATGGATCGGATCAGCAAAAAAGAGGGAAGAGACATTTGCTTTCCATTAATAAGAAGAAAAGTTGCAGTAAGGAAATGCTCCCATACATAATAAAATTATATATATAAAAAAAAAAAAAACCTGTGGGTCACTTGTGTTTCGAACCGTGAGTCGTGATCCATACAGATCAGGGATCAACCTTGAGCTGCGACACCGATATTTTATATATATATATATATAATAATATATATATATATATATATAATTATATATATATATATATATATATATCAAAAAGTCCCGCCGCAGTGGCGTGTGGAGCAGGTTTTTTTTAAACTGGAAATAAATACACTGATTCAATTCATGGAAAATTTCAAGCAGCTTTTCTGGAGACGGGAATACCACATCACTGTCCTCTACAAGATTTAATAAACAAATACGAGTGAGAAGAATAGTGAATTTAATTAAATAAGTAGTTTCCCATGACTTACTTGCTTGAGGTGAAGCAAATGAACCCTCCTTGACAGTTGAGGTGTGGGAAATATACACACAGACACACATTTCATATCATGGATGGTGTTTCTTCAGTTGTAATTGACACTACATGTTTCAGGCTGATGCATCTTGGCTCTTTTATGGACACGTGTGTCTTCTCCTCTGGTGTGTTGTAAGTGCTGTAACACCTAAGACGTTCTCTTTCTTCTCTCTTCTCTTCTCTTTCTTTCAAAATTTTGTCTTTGAATGTCTGCTACTTTTATCACACAGTCAATTCCCATTCACAAATACAGCACTCCAGACCGTATCGCAAAGAATACACACATACACCAATTACTAACACATGCTCGCTAATGTAGAGCACTCTCATTCACCTTTATTGTTTTGAAGTGAGACTTTCAGCATGATTGTGTATGTGAAGTGAACTAGCAGCATAGTAAATTGTCCTGACTGACTGTAGGAATAATGTGTTCATTCTAAAGTCTAAAGCATCAGACTTTTATTGCACGTATAAAAGTTTTTCTTCTCTCGTTCCGCTTTCAGGAAGTCGCGCCTATGTACTGCTGTCTCTAAGTCAGCAAGATGGAATCGAACAGCACATGGATTTTGACAACCGCTACACTCTCCTCGAGCTGTTTGCCGAGACCACATCTTCAGAGGAACATGGCATCTCTTTTGAGGGCATCCACCTCCCTCAAGTATGAACCTCACATACCATTTACTGCCTGCTTTCCTGGTTGCAGTTGTTTAGTGCAATCCAATTACAAACTGTGACGGAATGGTGAAATGGGCAGCTGGGCATATATATTATATATATATATATATATATATATATATATATATATATATATATATATATATAATATAGATATAGTATTATTATTATTATTATTATAATTACAAATAATATAATATATATAATAATAATAATAATAATAATAATCATCATCATCATCATGTGTATTTTATGTTGTGCCTTTAACAGAGCATCTCAAAGCGCTTTCCATTCAAAGAAGAAACATAGAACAAAGATTAAAAAAAAAAAAAGAATTACAGGATACATCACATAAAAGCTACCCCGAAAATGTGAAATTTACGAGCCGATTTAACAATATTAAAAGTCCTTTCTAATGGGGAGAGAATTCCATAGCTTTGGTGCATGAACAGGAAAAAGTCCGATCTCCCGTAGAGCGTAAGCCGGAAGGAGTATAGATGGATAAAAGCTGAGTTAAGTAAGAGGATGCCATACAGGGCCTTATAGGTCAGCAATAGAATTTGAAAATTAATTCAGAATCTATTTGGGAGCCAATGTAATGCCTCTAAAACTGGAGAGATATGTTATGGATAGAGAGATATGGAAAGACAAGACTTGGTCTTTGTCAAAATTCCAGCTGAATATTTGACAATTTGTAATTTGTTTAATGTAGACCTTAAAACCCGTGGCAGCAAAGCATTACAGTAATCAATGTGTGAAAAAAACTAAAGAATTTATCAATTTCTCAGCAACTGAAACAGTTAACATGGGATGGAGTCTTGCAATGTTCCTAAAATGGAAAAATCTGTTTTATGTTTGCGGAAGGCTCCATCTATGCTCAAAGATATATCCAGATTTTAGAGCAATATATGCTTCATGCACTGCGGAACCCAACACAAGTGAGTACACGGGTAACGATTTGATGGGTGAACGCGGGTGCAGGTGGTAAAATACTGGTGTGTGCAGGTTGCAGAAGCATATATTCAAAATGGAAGCAAGCAATACTATAAAAAGCAGAGTAGAGCTGCTTTCATACACTGCAGTCATACACTGAAACTCGTACATTTTACCCTCTGCCTTTTGCGGACGGGAGTGGGACAACACTTAAATATTGCTGACCAGAGAAAATAACATATTTTTGCAGGAATGGGTGGGAGGTCTTTACTTTAAACCTAGAGGATGACCTTTTCAGGGATTTCCTTGCATCCATCAGCAGGAAAATGCTAACTTCATATTGGCTCTATGACAACAATATAGCATCGTAATAGAACAGTCTGAACTGACCTTCCTCATGTCCATAACTTTCACCAATTTAAACACATCTATACACCAAAGAAGACCCAGGACTGATGCACAATTGGAATCCTGTATCAGGTAGTCATGGCACAACATTCCATGGCACAACAAAACTCCAGAAACTGGTTTTCTCAGTTCTCAGACATTTGCTGTTGTTAAAAACATTGCTCTGTCACGTTTTTGAGACTTGTTGCTGCCATCAATTAAGCAATTAACCTTATTTTTACTTCAAATAGTACATTTTCTCAGTTTCAACATCTGATATATTTTCTGTTTTCTATATAAATATGGGTTAATGAGATTTGCAAAGCATTGCAATCTATTAATTTACATTTACACAGCATCCCAGCTGTTTTGATGTTGGGGTTGTAGCATTAAGTCAAGGCAATTTAAAGGGATTTGAATATATACTTAGAATGATCTGTTATGGAAGCTCCTAATCTGGAATATCAGAACTGTTATGTGCCAGACACTGTAATGTCATAATCATTAGGCATTCTGTTCTGCTTCATGTACCAAATTGTATTTCTAACTACAATGTATTGTGTGTGTGTGTGTGTGTTACTATTATTTTGACCTTGTAGATCATGACGTTTATTGTTGCACGTTTGATTTCATTTCATTCAGTAAGGAATTGAGACAAAATAATGTTTTGCAATAACAAATGTAATACTTTCACATTTCTAGGAGCTAAAAAAGCTCGATGAGGCAAAGAATATTTGGTTACAGAATGCACAAGCATGAATTACATCCTAATGTTTAACATGCACCTTTTTCTCAATTGTTCTGTAGATCCCAGGCAAGCTTCTCTTTTCTCTGGTGAAGCGTTACCTGTGTGTGACCTCACTAATGGATAAGCTGAACACCACAGGGGGGGAGTTGAGCTCCGAGCGCCAGGAACCTGGACCCTCCTCTTCAACAGCAGCTCATCAGTCGGAGCACTCTCGGCTACAGCGCGAGTTTGAGTTCACCATGGCGATGGCAAACCTCATCTCTGAGCTGGTGCGAGTGATGGGCTGGGACCGTAACCGCCAGCCCCCCGTCGCCTCTCACGCGACAGCAGGAGCATCGGAAGAGTCCGAGGTGGAGGTGAACAGACGCACCCTCCGTTCCATCTTCCAGCCGCGCTTTTCCGCTTCTCCCGTCATAACGGCAACGGCAACAGCTGCACCTACTCCACCAAAGAAGAAGACGAACGGCTTCAGAACCCGTACGGACTTCTCCACGCGGTCAGCCTACGTGGAGTACGTGCAGGACACTTTAAAGAGTGGCATGCAGGTGCGCATGCTGGAGGACTATGAGGAAGTGAATGCCGGGGATGAAGGAGAGTTTCGCTACAGTAATGACGGCTCGCCACCTGTTCAGGTGTGTGTGTGTGTGTGTGTGTTATTTTCCCCCATGCTTTTCCTAATAAACCCAGTCCGATGTTTTACAGACTATACTATTGTGCTGTAGGTATACTGGAACTCAATCTCCAGAACATACTGGGTGCACTGGCACATGATTGAGATCCTAGGTAATGGGAGCAGTGGACAAGCTGAGAAAGAAACTCAAGAAAAGGCTCTTTCTTTAACCGAGACACTTAAACTTACAGCAGGTAAGATGGCTTTAACTTCAGAGAAACAGGAAACGTTAATACGCCGCTCATATTTTTAACAAGTAACTTTCTCGTCCTGTATGGCAGTGAGTCAGATGTTCTTCCTGAAGCCACCTGGTGGGTTGTACTCATTACCTTATCTAACGGATAGCCTGCAGGACGATGCGGACACGCTTACCCGTGCTGAATGGTGGGAAGTGCTTTTCTTCATTAAGAAGCTGGAGCCAAAGCAGCAACAAGAGATCAACAACATCCTGCGACAGAACCTTGATGAGCAGGTCATTTACTGTTTACTGTGTGGAAAGTCAGAATTGAGAATGGAGTACAAATTGACTAAAAGAATTCAAGACCATACAATTATTGATCTAGGGGCACGGTGGTTTAGTGGTTAGCACGTTCGCCTCACACTGCCAGGGTCCGGGTTCGATTCCCGTCTCGGCCATGTGTGTGTGGAGTTTGCATGTTCTCCCCGTGCCTCTGGGTTTTTTTCTCCATGCATGTGTAGGTTGATTGGCACCTTGGAAAATTGTCGTGTGTGTGTGCGTGTGCGTGCCCTGCGATGGGTTGGCATTCCATCTAAGGTGTATCCTGCCTTAATGCCCATAGACGCCTGAGATAGGCACAGACTCCCCGTGACCCGAGGGAAGATCGGATAAAGCGCTAGAAGATGAATGAATGAATTACTGATCTCTTGTTTTTGTTTGTTTGTTTTTGTCAGATTGTAGAGCTGGATGAGACCAATTTAATTCTTTTGTCAGTGACAAGCGAGATTGCCCGTAAGATCCTGCACTACCTGAAACAGACGCTGCAGGCCTCCTGCCTGGGTGACTTGCTCTGTTCGCACGCCTTTGCTAAACACTACTTGCGTCGTGGTGGAGCCAGTCTGGAGGATGAGGAAATGTTTGTTGACAGTGCTCTTGGCTCCCCTGG